>JAJJHY010008789.1:18378496-18440856 GCA_021224005.1 Drosophila setifemur
AGACTTATATATATATATATATAGCTGTGATAACCAATCGAGTGAAGTCGGCGCAACAAGCAAATGACAATTGAAGGGATAACAAGGAGGATGGTCAACACTCCTTTTCACAAGTCTGGAAAAGTCCTCCAAGTCCTCCACCCCCCCAAGAAAATCGACCCCAGCTTGTTGATAAAAGAAATTAAACACACAAAATATGAGAAAAAAAAGAAAAACACACAAATGAAGGAAAGTTAAGCCCGCAAGACAATTGGCAATGGTTTGGTAAGGGAGGTGGTAAGTGGGCAAATGGGTTTGAGTTGATGTTGGACAGGATTGGGTTGGGTTGGGTTGGGGTTGTGTTTGGGTGGAATATCTGCGGCATTTGTCTCGACTGTCTTGTTGACATGACGTTGCGCGAATTGTCTGCTCTGTGTTATGGGTTCGGCGTTCTGTGTTCTGTGTCCTGTATTTTGTGTTCTTGGTTCTGGTTTGCTCTTGTCGTCTGCCAACAAAGTGAGCAACACGCGCCGATGATTATGTTGCCGCTGACAACAACAAAAGCGTTGATAACAACAAAAAAATATTAATAAATATAGGTGTCTGGAATAGGAGATACTCACTAATCCTTGTAATATTTTGAAATTTAATATTTTAATTTATTTCTTTATAATAATAGTACAATGCATTGTGAACAGTAACTTACAAATATCTTAAAAGTTAAGTTTTAAACATTAGTAAACAAATTTGAACATTGTAAGAAAGTAAAAATTGAATTGTACTTAATTGTAATTAATTAAAAAGCCCCTAAAAATGAGATATATTAGGAATATTTACTTTATAATTTTTAGTATTTGTATTGTATTTGTATTATATCAAAAATTAAAATGATTTATTATAAGTAGGTAAGTAAACAAAACTTAATTTTTTCCCAGCATTTGTTATTTTTTAATTTAATTGAAATGAATTCCTTTCTAAAATTTAACCAAAACTGTCAGAAAAATATAACAATTATGATTTTTAAATCTTAAACCATTTTAAGGCGATTTGGGCTTAATAACATAATCCACAAAAACAATATTCCCACCCACGCACCACCGGGTATCAAAATAACAGCAACAGACGACTCCGAAAGACGTCAGCTGCGGCATGGAAACGAAGGCAACTTTCGGAGTCGCCTTTGGCGGCAAATGTTTTGGGGCACGAAGCTTTTCATTGACTAAATGTGGCGCCTGCGCAAATGGCACTCGCCTCCTTCNTATCAAAAACTAATTATAATTGGGTATAATTTTTTTGTAAAATATCAAAAACTAAATTTATTTATTATAAGTAGGTAAGTAAACTAAACTAAATTTTTTGTCAGCATTTGTTATTTTTTCATTTAATTGAAATGAATTTCTTTCTAAAATTTGATCAAAACTGTCAGAAAAATATAACAATTATGATTTTTAAATCTTAAACCATTTTAAGGCGATTTGGGCTTAATAACATAATCCACAAAAACAATATTCCCACCCACGCACCACCGGGTATCAAAATAACAGCAACAGACGACTCCGAAAGACGTCAGCTGCGGCATGGAAACGAAGGCAACTTTCGGAGTCGCCTTTGGCGGCAAATGTTTTGGGGCACGAAGCTTTTCATTGACTAAATGTGGCGCCTGCGCAAATGGCACTCGCCTCCTTCTGGCCCACGAGCTGGTGGCGACTCCGATTTGGTTTTGGAATTCTGGTCTCAGTTTCAGTTTTCAGTTCGTTTTTGTCACTCGTACGTGCTGGACGCTTTTCCTTTGTCAAGCGGCACACGCGGCGTATGAGCGATATCATTTTGAGTCCTCTGGGTGTCTCAGACGTTTTTATTGGATTTTGGCGCAAGAAAGCCAAGAAAAAGCCGGCTTACGTGCTTCTGCCACTCTACGTGCGTGTGTGTTTGTTTTTTGCCGGAAATTCTTTGAGTAATCGAAGGGAAACCAGAAAAAATAGAAACACAATTCTTAGTAAATTAACTTGGGCCATTCGCCAGATTGCGAGGGCATTGTTCTAGTGCTATTCTTATGATTATGTTTTGTTTTTACTTCGCCCACCTGCCAGCGCAAAAGTAGGTTAATTGTCGTGTGTTGTGGGCGTATCTACAGGGCAAATAATAATAAAAATCTATATATACAAAATCAGCAAGTGAACATCTCGAATATTCACTTCAACTCGGTGGAAGCCACAGCTAATTAAAGGTATGCATACAAGTACATTTCTGATCAAATAAAGTGTCATAAATAAGCTTTAATTTATTTACCTTAAATATATATTATTCAGTGGAGCCAGCATTTATTAACTTTGAAAAAGTTGATTATGTTATTTCTATATCCAATTAAAGCAATTATACTGCTCATGGCATTTTAAACAACTGTTTATTCTAATTTAATTACTTTGGTTTAAAGTGCATTTTCATAATGCCCCATAAAACGAACTGCGTTTAAAGTATCTATTGTTTTTAGTTGAATGGATTTTAGGCCCATAATTTATTTTCCCGTTGGCCAATTTTAATTAGTTTCTGATACGAGCCATCCAAGCAAAATGTGAATCAATGAACTGAGTGTGCCTCGATTAAAACATTTTACGGCTATTACAAATGATGAAAGGTAGTCCATTAATGCGATATCAATGTAGTTTGCTGATATTTTTAAAGCAAACTAGTTAAAAAACGTTACAAATGCAGGGCTTGCAATTTAAAAATATGTATTTCTTCAGGGCAAACAAAAATAAAACCTTGATTTACTATTTTAGCGAATTTTAGCTGAGCCTTGAAATATTTGAATTATAAATTGCCATGTTTGCTAGCTAATATATATCATTGCAAAAAAATACATCAAGCAAGGTTAATTAAATAGAGAAATGCATTTTCCTGAACTGCACATTTTCATGCTGATTATTTTTAGTTAGCAATGCGGTATTTTATATTTAACATACTTAGAAATAAAATAACATTTTCCCTAGTTACCCACCTAATCCAAATGAAACATAAACCGCACTGCATTAAAAACAAAAAAAAGATTCAAAGGGTAATTTCAATGCAATAATAATACTAAAGCAGATGCAAAATAAACTTCAAACAACTGTAGCCACACAGACTTTTTCTGACCATCAAAATAAATACACAAAAAACAACGCAAAATAAACAAAGTGAGCAAAGGGTCGGTTGCGTTGCGTTTCGTTGCCTTAAAGGCAACTTCGTTGCACATATTTATTAATTTTTTTTCAACACCATCAAGTGGCTGCTTTATGGGTGTGTGTGTATGTGTGTGTGTGGGTTGATTTTTTTGTATTTTTTTGGAGGTGGGGGTGTGTCAAAATTTAAAAGCATTCTTTGCTGGTTTTGCCTTTGGACGGGCGATGTCCTGGCAGCTGTGTGTGCGCTTTGTTTTATTATTTTGCGGAAGCTGCCACAACCAACATTTATAAAAAGGTTTTTCTTGCTCGCCTGGCTACGTGAGCCATACGCAAACATATACAAGTACAAATACACCCGACTCGGGCACACACAGATACGCACATTTCTCTGCATTACCGTTATTTTATGACGGAAGTACATTTAAGCAGATTTTTTTCACAGGACTTCCTCTTCTCCCCTCCCTTTCCCACACCCTTTGAACTGAACCGAAAAAAAGGGCTGCCGAGGAAATTTAAATATTTTTCCTTTACGCTGTGCTTTTCATTTGCCCGTCTCGCTAAAATTTATGACCAACAAAATTGGTATATGCCACCCAAAACAATAAAGACGAAACCAAGTTCCCTTCGTTTTCGATATATACAACAACAAATATAAAAAAAAGAAAACCGAGGAGTGCCTTCAAGGGCAAAGTTAACTCAAAATAATAGAAGATCCTTGCCACATATTTCATTAATTGAAATTTAATACAATTACCATGTGGAAAGCCAAAAGTAAAAGTCAGCAGCCGAAAACACACATAAATTCAGAACATATAAACACACTCGAAGTCGGGGGAGAGAGCGAGATTCTTTGCCAAGTAAGTGACTCAATAAATAAATTTACTTGCCAACTTTTTTTTTGGTCCTGCTCCTTGTCCTCCTTGTTGTTGCTTGTTGGGGGCCTTGGGGGACTGATTGTTGCTTTCTCAAGGTAGATTTGTTGTCGACAAAGCTCTCTTTGCGCTGAAAGATCTGAGGGATACTTTCGGCTGCAATAAACAACACTTGATCGAAGAGCAGGGGCAGGAAGTAGAGAGTTATTTTTCTGGGGAGAAAAACTGGAATATATAACAAGAATTTAACTAGATAAATAAGAATAAACTGCGCCTTCGTTCTCAGCACTTCTTTTTTGTGCACTTCAAAAAAGTATATTTATTTACTTTTGCGGTATATATTTCACTTTTGCTTTAACTCTTTGTTATGATCTGAAAAACTGCAACCTGTCATAAAAATTATGCAAAGACATTACGAATACTTAATATTTTTGTAAAGTGCTCAAGAACAAGCATCTAAAATTCATTTTGTTTTAATTCTTTATTCTTAAATTAAGTGGCTTGTAATTATCACTAAAAAGTGATTTAAATTTTAAACAAAAATAACTACAACTCAAAAATCTCATAAATTCTCTCCCCAAGGACATCTTATCTTCAGCTACCAAAATCCACAACCAATTTAATTCCCACATTTCTTACTTATTTTCCATGGGCCCCCCTTATGGCTGTGAATTATAGTACCCTATGCGTTATGATCTAATCTAAGCGAGCGGTCTGAAGATGCCTCTCCACCCTTGAGAGTGCAAACTTGAATTTGCTCAACATTAACGGAGGGTAAATAGAAGCCCCGAAAAAAGCGCAGAGCTCTCGGATTTAATAAGTAAGTGAGCTATTCAAAATCAAAGCAGCAGAAAAATCCACATCCAAAAAGTGGGATGGGGACTGGGATGCTGACTGAGATGGCTAAATGTGTCGACTGATTGTCAGGCAAATGTCAAGCTCAAGCTGCAGGGCGTGAAGTCGCTCAGCTTGTCGCAGGACTTGCCCCAACCCCTTGCTCCTGTATCTGAACCTTTGGAACCTCTGCACCTGCAACAATGTGCAGACATTTATGGCACCAGATGCCGGCGGCAGCAGGCAAATGCCTGTCTTGACTGGCATCGCAATGGCAGGATGGCAGGATGGCAGGATTGTGCGATGCTGGATGCAGGATGCTGGGCTGGTTGGGTTGGTTGGGTTGGTTGGGTGGCAGGACATTCTAATGCCGCCGCCATGACATTTCCGTGGTGCGCGAGAGCGCATTAGCTTTGTCATTTATCGCTGCATACTTTCCGGCGTCTTTGTTGCCAATTCGTAAAGGACTGAAAGAATGCTGGCTTAAATGGATCCTTGAAGCCTTGTAACTCAAAAGTGGAGTGGAATTTCAACGAATACCTAGCATTAATCTAAAAACAACTTGCTTTTCAAGTGCTTTCAGAATCTTTAACAAATATAAATATTACTTTTCAAGGATTAGTCTGAGAATTTTTTATATTATGTAGCCATATTCTGGAAAATAATACTTTTAACTACTAATTTCAAAGCAAAAGATTGCTCAAAGATAATTTTACATTAATTGAATAACCCATTTAACTCTATTAACTTCATGACATTTTACTTGTCTATATCTGAAATGGATCGTTAACCCCTTGTAAAAAAATTGCAAATAAAGTGCTTACAGAATAATAAAAAACCTGTAAAAAAAATAATAATACTTTTTAAAGATTAATCTTCTAATTCCAATTAAAACCAACAATTCAAATATAATAATCTAACCATAGCCCGGAAAAATTAATTAATTTCAATTACAGGGTGTACAGAAAGTTCACATATAACTTTCCATTAATTGAGTTTCCCCTCAACTCTTTCAACTCCATGACATTTCACCCATCTACACCTATATGTACGAGTACATATAATAAATCTTTGATATGCATTCTGAGGTCGGTCGCCGCTGTTGATGGTGTGACTTTGGCATATTTCGCTTATCAAAGTGCCACCGACAGACGTCAACAGAACCGAACAGAATGTCCGCCTTTTGGTAGCCGGAAAATGTCAAGGCTTCACATGCTTCGTTAGCTGCATTTTCATAATGTATCAAGGCAATTGATGGCTTAAAGGCTTGAATTTTTAAATTTTCCGGCATTCTAATTTTTTATTTTTGTATATAGACAAAAGAAGGCGCCCCCCGCTTTCGCTTTGTGCATAAAAAGTGTGAACAATTTTATTGTGTGGAAAATTTGCTTGCTCACATGTTGGCTGGGCCGGGACCCAACTGGCTCGGAAAAACAGAAAATGCGCTTGCATAATTTAAAAATGCCCGCATCACTCATACGCAGCGTTGTACGGTGCCAAGGTAACAATGGTAAGGTCGCCTACACCGTTGTAGCCGGAGTTTGTCTACCAGTTTTTTGCTGTTAGCTGTTGGCTTTCCATTTTTAGTTGCCCCATTGTTTGTTTTAAAGGATTCCTTTTTTTTGTAGCTTTTTGTGCTTGCTTAGCTTTTCGGATTGGTCTGGGAATTTGTGGAAATATATGACATTTTTTGTGTGTGGGCTTGTTTTATACTAAGTTGGGGAATGACTGTGATTCAAATTGGCTTAGTTGGGGCTTGAATTATTTGAGTGGTAGTTATTTTTCATTCCAAGTTTTCTGTTTGCGGATATCCAAATATTTTCCATTAACTTTAAAACAACATCAGTAACTCCTACAATATTCTTAAATCCTCTTTCCGAACAAAGCCAAATCCTTTTCAATTGCCAGTACCGAATGCCTGACAATTAAAAGCCCCCTCTAAAAAAATGGGGATATACAGTATAGTAAGAGAACCCCACTTGAATGCAGCTAACCATGAAAGCGCGTTAAAAACAACAAAATACAGCATCCCAGGCACAGAGCCGTTTTGGCCCTCTGAAACCTCGCTGGCCCCATCAAATATGCATGTAAAATGCCGCACAGCAGGCAGCTCAACAATTGCGCCGGAGGAGAGAAGGTCCAGCTAAAAAAAAATTGAGAAAAAATATAAATCTTAAATGCCTTGACATGTGTTCACAGAAAAAATGCAGGAACTGGCAAAAAAAATCAAGATGAGAAAATGAATGAACATTGGAATACACTTATGGAGTATGGAAAGCTGCGCTTGAAAAAGGTTTTCAATTCTTTGAGTTGTTTTAAACTTATTAAACAAATAAATATATAAATATAAAAATTTTCGGTAAATTTTGAAATAATAATTATTAATTAAATATTTTTACTTGAGCAACTAATATTACAGGGTTTACAATAATTATTAAACATAACTAAGATTTTTGGCTACTTTTCCATATCTCTATTTATTTTCATTGCTGGAAAATAGTAAAACTCATTGGAAAATTTAATAGAAAACTAAATGTAATAGAAAACTCTTAACCACATATATGAACACTGAAAAAAAGCAACTCAACAGGGGTCTGTGGAATCGAATGGTTTGCGGACAGCGCTTTTGTATTTCAATGTTGCTTAGTAGCAAATTACTTGGAATGCCAATTGATGGTGATGACGCGTTGACAAATTTCCCCTCAGTCTAAATAGTTTTCACAGCGGGGGTATTTATATAGAATAAACCACTTTCATAACCGTACGCATGTGGATACAAAATAATATTTGTATATATATATATATTATGTAGATTTCGAAGGCGAAAACCCGATGCGGTAAATCAAAATACATGCATTGCGTATGAGTGCTGAGGCAAGTCGAAATAAAGAGGGAAAAGGCGGGGTTTTCTTGTGATTTATAAGCAATTTCTCATGTTGCATGCAAGTGTGTGGCAAGTTTTTTGGGGAGATGCCAGTGATGGGTTAAAGTTACACTATACAATTATAATCAAAATAAAAAAATTAAATTTCCCAGATTAAGGTTTTTTCCTGTTAAAAATTGTCGAAAAACTTTTTTTCGATTTTTTTTTAGAGAATATTTTATCTAAAACTGCCTTTTAAAAATGTATTTATATTTTTAAATCCACAACTAAAGCATTATAAGCTATAAATTAAACAAAAAATGGATTTATTTATTTAATATTAAACTTCTCCACTTTCTGGATACCTTTGAAGCTACCGAACCCTTTACGAACAACTTTAGGTAATCCCAAATCTCTGAGGTTTTGCCCATCTCTAGCTTTGGCCTTAGTTGAATAGGCAAATTTCTTGACTTTCCCAGAGACGCACACACATACATACACACGGATACAGCAATACACTTGCAAATACCAAGTGGAGTCACCAATACATTTGCATTGAGGCAGCCGGGGTAAAAATGTTTAGATATTTTTTATGCGCAAAATAAATTGAACTTGAGGCGAAGTAGATGGATGGGCGGAGGACCTTTCAGGACTTTCCGGCAAACGCAAATCATTTGGAGTAGACGAAAAGCGACGAAGCGCATAAATTGTTGGCTCGTCTCACACACACACACAAACACACAGGGACACACACACACAGATACATAGCTAGTGAAGTTTTGAAGGAGGCGCCCAAAAATGCTTGAGTTGTGTTTCCGCTTTGAGGGATTATACCTGCCGGAAAAAAAATCGAAGGAAGGACATAGCCCAACCCAGTAACCATCCCGATGCTGAAAGCTCATCTCTGGAGATTTCTGCCTTAAAATTATGATTTATACCTATATTATAATTTTCTTTCTCTTTCTTGTAGTTACCGATACTGAGTTTTCGGATTCAAGTTGGAATTTCCTGCTTTTGTCATGGGCCCCTGAGGCAGTATTTTTTCCGTTTAATCGCCGTTGCTATTCTTTTTTTTTTGTCTCGATATACGAGTCCCGTTTGTGTGCTTGATATCTCCATAATGTGACGCAAAGTGGATCCAGCAGAGCAAGGACACACACATCCTGTCCCACCGAGCTCATTCATTCCCGTTGGCTGTCAAGCGAAAAGGTTCGATCCATATATCCTTGCGAATTTATCTGTGCGTTGAGACAAATCGATAATATATCTTAAATTCAAATGCCATTAAGGCAGTGAAAATAGATGTAATTTTATTTTATTATGTAGCTGACAGTAAAAAGTTTTAGGGAATTAGTTTTATTATAAACAGAAAGCACCGTTTTTATACTTAATTTATCAGTCGATATTTGGCTAAAGAATCTTTATTATTTGAAACAAGTTTACAAGAATATCTAAATCAAATATATAATCTAAATTTCCAATGAAAAAATGAAGTACAATTGATGTTAAACTTATTCTTCTAGGAAATCCCTTAAATTTCTTTTGAAGAGTTCCTAAATCAAGATTTATAATCTGAATTTCCTTTAAAAATATTTAATACAATTAATGTTATACTTTTCCTTCTAGGAAACCTCTTAAATTTCTTCTTTTTTGAATATATTTTTAGGAAACAATTCCCTTCCCTTCCCTTAGTGAGTTCATTTTATGTTGGGTAAAAGTTTTAACTTTTTGTCGTAGTCAAATGTGGTGATGGTGATGACGGTGGTGATGATGAGTCTGACTTGATGGTGATTCCGATGTTGTTAAGAGGATGTCAATGGCTTTGGCCTTGCCTTGCCGAAGTATTTGTGGAAATTACATCGTCCCACAAAATCGATGCTCGATATCGGTAATGATAGCGAACAGGTAACGATGGCTTGCAGATATTACCAAAGAACGAAACCCAGCCGAATTGGGTTAGGCTAAAGTGCTTTAAGCCAAGTTATGACCGGTTAAGCTGGGATAATGGAATAGGAAATTTGCCATCTATTGGGTAGACCCGGTGCTATTCCTTGGGGAGTAATCAAAGGCACTCAATCGATTTGCTCCATTATTGAGTGCACTGTGCCACTGCAAGTTTAATAAAGCCAAACTGCCATTGCCAACTGCAATGGTAATCTCTTTTGGCCAAAAACTTTAAGGCCAAACAATGCTTCGACCACTTTCATTTTGTTTGTAATGTGTCCAATAATAGTGGCATTACGCTCATTTAACATGAACGCACACAGCCAAACATGCCTAGATGGCCAACACACACACACACAGGCTCAATGTGCGTGGGCTTACACACACATATATATATTAAAATGTCCTTAACCCACTAGCCTAGCAGGGGGTAATATTAGCATAATGTGCGTGTGGGTGTCTGTGTGTTTGTGCGGAGGATAACAAACCCAAAAACCGCTTTGGTCCTGGCTACTGGCCAACATCCTCGCCGCTGTTGCCATAAACAGACAAGCCATATCAACCGTAAATTCCTTTGTACACTCCCAGCAGACGAGCCTAAGGCACAAGTTAGCCAAACTACAGGAAAGGGATTAAATAGAAAGGATTCTTGGTAGTAATTAAATAACAAATCATTGAATTAATAATCTTAAGAAATTTTAAGGAGTGGCTCTCGGAATTTTAGGTCAAGTTTCAATTTAACTTTTGTTTAATTTTTATTAATATCATTAAAGGATTAAATAAAAACCTTGAAGACAATTTTTTGTATATAAAACTAAATTTATATATTTTTGTTTTCATGGTATAATTATTGTATACCATACAATTAAATTTATATATATTATTAATTCAAGGGTATTTTTTCACCCTGGTTTTCTTTTAATTTCCTAGCACACATTGATATATATTCTCTGCCACAATCTTGCCTTATTCCAGCCATTATAGTAAATGAAAGTCTCTCATTTTGGTCTTCGGTGCCTCATTAGTACGTTTACTCGGAGACATCTTGCTCCTATTCATTTGTTTTTGTGTCTTCTAGGATACCGAAAAAAATTCCGGTTTTTGTTTATACACACACTCATATAGTATACGAGTATATATATTTTTTATGGCCAACGATCTGCCGCAAAATGGCGAAACGAGTTTGGTGCATCCGTTTCCGTTCGCCATTTGTTCCGTTCGGTTTCCTTTTTTTTGCCCCTTCTCTTCAATGTTATTGTCAAATTCGGGGCTGTTGTTGCGGTTACTGCTGCTGGATATATATTTATATATATGTATGCGCACATATATGATTGTGTTCAGGCCTGGTCGGTCAAAGATTAAACACATAATGGGCGCGTGCTCCGGCGATTCCATGGCCGCGTTTTTAATAACATTTTATGCCGCTCGGTTTCTGGTCTGGAAGGTACCCTATGTTTGGCAATAAATGAGCCGTTAAACGCTTTAAGTTGGCCAACACGCACACACACACACACATGTGAGCTTATACATATGTGTGTGTGTTAGCCATTTTATTGCCGCTTTATTGTGGGCAAGTGGGGGGGTGGATTTTCGGGCAAGTTAAGCGCCATAAACGGGTTAATGACTTGGAAGTTGCTTTTAATACGTACCAAAAAATGTGGAGCATTGTTCGCCATTGCCACTCAACGGCTTTTTTTCTGGGCTCTTGAGCTGCGAAGCAGTCTTCCCACTTGGCCGTCTTTATTGTGGCTCTGGAGCCCCGTTCTTTATTGGCCATGGCCATGGCCTTTCCCCTTTTCGGCCATGGCTTTTATCAATTTAATGTCGCTTGTTTGTTTTCGGGCTCAGGCAGCAATATGATTATTTTTTTATGGCCAATTTTTAATTTGTTTACACACATTCGGGCGGCGGGTTGAGGGTTTTTCTTTTATCGCCTTCTGTCAGAGCCTAGCATTTATTAAACCTCTTCCAGTCAGATTTATTTTCGGGTCCTTTTTTTTTAGAATTGACAACCAGTTGCGTAGTTTTTCCGCCTTTCACTTGGGCCTCTCAATTGTTAAACATTTCCGGTTTCCGCTTGCCTACAAATGGACGTTCATTTTTATTTAACACCGATCTTTTCTGTAGGGTTTCTGTTGTGTGTGTGTGTGGGGAGCCATAAATATTTTATGAATCCAGTTTTTTTGATTTATGTCCGTTTGTGGGGGTTTGATTTAGGTGTTAATAGTTGCGTGCTGTTTTGGGCTTCAGCTAACCCTCAAATGTAAATTCATGTGGGTTGCCGTAATGGGTCTATCATTAAAAACAAATAAAGGTAATAGGAGGAAAAATCAGATAAGCATTAGCCCTCCAAACTGACTATTAGTCGAGACTTTGAGTGGGCATATTAAAAAGGGTAGGAATAATTTGGATTTTTGGTGGTCTTCTACTTAATGAATATAAAATATTTTAGAAAACATAATAAAATGTTATTTGATATTTAATGTAAATAAAATTCACCCACAATTGAGTTCAACACCTCGCTTTAAATATTTTATATACTTACCTGACTAAACAGTCCACAGTTCATGAAGCAGAGGCCATTAAAAAATATCAAGCCATTCAGAACGTATTTGAAGTACCTTCTTCTTTTTTTGTTGTGGGGGGCGGAAAAACCGCGACAGTAAAAGACAAATTCATTTGGCGTCTGTTTTCTGTTTCTGTTTCCATCTGCTTTCTCTCCCTTGCCCCCGTTCTCTTTTCATTTCCCTTTTTTATGACACACTTTTTATTTGAATTTCTTTGGCGGTGCTCACGTGCACTTCATTTTGTAATTACCTCGGCAGTCAAATACGGCAACGTTCTAAAAATTTGTCGACTTAATGAGGAAATCTTTGAAAGTGCCCCGTTATAAAAGACATCAGTGAATAAATTTACACATGCAGATGGAGGAGTTTCCTTCCACACACACACACATATAAAGGAGGCACACGACTTCCGTTCGCCATTTGCAAAAGGAGGGAGATCCTTTAAAGTCACCTCCCAACATTTTGGCTCGCTCTTTTTCCTTTTCTTCTGCCTCTACTGCCAAAAGTATGCACAAGTTAATTTGATTTCACCGTAAGTCAGACACGCAAAACTAAATTCGCTGAATGCCCCCCCTTTCTCTTCCCTTTCCCCCTCCCAACGACGCCTGTGCCAAGTCGGGCGAAAAATCAAAATTTCCGCACATTGCCTATTTTTCAAAGCAACACTCCCAACACACAGATACACACGTGTTGGCATGTGTGTGTGAGTGAAGGCAAATTTATTTGCAGTTTTTGGCACACGGATGGGTTCTGTCTGTCTGCTTCTCTGTTTGAATGTTTCGCCGAATCGTTTCTGCTTTCAGTCGCTTGATAACCAGCAAATATACAATATATATTCAGAGAAAAAATATACCAATTTTGGTAGGTATAATATTAATCTGAAAATGGTCCATTATATTGGTATGATTTTAATTGTTGAATTTTTTCTATTTAATAACAACTAAATCTTCTCATATTAGTATGTTTATTTTTTAAGTGCATAAAAACACCTCTAATCATGTTTTGAGATAAAGCAGTTTATTCGATTTGAAGTTTTTGGTATTTCATAATTACCCAACTAAAATCTTTGATATTGGTATGATAATTTTTAATTGCCAAAAAATATTTCTAAAAAATTTCTGCGATATTTTTTGATTTGAAATTTAGTTTGATAATAAATTTCGAAATGCGGAATATTTTCGCTGTGCGAACCTAAATATGAATTTTGAATTTTGAAGGGAAATAATAAATACAATTTTTGGTAGACTAACAATTATCTAAAATTAAACCGGCCTGGTGAAAGTTTTTGTATTTAAATATTTCCCAACTAAAATCTCTCATATTGTGATTATGTTTAAATACTCAAAAGTATCTCTAAAAATTTCGAAAATATTAAATATATTTTGTTTGGATTGAAAACTGAATTTTCTCCCTCTGTAAACCTTTAAATTTGTATAGGACCGAGGGCCTTGGTATCCGTATTAGCTTAGCTGGTTACAATCACGTGCTGCAAGCCGCTGCCGTCATTCAATGTTGTCAAAAATTTATTTGAAGCAGCCGCCGCCGTCGAATAAAATAAGAAATACCAATGAGGAAGAAAGCAAATCGAGACGGAGACGTAGCAGGGCACTTGAACATCTAAGGAAATGAATAAAAATAAGGCATAAAAGCATGCAAATAAAATTAACAAATACGAAATACGAACGGTGTTTCCTGCAGTTCCAGCTTTTTCTTCATTTTATTCCCTTTGCCTTCGACAAGTTGTTCAAAGTTCTGAAAAGGTGTTCTGGAAATCTTTTGAGCCAAAAGTTGTCGAAACAAATCGAAAATTAAAGTTAGGGAATTTTTCTCTTCACATTGAAAGTGAGAAAGGAAAAAGTTTTCTTAAATACGGGTAATAACTTGGGAGAATATATTTGTCATAAATTTATATATTTTTGAAAAGTATATTTTGTTAAAATAAAATAGAATTGCTGGGAAATAAAATTCAGGAATGACTTGAGACACGTGTTTGCGATTGCCCCAATATGTGTGTCTGCCTTCTTGTGGCAATTGCTGGCATATTTTCCCTTACTGCCGACAATTTTCCTTTACCCTCAGCAAAAATTTTCCTTTATTTTCTTCGTTTAATTTTCCTTTGGCACCTGCATCCGCCATTTCTTTGTTAGCATTGACGATAAAAATCGGTTGAATTTTTCATGCAGGCAGCGCACCACAAAATTCCATTTACGTTCGGAATCCAAGTTTATTTATTTATCGGCTTATTTTCGGTGAATTTTCGTTTGGCAAAATGAATTTAAAGAAAATGAATTGAATTATGTCATCAATGCGCGCAGACAGGAAGAGATGGGCGGAATCAGACGCACGAGTCCCACGTCGGGGTCCTCGGTGACTGCCAATAATCCCATTTAGCTCCATCAAATTGTTATTGATTTATTATTTTGGTAATGCAATTTACAGAGCCCGCCACGCTCGCCCCTCGAATTATGGCCCGCAAATGGCGTCCGAACCGCGGATCCGCGGCATTTTCAGCTCAAAAGAGCAAACGTGACCAGGCGAATTGGTCAGTGAAATGTCTGCGGTTGGGATTTGGTTTCGATTTGGGTTCCGTTTTGGGTTTTAGACAGATTGCATGGCAGATTAAAAAAAAAAGAAGAGAGAGGTGTAATAATACATTAGGATATTGATATTGATACAACTTTTATTAATTTTCTTTTTTTTTTACAATTTATAATTTTTATGAAGCTTGCATATTCATACATATATAAACATATATTTGTTGAATTTTTGTATAACCTTTTCCCTCCCAATTTACCCATTTTCCAATCTATCTCGTTAGCATAAATATTAGGCTGTCTGACAACCCTTAACAGAAATGTAAATAGCTGAACAAAAATTAAATCGTGCATAAAAATAACTAAACTCAACCAACTTGAACCTGGGAGAAGACACCCTAAAATAAAAAAAAAAACACAGACCGCAAGAAGTATCAACTTTGGTTAGCCGCAAACCAAAAACCCAGAAATGGGCAGTTATATAACCACGAGCAAAGAGATGGACTTTGCCTAGCACTTCAAGGGAAAACCGGGGAAAACTGTCATTTCGGGAACTCGAGTTTTCAATGGGCCATGCAGGAGGGAAAAGGGGAGAGCAATTTCCTCCCAAAGGACTTTCACCTATCTGCTAGGCTTTTGCCTCTGGTTAAATGATGTGTGCATTAATCCTTTCAACATGCTTTTCACATTTTTCTTTCGAGTTGGTTTTTTTTTTCTTTCGTTTTTTTTTTTCGGTAGGTCGTGAGCTGTGAGCTCCATCACTCAGGTCCTCGGCACCTGTGACAAATGTCCTGGCCAAGGAGTGGGGGAGTGGAATATAGTAGGGGTAATAGTCGAGTCGAGGCTAACAAAGGCACACAAAACTACTCGCACAAGGTCATATATTTTCGTGTCGCTTTGTTGCTTTGCATGCTAATGAAAAATTAAAATTTCCACTACAAAAACTGTGATTCATTAGGCTGGAGCAGGCAGGCATTGCCAGTGAATAATAAATAAGCCCGCTGGCTAATTAAGTGAGCAGGGACGAGGCCCTCCTTCTCGCTCCCCCTCCCAGCTCACCCCCGGGGCCCCCCATTTGCATTATACTTTTGTAATTTACATAGCACACGTGTCCTGAGTGTCCTGAGCGTGCGGGGTGTCCTGTGAGAACATTGCCTCATTGCAGGGACCATTCGACTGAAAGGGCAATCGATACGAGGGGCAAATGGGAGGTTGGAGTAAGGGGGAGTTGGGGTGAGTAGGGGGAGCATATCCTGTGAATTAACCATGAATACACTCAGAGAAAATATTGACTTCGGGACAACACCATCAATATTGGGTGAATAGTAATATCAGATAGTCTTCAGTATTTTATAAAAATTCTTTTAGCTTTAGAAAATTATTTATTATTTTTTAGTCATTATTCACAACTATTCATTAATTTATGAAAATATAGCAGATGGATATAAAAACATAAATGTATATTTTTATTAAAACAAAAACATTTAGAGCTTTTATCTAACAAGAAGAAAACATTTCAATTAAGAACAATAGAAGTATATCCAAAAATAATAAAACTATAATTGGTTTCTCTTCATTCGAAGCTTTTATTTAAAAAATAAAATATAATGATAACAAGCCATTTATTTTATTTTCTTTAGTGTAACGTTTACAAAAACATGTATAGTTTTTATATGCAGCAAGAAAACATATCGAAAATTAAATATTAATGAAATTTAAATGGTGAAAAATGTTGCAAAAGTATATAAAACAATAATAAAACTATTATAGGTTCCTTTTTTTTTGCTGCGTACATCAGCTGGGGGCCATCTGTTGGCCAAAATTGCTTCATGCCGTCAGCTGCTGGATAGTTATGCATTATAAATGGTGATTCAAGTTAATTAAATGCATGCATTCGCATATGAAAATGCGGATATTTTGCTGCATTGCGAGAGACTCTTAATTTATGTTAGTGCATTCTCAAAATCAGAGTCACGGGTTGGCAGTTAATTTGCGAACCGCCTTTCATTTAGTGTCGGAACTAACGCACAACGCAAATTCAGCCATCAATTAGCCATAAATTCTCATTAGCCAAGAGAGGGAAAGGAACCGCCACTAATAAAGCCTGGCCTGTTGAAATAACCGCCAGATGGAGATCCATCCCTCAGAGTGAGACTGAGAGAGGAGGCAACAAACCAGAATAATATCCAGACACTTCAGATTAGGGCCAGAGCTGAGGACCAACTATGTTTATTAGGGGGCTGGAATACTGGAATAGAAGGTCCTTCTGCTGGGATCATACAATTCACAATTACAATTATTTTTCGTAGTCGGCGGCTGCGACGCATAAAAATCGCAGCTGTCAGTTCAAAAAGCCAAAAACTTCACCAACAGCATCAATTTTCCACACGCCAGCGAATTTTCCTGCCACCAATCCGGCAAATACTAACACTCACACATACACCCATGAACACACATAGATACACACACAAACACAATTGAGGAAGACATGTGAACGCAATTTTCACGTGCAAACTTTGCTCTTGCAAAAGGCAACAAACAAACGAAGCAAATAAACCAAGTGAAATGTGTTTGAAGGCAATTAATTTATACGACGTTGAGATACACTATCTCAAGAGTTTTTTTTTTGTTTTCTTAGCAAACTAAGAATACATTTAATGGATATTTAAAGATTATTGATATTCATTAATGTAAGCTGATTTGAATTTCGAGTCAAGGTTAAGTATTTTGGAATGCCTAGAAAAATATGTTTTATATTTTGAAAATTAAAGAATTAAATTTTAATGGAACAATAATATTTAAACTTAACTACTTAACAACATTAGACATATTTAAATGCTGCGAACAATTTTTCATGAATATTTTAACATAAATTTCAACAATTCCATAGTGTTAACAGCTATTTATCAAAATATCTATCTCCTAAGTTGTTCAAATTAGACAATGCTAAACTTAAATGAAATATGAATTACGATGTAAAATAATGAATTTGTAATATTTTGTTAGCTACTTGATCTTAGAGCATCCATAAAACAAGTGAAGAGCTGTTGCGTGGCATAAGTTGGTGCAAATAAAGTAAAGTAAGCTGCACAATTTTATTTCGTGCGTTGCGAAAAGCTCAGGGGGTGGAGATGAGGGGTAGGGGGTGAAAAAGAGGGTGGGGAAATGGGAATGAGGAGGGCTGCTGCTGCTGCTGCTGCCAGCTAATCTCAACAAACAAAGCGTGAAACTAACAATTCTGCAAATACAGACAAAACCGCAGACACCCGCAGACACACAAAATAAAGAAAGGAGCGGTGGGCGGGGACACACCCACTGGGGAAAATTTCGGGGGTATGGGAGGAGGAGAAAATCTGGGGGGTGGCGTGCGCAAAACTTTGTCTTGCTCATTCGCGGCCCAAGATGAAACTTTATTTCAGCGTGGCAAAGAGAGCTACAGCCATCGAATTTATTTTCATGTCAGAGGATAAACCAACCCAGGCCACTCTTTTAAGCTATCCGCATTTAGGATTGGCGTTAAATTGGCAAACGGCGATGGCTAAGCAAATAATGAACTTGCTAATTTGCCTTGCCAGCGCTTTGCTTTGACGTAATTGGCGCCTGCAACGCCGCGTATGAGCGATGTTCCGGCATAAATTACGTATACGCGGCGTTGCACCAACTCGAGCACATCTTAAAGTGACCGCATAATAAGCCAGCGAGAACCTTGGCTACAAAACCGGGGGCGAGCAACAAGCGGCTGAGCTCCTCCAAGAGGCTAAGCTCTAATTTTCTCACGTACTTGTAAATTTTGCGGAAAACCGCAACAAATTCACTTATAAAAGTAATCTAGAAAGCGCGTACACAACCGGAAGCACGGAAAAGGCGGTGGGAAAAGGCGCGCGCGGGAAACTCACGGCGAAAGTACGAAGCAAATGGAGGTTTTAGAAACCTAAAAACTGAAGCCTGGCTGGGTGAAAAAAAATAAGGAAGGAAACAAAAAGGCCCACCAAACTCCTCCCAGTCGACGTGTAAAGAATTGCGTTTGTCGCGACACGGCGACAACTTTCGCCACCCCTTAAGAGAGAAAAGGACGAAGAGGACTTAGCTTAAAGCAGCCCCTCGCTTTATCATAGATTTAAAAGCGAAATGAATGTAAGCACATTAAATGACTTGGACTTGGGCTTGGTGTTGGGCTTGGGCTTGGGCACCCATTAAAGGTTCATAGCCAAGGAATAGAAGAGATTTGGCCCCAAGGAGGTGGGAGCTCGGAGCTTGTTTGTCTTGCAGGCGAATGAAAAAGTTTCAAATGCAAAGTTAGTTTATAAGGGGAAAAACAAAAAGGAATTTAATTGGAGAGCAATTTGTAGGGCGGTTAAGAACACGACAAGTCGGTCTTATCATTTTGCTTTAAACCTTCTGGGAAAAAGAAAAGGGTTCCTTCTTTTCCGAATAATAAGGGCAAATTACTGTGTAGCAATTATTAAATAATTTATGAATATAAGTTTACGAACTTTAAGGAATAATAAAATGTAATAAAATGAAACATTTTGAAAAAGATAACACTTTGTTTTATAATCCTTTTAAACCCTTTCAAAACAAAAATGCTTATGTAGGATTCGCAGATTCAAAATAATATGAGATGAGATTTATTTAAGATATTACAATAATAAGAAGGACGACACGTTCAGCTATGAAGTCGAATTTCAAATAAATGTGTTAAAGGGATGCCTATTAATATTTTCATTTTAATAAGCCAACTTTGAGTTAAATTAATTTTGAGGTATGCCTCTGGTTTAGATATTCCAAATATGTATTTTCTTGCAATTTCCTTAATAACCTTATTAACAAAGACAAGCTCTTTGCAATCCGAATTCTTCAATAAATTTGTATTAAATGAACCGATAAAGTTGTACCAAATTGTGGCCTAAGGCACAAACCCTCCAATGGACCGCGAAAATTTAAAGAAAACCTCCAGAGGCAAGATCTGCAATTAGAAAAAACAACTTTCTATGCCGTTCAACATTCGTTACAAGCGCTGAAAGTCTGAAAGTCGGTCGTAACAAATCCAATTTGCAGCTGAGAAGGGAAAAAAAAGTAAAATTATCAAAAGAAAGAAAATAAATTGTAGCTCGGCGAAAAGTTAGCATCCTGTCTGGCAGGAAGTACAAGGACAATACCAGCCCATCCCCCATAGAGTTCATTTGTCCAACATCCCCCCTTGGGCTATGTGTCACAATTTTAGAGAACGAATCCTACGGCATTATAAAGGGGAAGGCAACTTTGCGCCGATGCTTTTAATAAACTTCTACTTGGCATTTGCCATTTGGCAGTTATGTAAATATTGAGCGGAATTGCGGCCGGGCCAATAACAACAAATTTCAATTATGCCATCAAATCTATTTAGGTGTATAAATATTTGGAAATTTCTGCGTCACACCTCCCCCTCAGGAATTGCGGTGTGTAATTTACAGATTTTCCTGTTAAGATTGTGGGCAAAGTTTTGGTGTTGGTAGTTTTTTTTTTTGTTGTTTGTGCCCTCGAGGAGGCCATAATTGGCCCAACTGCGTGAAGAGTCAATAAGCGGTTTGAGTTTCGAAATAACTGGCACATAAATTTCCCATTGAATATTTTACAACTCAATGTTGCTGTTTGCTCCTTGCATTTTCCCTGATTTGATTTCGTTTCAATTGTTCCTGGGAACCCGTTCCCGGGAGAGTCTCTTTCAAGTTCATTAAGAAAATGAACTTTGCGCCACTCGAGAGATGGGCCAACTAAATGTTGGCTACTTAAGGGCGTCGCATTCATTGAGCCGAATTAATCAATTATTCGTGGTTGCGTGTGTGTGTGTTGTTTTCAGAGGGTATTTGTACTGGGGAGCAATTTGGTTAATTAATAAAAACGTTAACAATGAATGGGGAAAGCAGAATGAATGGATTCTTCTTTGGGGGTGGCATGAAAGAGAAATCCATAAGCTTTGCTTTTGATTACCTTGAAGTTGTTTCAGGGTTGAAAAATCACAAAACATTTGGAACCATATTTGGTATTTACTTGTATATTTAATTTTATTATAATAAATAATTTTATCAAGTAATTCAAACTTTTTAAATAAATTTCTTTAAATTCTTCTCTTAAATTTTAATACAAAAACTAAACCTTAAAGCCGCTTATTATTGAAACACAATCTCAAAGTTGACTAACTAAATATCTTGTGAAATGTCTGATGTTGCCATAAGTACCATATCGTCTTTGTGCACTCCCAATCGCTTTTTCCACTCAAAGAAATCAATCATAGCAACACTTGGCCCATTCAGTCATTCATTCCCAATGCCCTCTATTTGCCAGGATGCCAGGATATGTTCTCTGGCCGTCCTGAAGTGCCTTGGTCATTTACTTTATTGATTACAACTTTCTCTTGTTTCCCCACATCACAAAAAAAACAGAACCGGGGGAAAAAAACAAGAACAGCAATTTGAGTTAAGCGTGGTGGCAGCAGCCAAGGATATATCCACAATAACTGGCAGGATATTCTCACCATCAAAGTGGTGGAATGGAGTGGAGTGGAGGCAAATGGTTTCCTGAGTTCCCACAAAAATAACCTTGATTAAAGCTGCTTTATTTGGGGGATAAGAGAAGGTTCCGGGCACGTTCTGGCTTTTGTTTTATATATAGTGTTTTATATATATAGTATATATTTTCAATTCGCTCGCATGTCTGGGCAATCACTACAAATAAAAAAGCGTAAACCGTGCACAGAAACTGTCATAATTTATGAAGTTTATCATTTGGTTCCTGGTTTGTCCGCATTTTTTTTATTTATTTGTTTGTCGGGGCACCCCAAAACGCATTTGTGTCAATTTAAATTTATGTAAACATAAAATGGCCAAGCCGAAAAAAAAGATGCGTCCTTTTACTTGGATATCACATTTTTCATTCGCTGTGGTGCTGGTGCTCTTTTTTCCGGCTGGAGTTTCATCATTGCACCATGAAGTTTATTTATAAAATACGCAACTGGATTTATTATGAATTTTAAACTCAGCGAATTTTTTGCAGCTTAATGGACTTGAATCCTTTTGGTGGTATGAAATCTCTAGATTAATACTCCATCCGATTCAAATTATTTTTATTTAAATCTCCCAGAAGGAAAGCCTTTAATTTAAATTTTTGAAGAGTATCTGAATTTCCATAAGTAGAATACAAGAAAAAAAGAGTCCTGCCATCTTGGTTATCCTGGGCTCCTTCTTTTTTGTTGTTCCTCTTTATGATTTAATGCGCGCGGCACGCCGTGACGTTCACTTAGGCATGGACAACACAATAAAACTCCACAACACAGCCGGAGGAATATCAATATGAGACAGGATACGCAGGAACAGGGGGAAGAGGGAAACAAGGAGCAAAGTTGGCCAGCAGGATACGCTTTTACTGGGCCGCCTGCGCACTTTTGACATTTCATTATCCTGTTAAGTATTCAAAAGTCAAGCAAGCGGGCACCGACACAAGGAACAAGGACCTGTCTGGGCCTTGGCCATGGCCAGGACACCCTCCCTCCCCCCTTTCTCCTCTCCTCCTCAGTCGACGGCTGTCCTGCTGCGTTTTCCAGCTTATCATTTATGCCAAACGCGTACTTTTTGGCTTTTAGTCGGAGGTCCTGTATCCTGGTTCCTGGCTTCCTTTTTTTTGCGCTCTCCCTCTCCCTTTTGCCATTTGTTTTGTCTGCGGAATTGCCTTTGTGTCCTTGCCGTTTATGACATTGTATTCGAATCCTTGGATGTGTGTGGCTGTGTATAAATTACATTACATAACAAGCAATATAACAAACGATAACAAACACCTTGCCGAACACAAACAACAAGGAAATGAAGATGAGCAAATATGAAAAAAGGTGCCATGGCACAAAACATAAAGATACAATTTCATAAAAATGCTTCGATTCTGCTTTATGAGCCGTCATTTGTTTATGCCAAATGTTAATGATTGCTGGATATCACTCCTGTATGGAGGAGGTTAATAAAAAGTGTCCTTGGTTTACTCGATGATTTTGGGGATTAACTTTTGAGTCTAAGAAATCCATCAGATGATTTAACCACAAAAACTCAATTTATTTAGCAGCTCATTGAACACCTCGCAATTTTCAGAATATTTATAGTAATCAGAAAATAAATATCAAACCATGTAATTGAATATAATTTATTCCCACCAACTTCCAGTTTCCATAGTTTTAATTCTAAAGAGAATTTTTTTATAATATATTTCTTGCTTACATTAATTATTGGCAGACTTTTCTTTATTGTGGTAAGCTATATTTTATTTACTACTTTCCCAATGACAAATCCAGGAGATGTAAATCAAAGAATTTCAACAACTTAAATTATAAATTGTAATTGCTCAAAGATTCTCGTCTCCTTTTTTGTGGCTTATAAAAAAAAGAAGTTGTTTGTGTGAATTTAATTTGAAAGCCTTACTGGAAAAGACAACAATCGATTGGACCTCAAAAAGTCAATTAAAATCATCAGAGAATCTCTCAAAATAGTTTCCCTCACAGTCAATTTATTTGCTTACACTTCAGTAACTGGCTGTAAGTCCTGATGAATCCTGGAGATCCCAATCTAGAGTATCGCAATAAAGCAATCAGTGCCAGTCGGGCTGAAAAGTGTGTGGTAGTCGCAATATAAATTTCATTTTCTTTTGCAGGTCAACCGAGAAGGGACTCAGATCCTTAGAGCAGGATCAAAAGGAGCAGGACGAGGACGAGGAGCTGGAGACGGAGAAGGAGCAGTAGCCAATGCAACCTGCACAGACATCATTAGACGTGAATAGCAACAACACGTGAGTGGGAGATGGTAGCAGGGAAAGGAGCGGGAGCGGTGGCAGGAACAGGAGCAGGAGCAGGGGCAGGAGCAAGAGTAGGGGAAAGGAGCTGGAGCAGGGCAGGGGCAGGAGCTCGGGGCGCAGACAAACACAGACTATATCGACACTATATATCTCGGACATGTGTCGGCCATCAACTTATGCAATCAACGATTTGGCTTTGACCGGGGCAAACTGACTGACTGTGCTACTCGCTCGCTCTCTCTCTCTGGGTGCTATGTAAACCGATGGCCCAAGGAGCAGGACGAAATGTTTATTTAAGCATAAAGCCACGTACGCTTAAACGCACACACATATGAACCTACACATCCTAGATCCTTTGGAGCTGTGTACTTAGGCACAGCTGTACTTGCACGGCTCCCTGGTAATTACATACAGACTACCCAGGCCAGGACACCCGCACCACCTCTCCAGTGTCCTTCCGTTCATCCGTCCATTTCCATCCTTCCGCCTCCACCTCCATCTCCACCTCCACCTCGGGGCGGCTGGATAAATATTTGGTTTAACCTTTTTCCTTTTGTGCGGCTTTGTATTTGCCTTTGGTTTTATGGCAGCGCCTGTGTCACTATTTCATTTCGATTTCCAGCCAGCAAAGTTTGCCGCAGTCCTTAGCCAGATTTGTATCCTTAATTTGTTTGTTGGCGATTTCCTGATATTTTGTAATTGAGTTTTTCCCCTCTGATGAGGGTCAAAACAAATGTTAAGAGTTTGCAAAAAAAAAAAAGAAAACATAAAAATTGGAGAGCCAACAAAACAAAATAAAAAGAGGAAACTGTTGATATTCATTGGACACGACACGTCCACAGGCAAGGACATTTATTTTGGAACGTGTGCTTGTATGAAAATATGTCCCCTGGGAGTCCCAGGACTCTGCGTCTTAATTTATCGTTATGAATGAATCACTTGGCGCCAGACTTTGTTTCGTGGAAGGACACGTAGCTCTGGCGACAGGATATACTTTCGACTTAATTTGATTTCACCCGAATGAATTTCAATTAGCTTCGAAATGAAATTTACGCTACGTTAAGTGATTTCTCAGCTAGATAAAAGGGGTTCCAGCGAATGACATCTTAAATTGGGGCAGAGATCTCCGAACTCTTCTTGGCTCTCAGATTGATTGTTATGATTTGTATCAGGTTTTGGCAGAAAGGATTCTCCTTTGTTAAGCACCAACACTTAACCGTGTCAGGCTGGGATTTATAGCTCCATGAGCACACGTTGCATCCCTCAGATACATGCTCCCCTTGCTGTTGCTGTTGATAGTTTTTCCCCTTTTTTTTGGGGGGGGCAGAGTTGATTGATTTCTGTTCTAGTTGGGGGCCAAAGAGCAGTCTAAGCCCACCCTCTGGCAGCATCTCCTTCTCAATAGTCTGACAGTATATTGACGCGCAGTCATAAATAAAAAATACTCAGATATTCATGCCAATGATTCCATGAATTTTCTTTTTTCCTCGCCCTCAGCTCAAATGTTGAGTGTTGTTGTTCATTGAGGAAAGCCTGCGGCAAAACCTCATGCCAAATACAAATTGTATCACTTCAGACTGGTACACAAGGAAAAATGACATGCCATTTACTTATGTTTATTGCAATTATTACATAAAAACCCTTCCTATGTTCTTTGATATTTTTTGTCTCTGTGTAATCCCAAAACCCCTCTTATATGTCCATGTTGCATGTTGCCTGGTTTCCATCTATCATGGGATTGGGAGTAGGTATCTGGGCATATGACTCTTTGAATGCTGAGCGTTTTGTTGATGATTTGCGTGTTCTTGAATAATTGATGGAATGACAATCCTTCGATGTGTCAGCATTGTTGTCACGCGTTGTTGTTATCAACCAGAAAGGGGGCAGCTCAGCATCAACAGAATCATCATCATCATCATCATCGTGATGATGTGCGTTGAATAATAAGATGCTAACGTTGCAACATGCTCGCAAATCTGAAGCCCACACAGATACTCTTCGGCTTATGAATGATGAGCAGTCAAACAATCAGCTTTCACCCCGCCCTTCTCCACCCCTCAGAGAAATTGCGGATTTATACTGATTTACACGGAAGTGGAACATAAAATGTGCGGGCGGCTCTCCATTATGGTTAACTTCAAAAATTAAACAAGATTAATTTGTTGGCTCATTTAAAATGGCTTAACAATATCATTAATTTTATTTTCCCATTCCGCCACACCAGGGCAAACATATTCAGGCGGACAAACATGGCTTAAAACCGCTTTAGAGCTTAGAAGGGGAAGGAGGCGTCGAGTTATCCTTCAAATCATTAATCAATTTACGGGCTGATGACCATTTAAAGAGGTCATAAAACGCTGTCAGCGATGGCTCAACTTGAAGTTAAAATTCTGCAGAACTTTACAACTTTGTGGGTCAAAATGTATATTTTGCAGCATAATTTTTTGGGTCTCATTCTCACACATTTCCTCTTGGGTTAGTTTCTGTTTTGTTGTTATCTATTCATTAAATTTAATGATATAGCTCCCCAGAGATGCTGTTTTTTTTTTTAATGGTTCTGTTTTGAAATCATCAACTTTATTTGGCCGAGTATCCTGTACAGTTTTAAACGCTTTCAGCGGCGGACTTTTCCTTTTCCCTTGCTCATTTCCGAAGTGACACACACAATTTTGTGCCCTGCCCTCGCCTCGAGCTGAATGGGTTGGGTTTTTGGTTCCTGGGATGGGCATCCACTCCTTCATCATAATTATAAACACAAAGGCGGAGGGAAGGATGGATGGGCAAATGGATGGGTTTTGCACATCTCGTGTTAGCATTTCCTTGCACTTCCATTTCCATTTTCCATTGAATTCGAGCAACATGTGGCAAAATGCATGTGTTGGCCCACATTTGGCCCTAACAGGGTCTTCCCCTCGCAATTAACAGATCAGAGAGAGACTCAGAACAAATCTCGACGGAAAAATATCCATTAAGGGGATACAATTTTTAAGCACTGTTAATTATGGGAAGTAAGAATAAAAAATAATTATTTGATTTTGAGACTTGAAGAAAAATATATTCGTGTATTTCAATATTTGTATTTTAATTTACCCATTTACTCCTGAGCAATCTGCCTGGAGACTGTCATTTAAAAGGTTTTTCTCATGAGTCCTTGGAGCAGGATATGCTGGCCTGGGATTCTGGTCCTTCTTTGTTAATTGTTCTCATACGCCTCGTTGGCTTTTATTATTGTTGTCCGTCCTGTACTGTGTGCCGGCCCATCTCCATGTCCATTTACATTTCCCCCCTGTCATCGTTCATTGTAATTACGATAATTACAAGAAGTGGAGGATAGCTCCTTGGATAGCTGCTGCTGCTGCTGATGCTGCTGCTGCACCTTAATGAAGCCGCATTGAATGCAGACCCATTGATGCAATCCCTCCATTGCTCCAGTGCTCCACATGGCCGTTTCTGTAGTACTATATATGTGCGGATGAGCGATGGCCACTCATCCGTCATCCAGATGTATATCCCCCACTCAGCAGGACTTTCTCCCGCCTTCGGTCCCTTTCGGATGTCCTCGTTATGTTTATCCACTTAGCTGCTCAGCGGGTCCGTGTCGTTAATTGAAATCTTTCGCATTAAGCCGCATTCCCAACCCCCCGGTTTTGCATCGCTTTTGCTTCTGGACGTCCGCTTATTGTTTTTGTTATTAAAGTTTAATTAAATACCTTTTTGAAAACGTTCACGCATGAGTGGAAAATAATTTTTAATGAGCTTTTGCGCCTTTTGTTCGCGAAATGAAATATACGACAACGTCGCGGGCCACACGGCGTATGCGTGTTCTTAGCCGTTAAAAAGCGCGTAAATTGATTGCAAACAAAGCGTTCACACATCCCTTGGCTCCGGCGAAATAATTACCAACTGCCGGGTGCGAAGGATGCACCAAGGCATAAATAAATATATCAGAATTCATATTTTCCATTATTGGCATTCTTTCGGTGAAAAAATGGCTGATGAAAATGGACTTATTGATGACTTGGGGCAACTTAAAAGCCTCAGAGGTATTTGCTGCAGAAAAATATACTCTCGAATCAATTGAAGTTTGTTTTTGTTCAGAGAAAGATGCAAAAGCACAAGGAAATTAATTATCTTAATTGTTGAGTGTTTTCGGGAATCATTTCTCTATTTAAAATATAGTTGAATTGGGGGGAAAAGAAGCTATTGAAGTCATTTGTGTTGCACTTGAAAATATCAATTAAATTCCCAATAAATAGAAAATCAAAAGAGAAAAAAGTTTATATTTTTCTTTAAGTCATGCTAATTGCAGGTGCTGAAACACATTTTTACTAAACAAATATGAAACATTTCAGTAAATTTAACATGGTTTACATTTTATTAAAGTAGTATTTTGTAAAGTAGTATTTTAAAGGTATTAAAAGATACATTTACTTAATAAAATATAAAGTATTTGGGTAACAATTGTTAACTTCTAGATTAAATTAAAGCCGAAGCCTTAGACAAGGTCAGGTCTCTAAAAATGCACTAAAATTAGTTTCACACATTTTCAGTAAATTTTGTGGTGTAAGCCTGAAACAACTCGAAAACTTTACAACACCCACCTAACAACTTTAAAGTGTTTATATAATTACCTGCCAAAAACTTTCCTGCCTGCTGATTGGGCTTTGTAGTATCAAAAAAGTCGCTTGATGATTTATTTCTCATCCACTTAAGGAAAAATAAATAAGAAGAAACTTTTTCTATCTGAGCATTATAATAATTCACAGAAATATTAAAGGTGGCAGCCAGACTTTCTGGCCAAGGTGCGAAATCATTGGTAGAGGTGAAAAGAGCCAACAGAAACCCAACAACCCAAACTGAAATACAAAACACAAACATGGAAAAAGCCAAAATTGAGCAACCGTAACCATGGCCGTAGCCGTAGCCGTAACCAGTAGCCGTAACCAAAAAAACCGAGCCAGACATTGGATTGACCTTAATAAACTTGACTGCGACTACCTCGACCTTTTTGTTTTTTTGTGTTTTATATTTCTAATAGCATCAAATTTGAATCTTTTCTTGGTTTTATTTCAGAAAATGCTGATACTGCTGCCGGTGCTTGGTATATTTGGAATTTCTCTCGTTGCTGACGTCCAGGCGAGTCTGAGTCTGGGCTTTAAGGCCATCAAAGTGAGTTGAACAAAAACAAAAGAAAATAAAAACGAAGATGGAAGGCAGTCATGAAAATCTTTATGAATACCATTAATGCTCTTTCCTTAATTATGCAATCCCCGGGATCAGTTGCCCAGGCATCCCAATCCGGGTAAGTTCCTCACCGATTTCCCAACGATTTCGATTCAATTGCACAGCTAAACAAATACTTGAAGCAAAGGAAAATTGTACATTTACATTTACTTTGTGCCACATTAATCAAAGGGAACCCAACAAAAAAATAATGTTTTCTTTAACAACTGCAACAGCTAAAGCTGAGGCGGAAAAAAGCAATCACAAGAAAGATTTCCTATTTTGCCAATCAATTTAAATCTGGTTTTCCACTTTGTCTTTGGCAAATAAATATTCATGCCAGTACGGAAATCAGAGAATTGTGAAATATTTGTATATTTAATGAGTGTGATAAATATTTTTTAAATGATTTCCTATAGCATTTTATTTTACCAAAAATTAGTAAAGGAAAGGTAGGATAAAGGAAGCAGAAACAGAAAATTGCCTGACACAACCGATGGCCCAGAAATTTCATTAAAACTTACAGCCAGGAAATGTTTCCTTTTGTTCCCAATTCTTCGCTTTTCGCTTTGCCAAAAGTTGTGGATTTGGTCCCTAACATTGATTGTGCACCTACATATATCCAGCAGATCCCGGCTTAACAGATATCCCATCTCCTGGGATATAAACTCACACGCACACACGAGATTCGAACGCCTAACTAACGAGTAAAGTGATTTTAATGGTTTTATGTTCGATTCGTTTTCTTCATTTTCCTCCAGCTCTGTTTTTTTTTTTATATATAATTCTTTTCTTTTTTTATTTTCTTTTTGTTTGGCTAGTGGGTGGGTGTGTTCAATTCGTTTCGACATGTGCCATTTTCCATGCTCTCTCTGTGCTTTCTCTACTTTCTATGTTGTCGTCGAAAGCTGTTCAAAATTAAACAGCAGCAGCAGCAGTCCGAACTGTGCCAGAAACTTTTCGAAACGATTCGATGGGGGCGTTACAGCTAAAATACAACCCATATCGGACAGCCGGAATAGCTGCATATATACTCGTACACTTGTACATATAATATTTTTTGTGTAAGAGTGGCCCTTGTTCCCATTTTCCCCCTTTCGCCCCCCTCCGTTGGAGTCAAAAGTTTTGAGTCAAATGCCAATACAGTTTGTGTATGGCCCTGGACCAAAAAATAAAAGTTTGCCGGCCATTGCTGAGTGGAGATCCAGGTCCTGGTCCTGGTCCTCGCACGTAGTCCACCGAGTGGTTGTGCCTCAGGCTCATATCAATGCCCCACACGTTTGTTGGGCTACATGTGGTGTGTCAGCCAGATCTTGCACAGAGAAGAATTAATCCCAAATCTGAGCAATTTGTTGAATAGATTGTTCAATAAATATGTTAGGCAAGAATTGCAATTAAAATGGAAAAACTCGTAAGTAAGGCTCTACAAATTTAGGAAATTAAAAGAGTTTTTTTTAACGAATTCCTGAAAATCCCTTATTCCTAGATTTTTTTCTCCCCGTGCATGATACATTGTCCACGCAGGACGGAACAAGTTTATTTAAACTGTAGAACTTGTTCCTTACTGCCAGCCAGTTTCACAGTAAAAGAAAGTTATCAGAACACGAAAAATGCTAAGGCGTTGTGAAGTTGGCCAAAACATATTTGTGAATACGTGAAGCGACGTGAAGAGCTCCCCGAAAAACAACCCAGAAAAGTTCACTCTGAATGAGCTGCAAAGATTAGTCGGTACACATAATATCCAGACGATGCCAAGGAATGCCAAAAACCAGACAAAGAACAAGTTTTTCCAAAGTTTACTTTGCGGGGAAAAGCCATTTTATAAGTTTTAAGGAATGCTAATAATTCAGATTTATGTGGGCTTCCATTTGGTTGTAAATGCAGTTAGTGTATTACAATTTATTTATGGCAATAATGATAGTTTATTATGACAAATTGAGTTTGGATTATGGGTGAGTTTTTACTTGGTCAAATTTGGTCATTTAATTTTTTGGCTTTGACTTCTTTTAATAGTATTAATTTTTAACTTTAAATTAACTAAACTCCTTTTCTTTGAAACTTAAATTCAACTAATATTTGCTTTAAATTCTCATTTTGGTAATAGTATTTTAGCCAGAGCCTTTTGAACTCGTTGACCCTGTAAATACCTTTGAATTTCCGCAAACATATCCCTCTGCCCAGAGGCGCAATCTTTAGTGCAGATTTTAGTTTTGTGAAGTAGAATTGGGAACAGTCTTCGGTCGGCACTCAATCACTGGATGTCCCAAGCAAACACTTTAGCCAACACAAAAATTGCGCATACGCAGTGTGAGCCGTAGCCGAACTTTTGTGTTAGCCATGATCCGCTGCAGGGCCAAAAAGGCGGAGGCAGAGACCAAGGGCCACTCAAAACTTGTCGCACACGCTCGAGTGTTGTAAATCTTTGCACAAAATGAAAGTTTATTTGGTCATGGTCATCAACGACTTAAGTAAATCTAAAACTCTAAGTAAAACAAACACTACACACATGGCAGGCGAAAAAGGGGGTTTCGCAGGGTGCCTCAGAGAGAGGCCGCATAAAACAAATAAACTGCGCACACGTGACCCCAAACAGAGTGTAGAAAGGGGGCCGGTGGTGGTGATGACCCCTGGAAAAAGGGACACTGGGCGCAAAAAATATGCTACACCATCAGAAAGGCAGGAGCAACTCCGAGAGGCACGCCATCGGGCTTAGGCAGGTATACTATATATATTATGTATATGCAGACATTCTATATAGGGGAACCTCTTGAGTGCGCTTTGCCCGGCATCTGAGAGCTTTAAATGTCGCCAGATAAAAACGCCCACACATTGCACATTCCTGAATTCACTTCCGGTATTGTGGGGGATATCCTAATGGAGTATCCTTAATGTCAACGGGGTTCTTAAGTCATCAGCTGAAGGGAAATAAAGTATTAATGTCAGAGACCATTAATGATACAAATGTTGGAAATGCAGTTCAAAACATTAAGATAAAATATGTACATAAAAAAAATTATAATAATGTGAATCATTATAAAATTAAAGAGTATTTCAATTTCGTTTCCTTATCCCGAGACTTAACCTGTTTTTTTCTGCGGATAAGCGATTCCCAGCACCGAACAAAACACTTACTCAGATGCTTCCTTCCACAAAAAACAATTCCGTGTGCAAGAAGCTCTTTGAACTCACATGTGTGTACTCAATGTCTTCCTCGGCGTTGTCATCTTATGAGCACGGCAAGTACATTAAGAAGATTGCACTTTCGAGAACGATGCGACTCCCACACACACATCCGTATCCCTTTGAGTGAATGATGCGCCAGACGCGTAGATACTTCCGGCATTGTCCAACGAGTGCAAAGGGAATACTTTTCAATAACAAAAAGTAAATTGCTAATGTCATAAAGATGCGACAACGTGCCCATATTCATTACAATCAGCTAGCAATGCCAATTTTCGCATTAACCATTGATGCCAAATGAATGATGATGAAGCCAGGCAGAGGGACAGGAGCAGGAACAGGAACAGGCACAGGAGCAGATGGAATAGCAGGTTGCCCCTTGCCTAGTCACGTCGACAGTGAAATCAATTCAAAGTGGGAAAGTACAGGGCACGTACCCGATCCCCTAGCACAAATTCAAGTGGTTAGAGGACTCCTCATTCGGTCTCTGATCCCCGTCTAGTCCGTAAGCCAGCTTTTGGTTGCCACATTCCAGCATCCACACACAGTGCGATTGCAAATCGTACAACCCACAAGCCGGAGTAATTGTGATTGGCGGCTACACATACGAGTTTTTCGGCCAGGCCCAAACAAGGATGAGCACAAAGGAGCTGACATTAGCTAAAGAACACTGGGAGAAATGAATATAAAGTTCTTTCAATTGAAAATATGTCGATATAAATTGTTAATCATTTTAATTGTTGGATTCGTATTATTAATAAATATTTATTGTTATTTTATAAAGGATCACTTATTCTTTCATCATTATTGAGTCGAAGATAGTTATAAAATATAGTAAAGAACTATCACATTACAATTAATTTTTTCCAGACATTAAATAGTTCCAACAATATGACACTTTATGTATCGAAATAATATTTCTTTGATATATTTAATAATTTCATTTAATTATTTTAATTAATAAATTCAGAAAATAACAAAGTGTTATTTGGGAAAATGTATACTTCTATAATTATCGAATTGGTACCTAATTTATCTGAGTGCAGGAGTTTCAAAAGAAGCTGAGACCGAAACCGGGGCCAAAAGGAAAACATTTGCGGCTAATGGCATGCCATAAAGCAGCGGCATTTGTCAATATCAATTCTGATGAGGCACGAACGCAAAGGCAGGCATCAGGTTGTCTATTGTTTGTGCTGCAAATATCGCAAATATGCGATTCCAGCGAAATTTATAACAAACAAACAGTACTGACATTAATTGGGTTCTCGGTTGCCATTCTTTTGGCATTGCTCAAACTCGTATTACGTATTTGATGATATAAATTAGCGAGGGCAATGAAAGGAAAAGATAATAAGCAGGTCGGGACTTTGATTGCCAGAAGAAAATATCCTACTTAAAGATCCAGATACGGAATTCACATTTCTTCCTTTAAAACCAAATTAAAGTTCCAGTTTCGATTTAATGCTCATTTGACTTTTCTATTTTTTCTCCTCCATTTTTGGTGGCATCTGCACTGGATTTGAATATGGATTTGGACTTGGAATCCGGATCTGGCTCGCCTGCAGCCAATTGCAGCGTTGGCAACACAACATTCGCACATGGAGTCACATTTAAATTGGATTGTAAAACCCAGTGCGTTTGCGAGGTGAGTCGCGGGTCGCAGCCATCCGAAGAGCTGGCCACAAACCACAGACCCAGATACATTTACGGCCATAGATACATTTACCCACACACACACACAGCCATGGGAAACACCGAACACAGATTCAGATACAGCTGTAGCTACAGCGGAACTGCAGTTCTGTTAAACGATTCTCCACTCCTCTCCGAAATTGTTTAACCTGCGCTCAGTTCTCCCTTCTGGCTTTTGGTTTTATTATAGTTTTTTGGTTGGGATTAGCGCCAAACACTTGCACAATTTGGAAGTGAATTGCTTTTAGTTGGTAGCGATTTTAATTAAAATTTAAATATAGTGTGAAATGCAGGGGAATTAAAATTCAAGCATTGCGGAGAGCAGATTTTAATAGAGGTAAATGTTAATAGTTACAGAGATTAAATGGTGTTTATCGGGATATCTTTTGTTGGCTCCGGGAAATTAGGAGCACTACTAGTAGAACTATTATTTTTTATTTAGTTAAAGAGGATTAACTTTTCTTACTCACTGAATAATATATTTGAAAATAAAACCACAGAATAAAGAACTCGCAATTAAGGATCTTAAAAAGCAACATTTGTTGCCTCACTGAATCATTCCAAAGCTGAGTAAGATTTAGCTTCAGCTGTAAGCAAAAAATCCAAACAAAGGAAGAAAAAAACTAAATCCTTGACTTTGCTTTATGGCCAAGAGCCCACACCTAGTTTTTCCCCAGTCTGGTCCGGTTTTTGCACCTTATTTCCAGCTGCGCCGGTAGTTTATCATGTGGCATAATACAAACACTCGAGAATTTATGCAATGCAATTTCAAGGGAAAAACTATCATAAGTCGCTTAGATGGCGAAAAGTGGATTACAAATGAAGCAGCGAAGGAGGAAGAAACTCCACCCAAATGCTCTGAATGTTAATTTCCCAAACACACAAGAAAACCCCCCAGAAAAAAAGCAGAAACAAAGTGTCTTGGGGAAGTTCCACCCCTCCTGCGGATGGGGGCAATATTTTCTTTACATTATGACTTTATTTTCGGCTGCCAGGGCCAAAGCTAAATAAACAACCCAACAACAGCCACCGATGGTCCACATTTAATGTATTTTAATGTGGCATTGCAGAATGGACGCCACGCCTGCTCGACTCTCTGTCCCAACGAGCAGCTCCCGGCGCCGGAGGACACCATATCCTGCCGATCGCCGCGCCTCGTCGAAGTTCCCGGCCACTGTTGTAAGATGTGGCTCTGTGAGAATCCCACAGCTGATGGTAAGTTGTCCAGTCGTACACAGGGAGAAAAAATGTTTAAAAATATTATTTTACATAAATTATAAAAATTATATAAATATGAAAAATTCGTTTAATTTCTAAAAATTATATTACAAAAAATATATTTTTAGAAGGCATTAAAATTTGATTTAATAAAATAAATTAAATATATTTTCTTAGTGTAATGCCCTTGCCAGTGCCACTGTGTCAGCCCTGGCCTTGTTATTGTTTTATAAGTGTGTTTATGGCTGTGGCCATCCCATTGTGTCCACCTCCAACTGCTCCTCCGCGTCAGCGTCCGCGTCCTCGTCCATGCCCTGCCCCTCCTCCTTCTCCTGGTGCCCAGTGGTCCGAGTTAATGGCGCTCAGGGGCGTGCCGTGCTGTGTCCGAAGCGCAACTTAATGCTTTTTAAGCGCCCCCAAAAACCCACATCCACATCCACATTCTTCCCACAAGCCGAGTCCAAAGTGCAGCGCATATTTATGAAGATGAATTATTCCATCCATCCGAGGAGCAGGAGGAGAAGCAGGAGCAGGAGCAGTTGCTGGAGGCAGCAGCAGCATAATTACTTACACAGGGATTAAGCGTTAATTAAACGCGCAGAATGCAATAAATAAACAAGATATTAAGCGCTCAGGCCGGCAGCTACAGGGTATGGCCTTGTCCATGGTCCCCAGGGAAGCCTTGGCGACTTGAAAGGGGTTCACAGGATCGAAGGAGTTGAGCTCCTTGCTCCTGCTCCTGCTGCTGCTGCTGCCAATCCTTGCCAGCAATTAGCGCGGCCTTCAAGAAAACTCAGAGAAAACGTTCTTTGAAACTAAAAATGAATCTTTCAAGTTTTTATTAAGTTTTTGAAAAATTTCTTAACCAAATTAAAATAAATAAAATTAAAAACAGAAACTTGTTGCCATTAATCACGTTGCAAAGCAAACTCCAAGAATATCTCCTCCAATCTGGTTTGCATAATTAGATAATCCTCGATATTTAATTTCTTTATATTGTTCTCAATTAACTGAAAAAGTTTTGGTAATATTTTCACATCTGGAATATAGTAAGTAAGCAGTCCATTATACTCCTCTTTGAGTTCAGCATCGGGGATTGATTTCAGAATAAATGTATTGATATTCAAAATTCGAGTTGTTATATCTGTATCTTTTAGCAAATGAATTTCACTGTGACTATTGATCATTTCGTCGGAAATGTTATTATCTTTAAGTTCTTTAGAGCTAGTAATATCGATTTCATTCGAAGAACTTTCAACGACTCTCTGCAAGATTTTCTTTTTATGCTTAACTTTTATTTTCAAGATCAAACCTTTTGAGTATTGATTTTTGAGAGTTTGTATAGAGCCGATGCACTTGAATTCACCACCTACCATGATGGCCAGCCGGGTGCACAGAGTTTCACACTCATCCATGCTGTGGGAGGTGAGGACAATGGATTTTCCCGCCATACGAATTAAGCCGATAATCCTCCAGAGATGTCGCCGTGCCTTCGGGTCCATACCGCTTGTGGGTTCATCTAGAAACAGAACTGAGGGATTTCCTATGATGGATATAGCTGCACTTAGTTTCCTCTTATTACCACCACTATAGTGCTTGGTCTGCTTATCCATATGCTGTTGGAAACCAAAAGATAAAGCCAAGGCCCAACAAATGGCCGCCACATAGCGTCGTTGTATTCCTCGGAGTAAACAATAAATCCTCAGAGTTTGACGTCCTGTCAGATCCTCGAACAAGGCATCAAACTGGGGACAATAACCAATTTTCCTGTACACTTTATACCAATGAGTGGCCAAGTTGGTGCCCTCAATGAAAGCTTCTCCAGAGGTGATTTTCTCATCCCCGGTTAGCATCTTGAAGGTTGAAGTCTTTCCAGCTCCATTGATTCCCAAAAGACCGAAGCATTCAGCCCGGGCCACATGAAATGAAATCTCCTTCACTGCCATTTTTTTGCCATACCTTTTACTGATATTATTGATCAAGAGAGGTATATTATTTCGATCCAGACTTGTGATATTTTGCACCAGCAAACGTTCTGCATTCACATCCAAGCCATCGAAATGGGATTCTCCCATAATTTCAGCTCGTTTTTTCCGCCAACAAGATTGGAAAATCCAGAAAATATTCTTATCAAATAAATAACACATCTTGGCATCATTAATGATGAGAATCAGGAAGATAAATATTGTTACCACTGTGAGGTATACCATTTCTGGCAACACACCCGGCCAAGCCCAACCGAAATAATCGGGTATGTTACAACAAACGGGTATATTCTGACAGCGAATATTTTTGGGTAATAATTTGATGGCAGTAATATCGCAACCACGACGTATATTATACCCTATATGCAGGTGTTGAATGGCACTGGCCAAACTATAAGGGGGAAATAAACGGAAATACCAATCCAAATGATCGGCCACATGTTTCAACTGAAAGGCCTCAAATAACAGGGCCATATGTAGCATAAAGAGTCCAGGACCAGTTAGGGTATTACAAATTGCAATCCGGGTAAAACCTGTGGCACAATCGGAAAAACAACCGGAAAAACCATAACTCACTGGCAGGGCAGCACAACCAAATAGAAGAATAATCACATAATTGCGTCCCAATTCGGAAAGAGAGTTATATCCAGATTCCTGAAAGGCTGCAATCGTGATAATGGCCATGGATCCTGATAAAATAAACGTTAGATAATCCCACAAAAACTGACTAATCCAGTAGGCACAAACATCCACCCCGCTTAGGAATTGTAGGAGTTTCGCCCGGGTTTCCCTTTCCTTAATAATTGGTATCGCATAGAAGGCAGTGATGAAACTCATGCATAATGCCAAATTAATGGCAATTTCGACACCCAACCTTTGACCCTTATTCAAACGCAATGTCATTGTGTCTTTACTATATGGCAAGGGTGCATTTCTCACCCCCGTTTTTGCCTCCTTACCCAGAAAGGTTCTAGCCAACGCATTATGCAATAGATTGAGAGTCAAGGGGGCTGTGTGAAGAGGCTTATTATTCAGCCAGATAGTTATATTATCATCAGCGATAGTCGCCGCTGCCATATATTCAAAATATGTTCGATATTTATAGCTGTCACTTTGACTCAGAATATATTCTTCAAATGCCACTCCATTGGTATTTATAAATTTGTAATTACTACCATAACTTTTCACTTGTTCAGCGTATTCCTTGGATATCGATGAGAGAACCTTGGCTTTATCCTCCAAAATAACGTAGGCATTTTCGTACTGCTCAAGGGTTATGTAAAGGGAAGGTAAATTATAGTAAATCCGTCCACCTCTGGAATTAAAAATGGTCAAGGACATTATCACCACGGGCAGGAATATGATAATTAATAAAATCCAATAATTCCGAGCAGCCATCAAGGCTTTCTTCAGCAAAAGAGCCTGCCAGAGCATACAACATCGAGTGGATTTTCGTCCTTCCCTAGTTTTTATATCGAAAATAATGTCAGTAAAGCTTTCGGCCTCCTTTTCAGATGTATCTATGGCCTCACCATGCAATCTTCTAGTGCTATTAACCTGCATAAAAACATCTTCCAGGGTGGCCACACTCAACCCATAACCATCTAATTTTAGTTGAGCAGACTGATTCTCAAGATCTCTGAGAAGAGGAGCAAATTTCTTGGAGGATCTATTGGGCAGGCGATAGGTTAACTCACTGCCCAACTCCCTTTCCGGTCGAATGCGTGGCAAATGCTTATTTATCAGATGCGTTACAGCAGAAACTACGCAATCCGCTTGCTTAATGCAAACCAATTGATACCCAGAACCATATCTTTTCTTCAGAAAAAACGAAGTTCCATAACATTGCAGTTTTCCATCTGAGAGTATGGCTATGCGATCACCCAGGACATCAGCTTCATCCATGTAATGAGTGGTCAGCAAAATGGTTCTTCCTATTTTCTCGTTCTGCAATAACTCCCAGAGGCTTCTCCTGCCGGCGGCATCTATCCCGGAACTTGGTTCATCACACAAAACAATCCTGGCACTTCCACAGAGAGCACAACATAGGGATAATTTCCTCTTCATGCCACCGGATAGTTTTTTTGATGCCACATAAGATTTATCAACCAAACCCAAGATTCCTATATACTTACCAACTTCATATTTGATGGCTTTCGATCCACGAACTCCCTTTAGTTTGCTAAAGAATTTGATATGATCCCTCACACTCATGTGATTGAATAAAATATTATTTTGTGGACAAATTCCTAGGGACTGTCTGGCCTTTTCCATTTCCCTGCGAATATCATAACCATTTAGTATGGCCGTTCCCCTTGTGGGTGGAATAATTCCCGTCATCATATTTAAGGTAGTGGTTTTACCAGCTCCATTATGGCCAAGGAGGACTGTGATTTCATTCCGATACATTTTCAAACTCAAACCCCTGACAGCTTTATGTTTGCCAAAGGACTTCTCCAGGTTGATTAGCCGCACTCCCACTTCCTGTTGTCTTCGGGATGTATCTTTATCCGTAATATTTTCCTGCGAATTGGAGTTTTTCAATTTTTTGGAATCCCTTTTAGAGGAACAGCAAAAGTTGGGCTTAAGAAAAAAGTTCCAGGGTCGGGGTACACCATAATCTCCAGGCATTACTTGTTCCACATACAAACAGATACCCAGAAAGCATAGTCCTCCAAATGTGAGCATTAGAATCACATGAAGGAGTGTCAAATCATCATCGGCGGAGACGGGTTTGAACATATTACTGAACGTAACTCCCTCACCGGTTCCCTCCCAGTCCATGATAATGTGGAAACCAAAACCCAAGGCGGAGTTGGAAAAAACGAAGCATATCAGCATTTTGCCCACCAAACTTATTCGGTCATAGTAATGGTAGGCAAAGGAGTAGGGAATGTAAGTCAGGAACCACAAGATGCACGTAACCGAGGCTGCTGTACTGGCTTTCTTGAAAAAAACCGCCAACATAAAGCAAAATAAATTGCTAGTCACAACATAAGTATGGAGGAACATCAGAACCGGAAACCAATGGGAAAATGTGAGAATTGCCACGGAACCATAAAACCGGATAAGCATCAGGATCATCATGAGACCCACAATAACCATCAGCAGTAGGTAGCTCTTGATGAACCAGGCAATCCAGTGCAGCCAGTTGTGTACCCCAATCAGTTTCATGATCTCCTTCAGCTGCAGCTCCTTTTCGCTGGTCACGAATTTTGAAACCACCGAGCAGGGATAAATAAAACTAAGTAGGATAATAAAGGGCAGCAACTGACGCAGACCACTGATCAAAGGATCGTAGATATAGGCATTGTAGGGAAAACGCTGGAGATGCACTGGAGGTAAGCTTAAGGCATTCCCTGCTGAAGCCAATTCCAGCCAGGACATGGTGATGGCATGTTGCAGGGGCAGAAAACCCTCCATGATGTAGCCGACCGGTAGGCCGCCATCGCTGCTATTCCAATTTCGAGCTCCACTCATATCATACCTTAAAAATCGGGATTCAGTGCGCCAAGTGTCAATAATGGGTCCTCTCATGGTGCGAAGTTCGCTGGGGAATCTCAAGGAATAGTTAAGAACCAATGGATATCCTTGGGCATTCAATTTTAAATCCCCATCCTCAAATTGCACTCCTGCAAAGTAGTTGTGATTAACCAAATCCCGCTCCATAAGATCCGCCGTTTCATATGATCTCCAACCCAGAAATCCCAGTCGGATAAGTACCATCTTAATAATATTACCATAATATAGAGTATCCGGCGTATAGCAAATGTAATGTTTCGGTATATTCAGGGTTCCATTTTCGTGAATTATTCGATTGCCCTGCAAAACCGATCTATGATATAGTTTCAAGTTCGCTATGGATACGGGTTTAAAGTGGAGCTCAGGCTTTTCGGTGGGTTGTACCAAAATCCGGAGAATAACAATGAGCATCAGAAATATTACAGGGAGTATCAGAACGACTATGATTTGTAGCTTTTGATTCCGCTGAAGGATCCAATTCTTCCAAAGGAGTATCTTCAGCTTTTGCCAATCTCCAATGGGTTGGATTTCTGGGTTATCGCTACCATTTGTATCTGCGTTCATTTTTGTTTATTAAAATTTAATTTAAAAAAAAACACCTCTTTGACTTTAAATTCAAGGAATTATTTGTAGGTATTTATAGGTATAATATCAAGGATTAGTATTTTTATTAATTTTAAGGAACCTTGCATTTATAGTATATATATTTTCAAATTTAGTCCAGACAATAATTAAATTTTTGTCTATTTAGAAATTATTCTAAGCTTTTCTGATTTCTTTTCCAAAACGAAGAAAGTTTCTTTTTACTTAATTTTCACTGCTTCTATTCTTAGAATTTATTTTTAATTTTTAAAGAGTTCTTTTTGTTTTTTCCAAGTGCTAGAATCATGTTGCGTGCCTGCCATTTGGCCGTGATTAATGAGTTGCATCCACTCGATCATAAGCAAGCCCATTAGCAATCCTTTGACTCCTTTGCTCCTTTGCTTCTCTGCTCATTGCAGTTTACGCCACCTGCCACAACAGCACCACCAGCGGAAACTGGACAGCGTGCAGCAGGAACTGTGGATTGGGCACCGCTACCAGACACACCTCCACCCACGCGGGCTGTCATCAACTGAGCAATTTGCGACTCTGCGAGAATCGCAGGTGCGACAAGGACTTGGACTTCGAGGACAATAAGAGGAGCAGGAGCCGCCCATTAAGGAGGGAGCCACACTCTCGGCCCCATTCCCATTCACACGCCCATAGCCGCTCCCATCATCATCATCATCATAATCAGCGCAAGGAGCAGGAGCAGGAGCCTGTCCATAGGATACGAGTGAGTAGTCCTGGAATCTTTCATAAATACTATCCAATATTTACTAAAACTTTATTTCTATAAATGAAAACCCATATTTGTTTAACTAATTTAATTTTATATACCATTTTACTTTCTCGATTTTACCCTTGAAGAAGGGCCACGAATGCCGCAGCATCCAGCGACTGGGTCCTGCCAGGATCCGCCTGGGCGAGTGCGTCTCCAGGAAGTTATACCGCCCCAAGCTCTGCGGGCGCTGCCATCGCGGGTTGAAATGTTGTGCCCCGACGGTGTCCACCACGATTCAGGTGAGTGGGGATTAATGAAGAAATATTCTTTTAAGGTATACTCGTATTTCCCGGCAACTGGGCCAAGACGGGCTCAGCTGGAAACCCGAGCACCTGGCTCCTCAATGGCTGAGAAAAAAAAGCTACCCCCTCCACGGATTGAGTTTCCTTTTCAATTTGCATTGCTCAATTTGCATTTTGTGCATCCCAGGTTGTTGTTTGCCATTTGTCTGCTTCAATTAAATTACCCGTAATTTGAATGCAATCCCATTGGTAAACATTAAAAGAAGCTGCCTTTGTGTGGAGCAGATAGACTGATAGATTTAAATATCAAAGATACCCTCAAATATCAAAGAATCCTGATAAAATCGAAGAATACTTAGGAATAATTAATATAGAAAAATGTTAAAAATACATGGAAAGCCAGTTATTGATAATACAAAGCTTTTTAATACAAAAATTAAAATTTTTTTTTAATTATTTCCATTGAAACAATAATGACTAAACTTTCATGTCAACTCAAACCTAAATCAATATTATTTATTACTAACATTTATAATTCTTCCTTCATTATTTAGGCAGTTATTTTGCGGTTTTCCCGATTTATTTATTCCGCAATCATATATTCAAATGTGAAAATAAACACACACACAAGTATTTGTTGTTGTGCAAAAAGTTGGCCCAACATTTAATTGACGGGATAAGCCCCACAAAATAAACTTACACAATTACTTTTCCCGAAGCTTTGTTTTTCCCCCAGATACTAATTGACAGGATATTCTCGTGTCGGGTATTCTCAGCAGACAGCACATCCTGGACCAGCTGTTGTTGTCCCTTAGTTTATTGGCTCTCGCCTTTTGGCCGCTTTTTGCTTTTAGTTTTAATTAAAAAGCAAATTGCATTAAAACGTCAATTTGTAGATGCAACAACAGGAACAGGGGCAGGACTCAATGCCGAATGGCTGGAAAATTAAAAGTCAAATGTTGGCCAGATGTCAAAATCGATTTAACACCTCCCATCTTCCACTCGATTGCATTTTTGGTTTTTTTTTTTTTTTTTTCACCAAAANCCAAAAAAGAGGCAATCCTCTCAGCCGAGATTTTGAACTCCTTACTGCTTCAATCTTTTTACATTTCATTCTGCTTTATTTGGTCCCTTTTTTGAAATTTTCTTTTATGGGTTTTCTCCTCCTTCAGGTCGAGCTGTTGTGTCCTTTAAATGCTGTCGATCCAATTAACTACGTACAACAGCGGGAGCAGGCCAGGAAAAGGCAACTCAAGGAGCTTCAGAGGCGGTCCAAGGACGAGGCCGGGTACTCGGACGAGGACGATGAGTTTGGGGAGGCGCAGGCAGGATATGTCGAGGAGCCGGCACAGTTATGGGATACCGTTGCCTTGGAGCCAATCGATCAGGAATTCCTGCAATCGCATCAGNCAACAACAGGAACAGGGGCAGGACTCAATGTCGAATGGCTGGAAAATTAAAAGTCAAATGTTGGCCAGATGTCAAAATCGATTTAACACCTCCCATCTTCCACTCGATTGCATTTTTGCTTTTTTTTTTTTTGGGTACCAAAAAGAGGCAATCCTCTCAGCCGAGATTTTGAACTCCTTGCTGCTTCAATCTTTTTACATTTCATTCTGCTTTATTTGGTCTCTTTTTTAAAATTTTCTTTTATGGATTTTCTCCTCCTTCAGGTCGAGCTGTTGTGTCCTTTAAATGCTGTCGATCCAATTAACTACGTACAACAGCGGGAGCAGGCCAGGAAAAGGCAACTCAAGGAGCTTCAGAGGCGGTCCAAGGACGAGGCCGGGTACTCGGACGAGGACGATGAGTTTGGGGAGGCGCAGGCAGGATATGTCGAGGAGCCGGCACAGTTATGGGATACCGTTGCCTTGGAGCCAATCGATCAGGAATTCCTGCAATCGCATCAGATACAAATCGAGAATAAATTCATTGCCGTCGAATGGATTCTGAAATGTGAATGCAGCACGAAGGTGAGTACCAACTGGTTTGGGTTTTTGCTGACTTTTGGGCCGGAGCTGGACAGGAGCATGAGCAGCATACAGGGAGCGCCCCTTAAACGTTGTCATATTACACATGGCCATTTGAGGCAATCATTCGGTCGTGTCCTTACCTCGACAATCAGTTTTCTCCCCCCCTCAGATTTTTCCTTTCCTCCTCCTTGGGTTCAGTTGCTGTAGCAGATGCACGAAAATTGCTTTCACTTGTCATTTTAATCGCATCTTTTGTTGTTGGAAATGCCCTCTTGCTGAATGCGATACTCATTAAAAAGGGGGATATATTGGGCATGACCTGTCTGGGAAAAGTTATGCAAGGCATTAAAAATTTATTATAAATTTTATTGATAATTAAAATCACAAGAAAAATTAAATTCTGAAAATTTAAAGTACTTGAAAATGTTTTTGAGTATTTTGGTTATTTTTTTACACAATTCTGTGAATTGGAATCAAGTTTATTGAATGTAATTAATGAAGTTTTAGATGTCAAGTTTAAAATTGTTTAAAGCAGGGTACGAAATGGTCTTACCCTAACATTCATTACCATTCAACTCTGGTTATTTCCGCAGTCTATGCACAAATGTGTTTTTGTTTTCCGAAAAAAAATTATGGCTGCAATTTTTTCTGGCGGACTTCCACACCGAAAGAAAAAAATATATGGAAGGGAGGGAGCCATTCCCTGTTGTTAAGAGGGGGCTGCTTGCGCCCAGCTGTCTGTTGTGTTTTCCCATTATTTTGGCGAATTCATCTTGAATGCCGTCGCATTCGTTTGTATATGCGCTGTGCAATTGCAATGATTGGATTTTTATGAATACATTCATCAAAGGAGCTCTACTGCGCCACTGGCAAACCGAACGAAAACATTTTGTTGCATACATTTGGGCGGTGGGTACGCTTACGTTACGTTACGTATACGTTCAGCACGCCTTGGGATTGGTGTCTCTGTGTATGTGTGTGTGTGTGCGAGTGTGGTTGTAAGTGAGTGTGAGTGCGCAATTGTTTGTGGATGGGCTTGTGTCTGGAGTGAGGCTTTTGTTTTGCCTTTACTAAGCTTTGAATGGTTTTGGGTTCCTAAATGGAGTTGACTACAATGACAGTCGATTGCTGATGAGTTCGCCCCAATCGTTTGAAACAATCAAAACGTTCGGCTATTGATATCCCATTCTCTATTATTATCGAAACACTCCACAATAAGTGACATAAAAAATTGGATTTGATATTTAAATACCCAAATTTGGTTTATCTTTAAAGATACTTTGTATTTAATGTACAGATTTGTAGGTGACCCCTACATATGTAAATTCTGGATTTTTAAAATTATTTTTTCGATATAGTATTTATATAGCAGAGTGGTATTATATATAGATCGGCTAAGAATCTTTTAAAAGGGCAATTCCCCTAGTTTGAATAACCAATTATTTACCTTTGATAATGTTGAAGCTCATATCCTAATATTCGATTAGCTATATAGCTTGTCATCAGTTTAAAGATACAGATAGCTTTAATACTGATTAATTTAAGCATAATTAATTTAGCATAAAAACAGACTGAATTTAATAATTTTATCGCCTGATCAAGAATATATACTTTACAGTTTCGGAGAAGTTTTTTTGTCTAAGCAGCAATATTTTGTGTAAATTTATAATTCTCTCGCAACACGTGTTATTTATGTTTTGTGTAAAAGAGAGTCCCAACTAAAAGCCAATAAAGAGAAAGCTTACGCTCTCTCGCTCCCTCTCACTCTCTTTATTATTAGTTTTGAATGTGCTCGCACATTTTTTGAGGTGATAATAAATGCTGATTATGCATGGTGTGTGCTCTCTCAATTACATTGTTCTCTATATATAGTAACTGCAATTCGCCAAGGGAACAATAAAACTACAAACAACAATAAGGCAAGCTTATCAGCAATGGGATCTTATCGCAAAGACCCCCATAAAAGAATGAGAGATAATTTAGAGTGACAGAGAGAGAGAGAGTAAAATTAGGTGAAGAGAAACTATTCGAGTGTGAAAGCGAAACAAACACAATTTAGTTGCCGGCGGAAAGTCGAGCGTGAAGCACGCATCAAGCCAGAGTGTTTAAATTTTTTAAAGAATTCCACACAATTTGGTAACCATGAGCTCAGCCTCTTTGAGACTTCTGAGTAAAACCAAAGAAACCGCTCGCATTGTGGTCGTGGGCGCGGGATCAGCTGGAATTGCATCTGCCACCAAACTGTTGGAGCAGGGATTCCGTAACGTGCTCATCCTCGAAGCGGAGGATCGCATTGGAGGGCGTATTCACACGATCCCCTTTGCGGACAATGTCTTGGACTTGGGCGCCCAGTGGTGTCATGGCGAAAAGTTGAATGTGGTCTACGAGAAGGTTAAAGATCTGGATCTTCTGTCGGTTACGGAAGATCATTACGATACCTGCAAGTGCGTGCGATCCAACAAGGAAGTTCTAGCCGATGGAATCGCAGATCAACTGAAGAGTATAGCCTATAACTCTATTCCTGACCGCCAAACGGAGCTTCAGAATTTCGAGGGATCTCTGGGGGATTACATCAACTCGAAATACTGGAAGGAGCTAGCCCAACTGCCACCCATCGATCGTTCCATTGCAGAGGAGTTCCTAGAGGTCTTTCACAAGTTTGAGTCATCTGTGGAGGCATCGGATCACCTATTCGAGGTCTCTGGCAAGGGTCACCTGGAGTACTGGCTGTGCGAGGGTGAATTGCTGCTAAACTGGCGGGATCAGGGCTACAAGAGATTCCTGAGATTACTCATGAAATCTCGAGAGGATCAACCCGATGACCTCGGCATCCTAAAGGGACATGTTCTGTTCAACAGAAGAATCGCTGAGATAAACTGGGAAGGATCGGATGAGCTGACCATTCGTTGCTGGAATGGGGAGATTCTCACCGCCGATCATGTGATCTGCACGGTGTCCCTGGGGGTTCTCAAGGAGCAGCACGAGAAGCTCTTCGTCCCGGCTTTGCCATCATCCAAAGTAAGAGCAATTGAGGGTTTGAAACTGGGCACTGTGGATAAGTTCTTCCTGGAGTTTGAGCAACCACCACTACCCGAGGATTGGCCTGGCTTCAATTGCCTGTGGTTAAAGCAAGACCTCGAGGAGCTGCGTGCCTCCGAACGGTTTTGGCTGGAGAGTGTGTTTGGCTTTTATCCGGTTTCGAAACAACCACGTGTCCTCCAGGGCTGGATTATTGGACCCCACGCCCGCCACATGGAGACCCTCACCGAGGAGAAGGTGTTGGAAGGCCTGCTCTGGCTCTTTCGTAAATTTCTTCCCTTCCCAATGGCACACCCGAAAAGATTTCTGCGCACCCAGTGGCATGCGAATCCCAACTTCCGGGGCAGCTACACCTTCCGTTCCACCTACACGGATGCGTTGCGCACAGGTGCCTGGGATCTGGAGGCTCCGCTGACGGATGTGGGCGGCCAACCAAGGATTCAATTTGCCGGAGAATCCTCCCACCGACACTACTACTCCACGGTTCACGGAGCCGTGGAGACGGGTTGGCGGGAGGCGGATCGCTTGGACCACTACTACCGGTCGCGGACAGCTCGATTGTGAGGTGTGATTGGGGGTCAGACAACGCACCTGGAAGCCCTACAATTGAGATAGGCACCCTCCATAATTCCTATTTGTTTTAGTATTGTGGTCATTGCCCTTAAATTTGTAAACAAACAAAACAATAGAAAGCATTATGTGTACTTTGTAATATTGTGTTTGAGGATTAAGAAGATATTGTTTTGTTTAAATGTAACATGTTGTATTTTATCGTGTTTAGTTTTATTGAAACAGTAAAGATTTAAATCCAGCCCTAAACATGATTTCTAGTTTATTAAATTTAAGAGACATCCCAAAACTTTCAACTTCCATTTCCCCATAGAGTAGCAATTTAATTCCGAATTTTGTATGGCCAATTTAAGAGTCAGCACCCTCAGAAACACTATATCAGATTTTACTATTTGTTTATTTTTTGGCCAGAGGGAGTAAGCCATAAAATCTCGTTTTTACTGCAACTCAAGATCTTTAAATTTCAAGCTTTGCCGTTGCAAACAATATTCAAACGCGTCTGAACCAAAAACCAAAAAAAAATCAAATAAAAGCCAAACATGTTGACCAACTCATTTGCGAGCAGCAAACAACATTGTAATTGCGCCTGTTTTTCGGAACATTTGCAAACACTCGATCCAAAGTGGGCGGGGGGCGTGGCATTGAGGTCTCACACATGCAAAAGTTCAGATTACGAGCCGAATACGGAATCAGGAATCCGGANGTGGAGACGGGATGGCGGGAAGCGGATCGATTGGACCTCTACTACCGGTCGCGGACGGCTCGATTGTGAGGTGTTACGCGGGGGTCAGACAACGCACCTGGAAGCCCTACAATTGAGATAGGCACGTTCCATAATTCCTATTTGTTTTAGTTCTGTGGTCATTGCCCTTAAATTTGTAAACAAACAAAACAATATAAAGCATTATGTGTACTTTGTAATATTGTGTTTGAGGATTAAGAAGATATTGTTTTGTTTAAATGTAACATGTTGTATTTTATCGTGTTTAGTTTTATTGAAACAGTAAAGATTTAAAGCCAGCACTAAACATGATTTCTAGTTTATTAAATTTAAGAGACATCCCAAAACTATCAACTTCCGTTTCCCCATAGAGTATCAATTTAATTCCGAATTTTTGTATGGCCAATTTAAGAGTCAGCACCCTCAGAAACACTATATCAGATTTTACTATTTGTTTATTTTTGGCCAGAGGGAGTAAGCCATGATATCTGGGCTTTTTACTGCAACTCAACCCAGATCTTTAAATTTCAAGCTTTGCCGTTGCAAACAATATTCAAACGCGTCTGAACCAAAAACCAAAAAAAAATCAAATAAAAGCCAAACATGTTGACCAACTCATTTGCGAGCAGCAAACAACATTGTAATTGCGCCTGTTTTTCGGAACATTTGCAAACACTCGATCCAAAGTGGGCGGGGGGCGTGGCATTGAGGTCTCACACATGCAAAAGTTCAGATTACGAGCCGAATACGGAATCAGGAATCCGGAATACGGAAATCAGTTTAGCACATAGCTGGTGCAGCAAAAAGGAGACCCCGGCCAAAGGCCAAGCGATGCAGAGCCACTGGCCGGACTGCCTGTTGGAAGGCCACAAAAACCACAACAGGCCAACAGGATCCTAGAGCAGTAGCCATTGTGGCCGGAACAGGATCAGGGGTACTAGTCATGCAGAGAGAAAAAATCACTAGATTTTGGATAATTTTGGAATTTTTTATTTCTTGGATTCTGTTGGGTTAAAATATGGTTTTTTTTTTTATTTTCTAAAGATATTAGGATAGTATTAACAGAGTTTTAATATAAAAAAATATCGAACTAGATTATTAAAAAAAATATACAAAATGCATCGCCCAACAAGGTTCAATTCTAAGATTCCTCAACATAATATTCTAATTTATAAGGTGGGTTTAAATTAAATTCCTCAGACAACAAAGTTCTTTCACTCATTTTTTTCAGTGTACGACTCCCTACGAAATGCTTTAGCCATTGCCGGATAGCAGCAGCAGAAGCACTTTGCCTGGCCGTGTTGAAAATTCAAATTTATGCCAAGCCGGGACCAGAACATTCAAAATTTCCTTTCTCCAATGCTGCTCCTGTATTTCGTCCTTTCGGTTTCCCCATCCTGCCACCACTTCCCCTTCCTTTTCTTTTCCGTCTGCCTTTGTCTGTTTGCATTTGTTTGTTTGTTTACTTGTCGCCCCGGTGGTGCTCCTAGTCGTAGTCATAGTCGCAGTATCTGCTCCTAGTTCAACGCACCCCAACTACAATTCAACATCCCCCAACTGCCACCTTCCAATTACATATGCGACTTTGTCGCCATTCCAGTTGGAAGAAGGCAAAGCCCGACTACAAGTTGGCCACATCTGTCGTAGCTTTGCCGCCGAACCAGCTCCTGGTCCTCCTCCTGCTCCTGCTCCCGGTCCCTATCCTTGGTGCTATCCCTTTGCCAATCTTTTGGTTAATGCGCTGCAGGAGCGACAGTCGTTAGTTCCGTTGCCTTCGGTGTCTGGCCAGCCGGATACGTGGCTTTTGTAGCCATATACTGAGAGAAATTGTGCTGGCTAAAATATTTTGAGCTTTACATTTATTAGATCATTTTACATATTTTTTTAATAAAAAAAAAACAAAAAAAAATATTTTGGAAATGTATATATTTATCATTAAAAGATCACTAAAGAAAAACTTCAACAAATATTCGTTAAAAATCCATACCTAAATTTTAATTATCAAAGGATTTAGTTTTCTTTAAAGTAATATGAAAAACACATTGTTTATTTTGAGATAAGTAAATAATGCTATATTTATTGCAATTGAAATAAAAGACACAGCATTATCTTATGATTATCTTATTGATAAAATAAAACTATAAATAAATCAAAGCCTAAAGATCATGTATCTTATTATCTCAAGGATTCTGTTATTTATTCATATGATTCATGTAAGGTGTGAACAATTCTCGGTGCATCCGCAAACCATCCACGCGGTCATGAGTGCTCTAGTGACAATGTTAAACAAGTCTCTGTTTGGCCAAAGGACACACTCTTGCCTAGCTGGCAGGCAGGTTGGTCTGCAGTAGCCATCCTGTTCCTGTTCGTCTTTGCCGGACTTATGTTATGGTCCAGGTAATGGTTGTTATGACTGGCAAAGTATTTCACCGTGTTTGCTGATTGCAAAGGGAAAGGGAATGGAGCGGGGCAAGTGGACAGGATGATGAAGGGAATCAAGAGGGGGTTAGTGAAATGTGACTGTCAACTGGAGCTGGTACTCCTGACACGGCACGATGTGGAAAATTCGGTTTAATTGTAGAACTAACTCACTTGCGACGGGATTAAATGGGTTTTGGTGGGATTTCCCTATGCAAAGGCACGAAGATTTCTTTTTTTTTTTGAGCAGATTAAATTCGAGGGAATTGCATATCCTTTTTTTGAGGGGAATTTTTGTATGGTGTTAACTGGTTAGTTATTCAGGGTAATTAAAGCGATATGCCTTATAAATTTGTATATTCCTAATATTGATTCCAAATTACTTCGTAAAATGTTTAGCAACATCAGAGTTTTCTAGCATATTTAAAAAAAAATGGTACTTTTATTTAAAGTGTCCAAATTGATCTTTATTTAAAAATGTTTATAATTTTAACAAGTGCAGAGAAACCTTTAAAAAAAATTAAACCAGAAATGTGAAACAAAAATTTTGGAAAAATAGATTTTGAGTTTAAGAAAGGTTGCATATTTTTTAGTTTTCTGCTTTGGATTTGTAGAACTCAATGAGACGATCTGCCTCACGCCAGCCGGATTCAGTTGCCCCATGTACGGTTGAGAAGTGGGTCCTGCTCGAGGCCTCTCCGGCAAACTGCAGTCTCGGCCTTCCGGAAATATCCGACAAAGGTGACTCCAGATCTGTGCGACCAGTATGTAAATCATCGGCATACGTGGAATAGTAGCTATAGCTTCCCCTGAAATTCGGATTCGAGTGCCACTGAGTGCGCAGAAAGCGTTTCGGGTGTGGGATATCAAAGTTGAGGAATTTCCGGAAGAGAAACTGGAGACCCTCCAGAACCTTCTCCTCGCCGAGGGTTTCCATATAGCGGGCATGGGCTCCAATGATCCAACCCTCCAATATCCTGGGCTTACCAAACACCCGATGGAAAGCGCAAATGCTTTCCAGCCAAAAGAATTCACCGCCTCGCAACTCCTTGAGATCCGCCTCCAACCAAAGGAAACTGGCACTCTTAAATTTTTCCGGCATGGGCTGCTCCTCGAACTCCAGGTAGAATTTGTTCACGGTGCCCAGTTTCAGACCCTCGATGGCTCTTATTTTCGATGATGGCAGAGCCGGGACAAAGAGCTTCTCGTGCTTCTCCTTGAGAACACCCAGGGAGACCGTGCAGATCACATGATCGGCGGTGAGAATCTCTCCATTCCAGCAGCGAAGGGTTAGCTCATCGGATCCGGACCAATTAATCTCAGCGATTCTCCGGTTAAGCCGAACATGTCCTTTCAGACTACCCTGGTCACCTGGTTGAGTTTTATCCGCACTTAGAAGGATACTCAGGAAACGCCAGTAACCATTTTCCCGCCAATTGAGATTCTGATCCCCGCTGGCCATTTTGAAGTTTATATGGTTTCGGGTCGAAAGCTCGAAGAGATGATCGCAGGCATCCGATGAGCAAATGATTTTCTTCAGGCAATCCAGAGCCTCCTTGGCCACCGTTCGACCGGAGGGTTCCTTGCCCACCTTTTCCCAGTACAGTTGGTTGAGGAAATCCCCCACAGAACCCTCCCAGTCCGCAGGCACAGTGAAGTCGCCTATAAGCTCCTTGACGACTTGGCTCTGCTCTTCGGTGAGGATTTCCTTGTTCGAGCGCATAAAGTGCATATTAAAGTCCCCAATACTTTCAAGGATATCCAGGTCCTTGACCTTCTCATAGACCACATTACCCTCTTCGCCATGACACCATTGGGCCCCCAAATCGATGACTCCATCCGCAAAGGGTACCGTGTTGATCCGTCCCCCAATGCGATCCTCCGCCTCGAAGAGCTGGACATTCTTGAATCCCTGCTCCAGGAGCCTGGTGGCTGCCGCAATTCCCGAGGCCCCGGCTCCGATAATCACGATCCTGGCTGTCTCCTTGGTTTTACCCAGTGACCTAGGACTTTCCATGCAGTTACTCATTTTGCGAAGAATTTTACAATGCAACTTGTGACCTAACTCAAGGCATTGCAGCTTTTTATAAGACGAGCTTGGGGATTGATATCAAAAATGGCAAACGTGCCATTTTGCGGTTCTGCTATCGGTTTGACCTAATTTTTGTTCAGTGCATGCAGTCAATGAAATTTGAAAATGTTTACAGAACTGCTGAGTTGCTGGTTTCTTATTATAGTTTGTAATTGTAGTTACAAGTAATTTCATTTGCACCTTAATTAAAATTTATATTCAAGGTTGTAATTACCAGAAATTAAATGGAATCTTTAACAAATCTTTTTTATTGTCAATTATCTTTTTTCATTGAAAGAAGCTTTTGTTTATATAAACTTTGCAATTTTTAAAAAGGTTTCAAGTGCATTTTGAGGTTCTTGAGGTTCCTTATCAAGCCCACACGCAGAAACCCTCGACTAAATCGTACGATACAATTAATCTATAAACTATGGCGATAATTCATTATCAAATACAGTAAACAATGCTTAAAAGCAACAAGAAAATTTCAGATCAACAAAGAAAATTAGGCATTAATGTGTATTTATTACATATATAATAGGATTTCATTTATTTTACGCTCTTCAATTTAAAATTGCTGCTGTAATCATCATGATTTTATATTACTTTATCTAATCAGCAATTATTTCCAAGTAAATGTCTATATCAATTATAAAAAGCAAACATTTTGATTTCCAAATCAATAAAGCAATCTATGCAAACACATTTTCTGTGTAAACTGAAAAATTTGCTATTTATTGTTCATATCTATTGTGGGCGAAATATTTCCACTTATGGTTTCCATTACATTTTTTTTTTTTTTTTTTTTTTNCAATAAACGCGAGACAAAAATTTAATTAAACAGCCGTGCAAGCCGGGAATGTTTATTATTCCCGAATTTATATTAAAATTTCATACTGTTTTCCCTTTCCGAATTTTTTTCCACAGCTTTGCCACGACGACAGCAGCAACAAAAGCAGCAACACCAACAGCAACACCAACGACAACATGTCTAACACAAGCAAATATGGTTATTACAATTACAAAAACAATAACCAAGGGCGAAACCGCGAATTTAATGGCGAGCCAAATGAGGCAACAAACAACATTCACAACATGAGCAACAACAACGATGAGGATGTGGCCACCGACAACGAGGACAACAACATCGACCACAATGATGTCGACAACTCGTCCTCGGAACAACAACCGGATATTATTCCCTATCCGCTGGGTGTGGGCGAATCCAGTTGGAAGGCCGAAAAACTTCGCCAGCAACAGCAACATTTACAGCAGCAACAGCAACATCTACACCAGCAACATCAGCAGCAGCAGCAACAGCAGCAGCAGCAGCAACACAGGCAACAGCAACACACATAGCGCAAACATTTCTATGAAATAAAACCCAAGCAGATGAGGCGGCCCGAGGCAGAGGATATAGAAACGAGTAGAGTTTAAGATTTGTACAGCATAGCGATACTTAAGGCCTGAAGGATATAGAAAATACTTAGACAGGGCAGGATTGTGTAAAGAAATAATGAGAATGAGATTGAGAGTGGAGCGGGGCTGGTTATACTTAGGATTTGAACATATCGAGGCAGTAAGTTTAGGTATGTGAACGATAGGGATAGTGAACCAAAAAATAACAAAAATAAAAACCAAAACAAAAAACCGCAAGCCGAATATTGAAAATATTTTTGCAAGCATCTATACACCAAAACGCAAATAAAACATACAGAAATCGAAGGAAAATGGACAAATTTTCAGAAAATCATTTGAAAGGAATGCTGCCCAATAATAATTAAAATAATAATAATAAATAATAATTACTTATATGGTAATAATAATTTTTAAACTTAGATGTAAATGGCTTAAACAATTCGAGATGCGTAATTTGATCTAAAAAGTAAAAGAGCAAACGCTGCTAAATTCGTGTGCATTCAAGTTATATAACTGTGCTATATATTCACTTGTATTCAGATCTACACGTATAAAGACTCCGCTTGGCATTAACAATGAATTTAGCTGGCCACAATAAATGGAAATAATATGCGAGTCGCAAATTGGTAATATGCAAAAAATTAATCAATTGTGAATTTTGGGGAATCGCCTTTTAAATTGTGGAAACATTAAATATATTTGATTTAATACAATTTTTAAGTTCACCATTTCGTAAAGAAAATATACAAAACAGGAATGTTATTTCTTCATAAAAAAACTAATCTCTGAAAAGAGGATATTTTTGTACTTACTTAAGGAATTAATTTTATGCAAATTATTGAATTTCAAAAACATTATTTTTAATCAAAGCAATATTCGAAGGTGATTCTTCAAAATTTGAAAAAAATTAATATTTTTGTGACCACAATTTACCCCAATGCGACTACCCCACATAGTTTCGTTACAAAACCCCGAAAGCAAAACATATCCCCCCGGAAATAATCCCTGATTTAGATCATGTAACGAGCAAAGCTTACCCAACATCACCCATATCAATTGTATATCGATGTAAGTCAACTCTATAGCTAGTGCCGGCGAGAAATACAAATAAAGTCAATGCGAAATACCAAAATTCCAATGTTTTACTCAATATAGTTAACACTTTTCCGCCACAACATCATCAATCCACTTGTCCCAGAGCTTCTGCCATTTGCCGAAGGCCTCCTTCTTCTCCTCCTCCTCCAGAGCACTGTACCGGATGGAGTTCTGGGCCAGGCACTTGAGGAACCTCAGGTCCGCCTTAATCGGTGCTATGCCCAGAAAGGCAAAGTAGAAGTCATGGGACAGTGGGGCACATCTCCAGAACGAAGGATCATCCGAGGAGATTACAATGGGCACTCCGGAGGCCAGGAGAAGGGCCGCCGGATGGTTTCGATAGTCCACCCCCAGCTGGAGCACTTGGTTGGACACAGGGCACACCTCGATGGCGATGTCCAGGATGCGGGCCATCCGCATGGTCATCGGGTGCTTGGTGATGGCGAATGCATGGCCAATCCTCTTGGTGCCCAGCAAAACGGCATCCGTCAGATTCTCATCGATGGCTGAACCAAACCAGTTGGTCTCGCCCGCATGGAAATAGAAGTTGATGTGCTTGGGCATCTTTAGGAGAGGTTCTATGAAGTCAATTAGGGGTCTACCCAGCTCCTCCTGGCCCACCAGATCAAAGCCCACCATGAAGTCGGGGAACTCTTTCTGTGGAGTGGGTTTTAATAGGAAATAAAAGTAAGGATATAGCTCCCTTATTCCGACCCAATCTCACATTAAGTTCCACGGCGGTCTTCACATAATCCTCCACAACTGTTGGCTCCACTCCCCTCAAAGGGGCATAAATCAGCTTGCTGCCAATAAAATCCGGATGATTAGACTTGAACCGCTCCAACTCCGATTTGTATAGAGCTACCGTATCCCTGGGTTCCAGCATCTCACCACCGATGCAGTAGAGTGGTGGGAGCAGGGATCTCAGTTCCAGATACTGCACTCCATCCTCGGAGAACTCCTTGAGGGCATTATAAAAGTAATCACCCCAAATAGGGGCATGACAGAGTAAGCCATCCAGGAGTATAAAGATTCCCATGAAATGAGCCCACGCCTGGTTGTTTGACAGAAACTTGGAGAAGGGATACATGCTAAAACGACGCCTCAAATACCGGGTTACATTCTTCTCCCCCAACCGTTCGCGGAACTCCGCCATGGGCTCCCAGTTGCAGTCCTCTATGGATTTCTCGTTGGGTTTCTCCACCGAAAAGCGAAAAGCAATTGCCTTATCCTCCGCCGCTGTGCAAATCCACAGATTCTCCCGGTAGGTCAGACTTATGAGATACTCGGTGCTGCAGAGGGCCGTATCATGGGCATGCAATACTCCACCCTTTGGCATAGTTTTGATAATATTAAAGATCGGTGACTTCCGGATCTGCGTGAGGGTCTCGAAAATATGCTGACCCGGTGTAAACTTCGTGGGATCAAGTATCCCCTTGTTGATCTCCTCCTTCTTCACGGCCATTATAACCTTATTGGCCGCCAGTTCTTTGTCATTCAACCGCAATCGATGGCCCATGGTTAGCATTTCCTCCGATTTGGTGACAACCCTCCTCAGCCTCTGGTAGGCGGAAGGGGTGATCTTTCTCAGACTCCGACTCACCGAGACCGTGGTATGGGAGATCTTTTCCGCAGTGCTGGAGGAATACCGCCAACCGGTGGCCATTTGATTAACCTTTAAGGGACTCCAACCCATGACTGGGGCGAAGAATTTTGGTTGGGATTTCGTTGGCCGAACATGTGATTTACACAATTTATTTACCCTGCGAAATGTGTCACGCCGAATGTGTCAATAGGCCGCACATTTGTTAGCGCCTCGCCAACGCCACTCATCTCATTCCACACTCCACAAAATGGCCGCCAACGCATTTCCGCTTTTACACACTAAAGCCGCCATTCCGTCAACTACACTCGCACACTAATACACACACCAACACACACACACACTCTCACTTGCTGCTTTTATTAGTAATTTATGGGACTTGGCTTTGGACATGGACTGAGGCTGGGGCTTTGGTTTTTTATGCATCGGCGCGCCCTCAACACCACATTAAATGTGCACGACATCAAATTGATGAGGCTGCCACTGGATCTGGCAGATCTGGCTGATATATGTACTATATAGCATTAGTGCTGATATATCAACTACATTCGAGGACTAGCTTTATCTCAAAAACAATTTTTCTTGGTAGAGCTGATTTTTATCGCATTTGTTTTGCTGCTTAAATATCATTAAAAATTTAACTAATTTTTATTTGAAGACCCATGAATACATAATATAATGTTTTGGATGGGATAGATCTGGCCGATATATATAGCTTTAATGCTGATAGATCACCTTCTTCCGAATACTTGCTTTATCTCCAGCAAAATATGCATAATATTTTGAAAGTTTTTTTGGTCCAGCAAATTTTAATTGCATTAGATTTGCTGTTTAAGTTTAATTAAAATGTGTTAGGACTTAAAATATTTTTAGGCAGTTTTTTATTTTATGAATAGAGAAACCATAGAATAGAGAGATTTTTTTTAAAATAATTTTTAAGGTAATCTATTAATTTCTTTCAAAAACCAAAATAAGATTGATATAAAACAATTTACATGAAAATTTCAAATATTATTATTGTACATAAACAAAAAATTCCAAATAACGTAGATTCCTCTAATATTGAAAAATATATATGTAATTCTGATATTTCATGGAAATGGATTTTTTTTGTATCTCAAGCAAAAGAGAACAGCATCACTATATGGAAGAGACCCATCAGAGGCACACACGCATACGCTGTCCCATCAATTTTATGGTCGCATTCATGTTTGCAGGCAGGACGAACCTGGCTGCATCCGCCAAACCCCTGGCATCCGCAGCCGGAAGGCCATAAAACTCAGCCAGCTCATTACGAGGAGGCAACCAAATCAAAATCGAACCCAAGCCCAGACCCGGACCCGATGCCGAACCTGAATCCTCCCAAGCCCGGAGCCGCAGCACTAAACAGTGGCACGTAAAATTGAAACATTTGCAGCAGTTCTTTGGCTCCAAAAAGCGGGTCTCAAAGGAAAGAGGTTAGCTGGTTAGCTGGCTGCGGGTTGCGGGATGCTTTGGGCTGCCTTTTTTGGGGGCCCCAACGACCATATAGCGGATATTCATTAAAACTCGCATACACTTTTCTGGGCACTCTACGCAACGGCCAAAGGCACTGACAGATTTATGCCGTCGACTGCCTTGAATGCACTTCTCTGCAGTGGATTTTAGATTTAGATGTTGTCAGATTGGAGATGACAGCGTGACTACAAATTGGTGTACAGGGGTTGGAGGGGATCAGAGATTGGACTAACTATCGTTTAAAATTTGATACAAATTTAATATAAATATTCCATCCTAGGACTCACAGTACTTGAACCTAAAGCGCTCAATAGTAGCTACAATATAAAATCACTAAAAGGTTTGAGATGAAATTATTAAAAATATATTCCTAAATGAATTTATTACATATTTTTGTAATAAACAACTTAGAGTTTGTTGGTTGGAGATTAGTAAAGATTGAAGTAACTATCGGTTAAAAAACTCAATTCAAATTGAGGAGTATTTGGGATTCGCAGACCAGGATTCTAAAGCATTTTATAGTTAGTAGTAGGAAAAATAAGAAATCACATAGAGGTGAATTTATAAATTTATATATTTCTACCTTAATTTGTTTAATTTTTTAATTCAACTCTGAGTTATGCCATTTACTAGCAGATATAATACTCAATTTTAAAGCACTCAATCCGTAATCGAAGTAAGAGTGTTTCAAAAGCGATTACCCTAGTTTATTAAATTTAAATTATTTAAATAAAAATAATGTTCAGAGCACTATCCCAACCTCCAACCCTCACGATTCCATCTCGAAAGTACTTCCAATCGCTTGGATAGCAGAGTCATTACGATTAAACTCAGGCTTGGGTACTTGCGGATGGCAAACATAAATTGCATGCACTCTTAACTCTTATTTCGGGCCACGGCCAAAACGGGTTCTTTATTGCTTTCGTATTTCTTCATCAGTACAAAAACGTCGGGGGAGAAATATATATATTTCAACCGGATGTCGGGGCACAGAATCTCCCTGGGATAGGCATGGGCTAACTAAGATCTAACTAAGGACTAGTCCATAACAAATAGCTTACAACAATCGTTCATGCGGATATTGGATCTATGAATATGCTGGAAATGGTATCTGAAAGATGCGTGGATGTGGGTGTGAACCCGCTGCAGCCTGGGGATGCAAAAGTGGAGTAGTTGTTGTGGCGGCAGGCGGGAGGGAGGATACTTCGATTGGAAGAAGGACGAGGACCGACTAGCGTCTTAGGAGGGACATTCCCACCATTAGAGCTGCCACCACCCGTGCTAGTCAATCGATCTTCTGCAGGTCCGATCCTCCATTGCCGGCCTCCTCATTCACATCGGCGATGAACTGGTCCCACTTTGCCTCCCACTTCTCCAGAGCCTCGAATTGTGCCTCCCCAGACAAGGAGCTGTACTGAATGGAGTTCACAGCCAGCTTCTTGAGCAGGCGGAGATCAGAGTGCTGGGAGGCAATGCCCAGGAAGGCAATGTAGAAGTCGTGCGTCAAGGGGGTGGCCTTCCAGAAGGAGGGATCATCCGAGGAGATCACCACCGGATAGCCATCCGCAAAGAAGTGTGCACAGGGATGATTGCGGAAGTCCGTGATCAGCTGCAGCACCTGGTTGGAGATTGGGTTCACCTCGATGGCCACATTCAGCTTCTTCAGCATGTCCAGCACCACCGGATGCTTGACCAGGCCAAAGCCATGGCCAATTCGCTTGGTGCCCAGGAGAATAGCATCGATCAGGTTCTCGTCCACCGAGGAACCAAACCAATTGGTCTCTCCAGCATGGAAATAGAAGTCAATGTCCTCGGGAATGGACAGCAATTCGTCGGTGAAGTCTTTAAGAGGACGACCCAACTCCTCCTGGCCCACCAAATCGAAACCAGCTATAAAGTCGGGGTATTCAGCCTGCAATAGTTAAAAGTGATTAAGGAAAGATCTTCAAAAGATTTCCGGAACTCCAAAACTCACCTTGATCTGCTTCAGCGTTTCAATGTAGCCAGCCACAGTTTTGCTGTCGGTATTGCGAATGGGAGCATAAATCATCCGGGAGCCAATGAAGTCGGGATGGGCCTCCTTGAACTTCTCCAGGGTCTCCACATAGATGCGCACAGTGTCCAGAGCGGTATACTCAGTTCCCTCCAGATCGTACAGCTAAGGGAACAGAAGATTCAAGTAATATTATTAGTGGAAGAATAAAGTAAACTCTAATTTGGATTCATTCTGGGCTTAAGAAGAATTAGATTTAGATACGGTAACAAATTAATGAAGAGGGTAATAAATTGCATTCCTCAAACTTCAATTGTTAACAATGCAAAGGCTTAAAAAATAATTCAGTTCTATCATTGATAAGTTATCTATATTGTCATGACTTTCAATTTTTAGTCGATTATAAATAATCCTTTCGAAGGGCAATACAATAAGTTCGATTTCTGAGAATATAATATTTACTCANTCCTCAAACTTCAATTGTTAACAATGCAAAGGCTTAAAAAATAATTCAGTTCTATCATTGATAAGTTATCTATATTGTCATGACTTTCAATTTTTAGTCGATTATAAATAATCCTTTCGAAGGGCAATACAATAAGTTCGATTTCTGAGAATATAATATTTACTCACTTCCAAATATAACAACTTATCTAAGATCGTGTAAACAAATAAAATATATAAAAAAAAAGTTTTAATATTTAAATCTTTAGAAAAAATAAATTTTTGAAAGAAATGATATTAAATAGATACTTTTGGTGTAAATAACTTTGGCTAAACATTTTTTAAAGAATATTTTCTCAATTTTTTAATACAAAAAGAAAAAATTAATTTACCAAAAACTTGAATTTAGAAAGTCTAACCAAATGTTTCCTATTTTTTTGGCATGGTAAAAAAAGATTAACTCATATGATTAGCACTCAATAAAATAAAAAAAACAACTTATTTTCCATTCACAACAACCCACCGTTGGCAGAAGTGTGCGGAACTCCAGGTACAGGACTCCATCCTCGTAGAACTCCTCCAGGGCACTGTAATAGTAATCCGCCCACACGGGCGCATACAACACCAGACCGTCGAGCAGCTCGAAGATGACCATGAAGGTGGACCAGGCGGCATTGTTGTCCTCAAACTTCTTGGTGGGATACAAAGTGAGTCTCTCCGCCAGATATGCATCAACCTTGTCCGTTCCGTACTTCTCCCGCACCTCGGACAGCAGACTCCAATCGCAGTTCTGCAGCGCCTCGGGCTTATCCTTGGCAAACTTCAACTTGGATATACCCAGATCACCAATCTCCTGGCAAGCCCACAAGTCCTCGTATTTGGTCAGCTTAATGATAGCCTCCGTACTACACAATGCAGTGTCATGGGCATGGAGCACAGCTCCCTTGGGCATTTTCTTCAGGAGCTGGAACAGCTTGGTGTTCCTTACCGCATCCAGGACATCGAAAATATGCTGGGCGGGCTTGAAGAGATGCGGGGTGATCAGACCCTCCTCGTACTCCTGCAACTTGGCCTGCATAACGGTCGCATTGGCCTTGACCTCCCGCTCACTGAGCTCCAGGTCGTGGCCCAAGGAACGCGACTCCTCATACCGGAAGAAGGCACTCCTCAGGGTCTTGTACGTGTCTGGAGTGGGTCGTCCGGGACCCAGAAGAGCCTCCACGCGTGGACTGCTTTCATAAAGCGTCAATAGCTTCCTGTCCACTTGGTTTTTGGGTCGAGTGCGTGACTCCGCCGGACGCGGACCAAAGCAAAGGCAGACGCACAGGCCCACAGCCAGCAGGGCGATAAGATTACGGCGGATGGCGGGCAGCATTTTGAGTGGGTTTTCCGTATTCCAACTTTCGTATTCCGTATTCCGTACTCCGTCCGATCGCGACTACAGTTGCTCAGTGACTGACGTCTTCGGGCGATTGAGGAGCTCCGATTTCGGCTCTATCTGAAACGATTGGTGGGTGGTTT
>JAJJHY010008789.1:18440899-18471423 GCA_021224005.1 Drosophila setifemur
CCATCAATTTTATGGTCGCATTCATGTTTGCAGGCAGGACGAACCTGGCTGCATCCGCCAAACCCCTGGCATCCGCAGCCGGAAGGCCATAAAACTCAGCCAGCTCATTACGAGGAGGCAACCAAATCAAAATCGAACCCAAGCCCAGACCCGGACCCGATGCCGAACCTGAATCCTCCCAAGCCCGGAGCCGCAGCACTAAACAGTGGCACGTAAAATTGAAACATTTGCAGCAGTTCTTTGGCTCCAAAAAGCGGGTCTCAAAGGAAAGAGGTTAGCTGGTTAGCTGGCTGCGGGTTGCGGGATGCTTTGGGCTGCCTTTTTTGGGGGCCCCAACGACCATATAGCGGATATTCATTAAAACTCGCATACACTTTTCTGGGCACTCTACGCAACGGCCAAAGGCACTGACAGATTTATGCCGTCGACTGCCTTGAATGCACTTCTCTGCAGTGGATTTTAGATTTAGATGTTGTCAGATTGGAGATGACAGCGTGACTACAAATTGGAGTTCAGGGGTTGGAGGGGATCAGAGATTGGACTAACTATCGGTTAAAATTGAACACAAATTTAATATAAATATTCCATCCTAGGACTCACAGTACATGAACCTAAAGCGCTCAAAAGTTCGTAGTAGCTACAATATAAAATCACTAAAAGGTTTGAGATGAAATTATTAAAAATATTATTAAATATATATATAATGAATTTGTTAAATATTTTTGTAATAAACAACTTAGAGTTTGTTGGTTGGAGATAAGTAAAGATTTAAGTTATTATCGGTTAAAAACTCAATTCAAATTGAGGAGTATTTGGGATTCGCAGACCAAGATTCCAAAGCGTTTAATAGTTAGTAGTAGAAAAAATATAAAATCACATAAAGGTGAATTTATAAATTCATATATTTCTACCTCAATTAGTTTAATTTTTAAATTCAACTCTCTGAGTTATGCAATTTGCTAGCAGATATAGTACTTAAATTTTAAATCACTCAATCCGTAATCAAATTAAGAGTGTTGCAAAAGCGATTACCGTAGTTAATTAAATTTAAATTATTAAAATTAAAATAATGTTCAGAGCACTATCCCAACCTCCATTCCTCACGATTCCATCTCGAAAGTTCTTCCAATCGCTTGGATAGCAGACTCATTACGATTAAACTCAGGCTTGGGTACTTGCGGATGGCAAACATAAATTGCATGCACTCTTAACTCTTATTTCGGGCCACGGCCAAAACGGGTTCTTTATTGCTTTCGTATTTCTTCATCAGTACAAAAACGTCGGGGGAGAAATACATATATTTCAACCGGATTTCGGGGCACAGAATCTCCCTGGGATAGGCATGGGCTAACTAAGATCTAACTAAGGACTAGTCCATAACAAATAGCTTACAACAATCGTTCATGCGGATATTGGATATATGAATATGCTGGAAATGGTATCTGGAAGATGCGTGGATGCGGATGTCAACCCGCTGCAGCCTGGGGATGCAAAAGTGGAGTAGTTGTTGTGGCGGCAGGCGGGAGGGAGGATGCTTCGATTGGAAGATGGACGAGGACCGACTAGCGTCTTAGGAGGGACATTCCCACCATTAGAGCTGCCACCACCCGTGCTAGTCAATCGATCTTCTGCAGGTCCGATCCTCCATTGCCGGCCTCCTCATTCACATCGGCGATGAACTGGTCCCACTTCGCCTCCCACTTCTCCAGAGCCTCGAATTGTGCCTCCCCGGACAAGGAGCTGTACTGAATAGAGTTCACAGCCAGCTTCTTGAGCAGGCGGAGATCGGAGTGCTGGGAGGCAATGCCCAGGAAGGCAATGTAGAAGTCGTGCGTCAAGGGGGTGGCCTTCCAGAAGGAGGGATCATCCGAGGAGATCACCACCGGATAGCCATCAGCAAAGAAGTGTGCACAGGGATGATTGCGGAAGTCCGTGATCAGCTGCAGCACCTGGTTGGAGATCGGGTTCACTTCGATGGCCACATTCAGCTTCTTCAACATGTCCAGCACCACCGGATGCTTGACCAGGCCAAAGCCATGGCCAATTCGCTTTGTGCCCAGGAGAATAGCATCGATCAGGTTCTCGTCCACCGAGGAACCAAACCAATTGGTCTCTCCAGCATGGAAATAGAAGTCAATGTCCTCGGGAATGGACAGCAACTCATCGGTGAAGTCTTTAAGAGGACGACCCAACTCCTCCTGGCCCACCAAATCGAAACCAGCTATAAAGTCGGGGTATTCAGCCTGCAATAGGTAAAAGTGGTTAAGGAAAGATCTTCAAAAGATTTCCGGAACTCCAAAACTCACCTTGATCTGCTTCAGCGTTTCAATGTAGCCAGCCACAGTTTTGCTGTCCGTATTGCGAATGGGAGCGTAGATCATCCGGGAGCCAATGAAGTCGGGATGGGCCTCCTTGAACTTCTCCAGGGTCTCCACATAGATGCGCACAGTGTCCAGAGCGGTATACTCCGTTCCCTCCAGATCGTACAGCTAAGGGAACAGAAGATTCAAGTAATATTACTATTGGAAGAATAAAGTAAACTCAAATTTGGAAGAATTAGATTTAGATACGGTAACAAATTAATGAAGAGGGTAATAAATTGCGTTCCTTAAACTTCAATTGTTAACAATGCAAAGGCTTAAAAAATTATTCACTTCTATCATTGATAAGTTATCTATATTGTCATGACTATCAACTTTTAGTCGATTATAAATAATCCTTTCGAAGGGCAATACAATAAGTTCGATTTCTGCGAATTTAATATTTACTCACTTCCAAATATAACAACTTATCTAAGATCGTGTAAACAAATAAAATATATAAAAAAAAAGTTTTAATATTTAAATCTTTAGAAAAAATAAATTTTTGAAAGAAATGATATTAAATAGATACTTTTGGTGTAAATAACTTTGGCTAAACATTTTTTAAAGAATATTTTCTCAATTTTTTAATACAAAAAGAAAAAATTAATTTACCAAAAACTTGAATTTAGAAAGTCTAACCAAATGTTTCCTATTTTTTTGGCATGGTAAAAAAAGATTAACTCATATGATTAGCACTCAATAAAATAAAAAAAACAACTTATTTTCCATTCACAACAACCCACCGTTGGCAGAAGTGTGCGGAACTCCAGGTACAGGACTCCATCCTCGTAGAACTCCTCCAGGGCACTGTAATAGTAATCCGCCCACACGGGCGCATACAACACCAGACCGTCGAGCAGCTCGAAGATGACCATGAAGGTGGACCAGGCGGCATTGTTGTCCTCAAACTTCTTGGTGGGATACAAAGTGAGTCTCTCCGCCAGATATGCATCAACCTTGTCCGTTCCGTACTTCTCCCGCACCTCGGACAGCAGACTCCAATCGCAGTTCTGCAGCGCCTCGGGCTTATCCTTGGCAAACTTCAACTTGGATATACCCAGATCACCAATCTCCTGGCAAGCCCACAAGTCCTCGTATTTGGTCAGCTTAATGATAGCCTCCGTACTACACAATGCAGTGTCATGGGCATGGAGCACAGCTCCCTTGGGCATTTTCTTCAGGAGCTGGAACAGCTTGGTGTTCCTTACCGCATCCAGGACATCGAAAATATGCTGGGCGGGCTTGAAGAGATGCGGGGTGATCAGACCCTCCTCGTACTCCTGCAACTTGGCCTGCATAACGGTCGCATTGGCCTTGACCTCCCGCTCACTGAGCTCCAGGTCGTGGCCCAAGGAACGCGACTCCTCATACCGGAAGAAGGCACTCCTCAGGGTCTTGTACGTGTCTGGAGTGGGTCGTCCGGGACCCAGAAGAGCCTCCACGCGTGGACTGCTTTCATAAAGCGTCAATAGCTTCCTGTCCACTTGGTTTTTGGGTCGAGTGCGTGACTCCGCCGGACGCGGACCAAAGCAAAGGCAGACGCACAGGCCCACAGCCAGCAGGGCGATAAGATTACGGCGGATGGCGGGCAGCATTTTGAGTGGGTTTTCCGTATTCCAACTTTCGTATTCCGTATTCCGTACTCCGTCCGATCGCGACTACAGTTGCTCAGTGACTGACGTCTTCGGGCGATTGAGGAGCTCCGATTTCGGCTCTATCTGAAACGATTGGTGGGTGGTTTGGGCATTATCTTTGGTAGTTTGGCATTATCTTTGATTTTTTTAATCTCCCCTCCCCCTAGGATTTGACATTTTCTCGCGATAATTGCGCGTGCTGGGGAAGATTCTTCGCCTCCTACGGTTGGCAACCCGACGCATCGGTAATCGTGTCCAATCGTGGCCAATCTGGCATCTTGATTTACGATTCGGTAGATTAGATTACATAACCATGACCATAAGCCCACAACCCTAGCCCTGGCATTCGAGTGCCGTGTTGTTGGGCGTGTTTTTATGGTGGCCTCTTCATTAACCGGAAAGCAGACCAAATCCAAATCAAGTGCAGATTAACACTTTGCAGACTAGTTTATTTCTAATTATAAAGTTAAGTATTAATCATTAATACTTAAGTTGTACAACTTTTTATAAATTTTAAAATATTGTTTGGAGTTTAAAATGTCTAATACATTAATAGTTTATAGTTAGAGCTATTTCTTGTTGGTTTCCCCTCAATGAACGAATAATATAAAATGTTAATCTTACCAGGAAAATCTAAATAAAAATGCATATTAAACCATATAATGATTAACTTATCTTATAACTTTTATTAAATGTTCTTCAACAAGCTCAAGATTGGCCAAAACATTTTCATATTTAATTTATTGACGTAATTTAATTTATATATTTGGAAAGAATCCAATTAAGAATTATCTACACCCACAAAGGCCATATGGAAGATCATTATTATTGATTTAATTAATTATGTATCTTATATTTCAAACCAATTAAATGCAAAAAAACCTAAAATTCATAGCTGGAAAAATTATAAGTAATAAAATCTATTTCCTAGAATTTATTAAAAACGTCGCACTATTTTTAGTGGCTTTTGCGTAATTGAGGTACAAAGATTGCCCAATCGCGGTGTCAAGAGCAACTAGAGCTCTTTGTTTACGATCGCCAGATAATCGCTGGCTAACAAACACTTCGTGATTTGTTTCCATCCAGATTTGTGTTCTGTCATTGGGAGCCACTTGAAATTTGGCCACCCCATCTACCAAAAAAACTCATCGCCTTGGCCTTGGCCACATGTGAAGTTCGTGTTGTTTAAGGGGGGAGATTTTTATAAATAAACAGAACTCTCTCTCCCTCTCTCTCTCTCTCTCCCTCTCTCTCTCTCTCTCTCTCTCTCTTTCTCTTAGGAGTTCTCTTTGGATCTATCTTTTCCTGGGTCTTTGTTTTTGAGCTCGGTCATAATACGTATTATACGATAATATTCTATCGGAGAGAGTGCGGATGCAACTCCCGCACCCTGATACTCGTATCTCTCTTTTCCAGCTGACAATTCTGTCCGCAAGGGTTGCACTTATTTTGAAAACACCACCAGGAGCGGAGTCGCCAAAGGAGAGGTGTAGAGTGGCACAGTGGTCACATTATTATTATAAAATTAAACATATGAGTTCAAGATTTAGATAAACTAATACAAAATATTTATTCGAGAATATTGTCAAATTATATAATTTTAATTTATGTTTTTTTTTAATTCTGTTTTTTTTTGGATTTTATTATTTTGTAAATTACTGAAATATTGTTATAGTCTTAAACTTTAATATTTAATATAAATTGGTTTACTTTTTTTTTAGCAAATTGCTTAAATAAATCGAGACAAAAATATTATTGGCAATTCAATTAGCATATATATGTATAAGATCATTTTATAAGTTTGAATGAAAATATATTTAACATAATAATGCTTTATTTAAGACCCCAATAATAGGTGGTTTTTAATTTTATAATTTATAAATTTCTTGAAAATTTTGTAGAGCATAAACTTGAATATTAAACATGAATTAATTTACTTTTAAACCAGAAAAAATAATATTGTCAATTTAATGAGCAAATATGTGTATTCGGGTTTTGTTTAATTTATAAAAAATATAATTTTTTTTACATTTTTATTATATTTTTTTCAACTTTAATCCTGATATAAATTTTCACATCTAAATTTGGAGTATATTGAACCACTGTGCCTGAGGCTTGACATGAGTGTGGTGGTTTTCGTATCGCCTTGCAGTGGTTCACTTACGCACTGCGATTGCAGTGGCATTCTCCACCGAAGGCGACACTGATTCGGGTTCAGCCGCAACGGGGGTTCAGAAATCCGTCCACATGGCACGCGTTTCTTGTTTTCCCTTTTTTTTCAGTCGATAGAGCTGACTCAGCGACACCAGATCGGATCGGAGTGGATTGGATTGGATTCAATTGAATTGAATTGGATGGAATGGGATCTCTTGGGAGGATGCGTTTCAGAACGGCTCTGACCATAGGCTATGGAGAGCCTGCGAGGATACAGGATGTAAGATTCACAGAACTAAACGACGACTGCCTCCTGATGATTTGCGAACAACTTTCCCTCGTTGACCAACTGAGACTCATCGAACTCGACGAGGAGAGATTGAAACACTTGGTTTTACGAATTTGGAAAAGGAAATATTGGAAGTCATTTGATTGGAGAAAGGAGCCAGAAATCAAGTTGCTAAGCGACAAGGAGCAGAGTCAGCTTTTGGATTATTTGGGAAGAATAACTAGGTCCCTACTCCACCTGCCTGGCGAAGATCCTTGCTGCAGGAAGTGGCTACACCGAAAGCGGAAACACAAATTAAATAATTTGATAAAAATAACCTTTAGTGAGACTAGTTCCTTAATATTACAACCCCTTCCCCTGATTTGTCCCAATTTAGTATACCTAAAGTTGGGCCAAGCTGAGGGAGTAACTACCTCCGATCTGCGCCTGCTCTTCCTCGAGCTAAAACAACTCCAGACATTTGAGTTGAGAAATTTCCATGGAACTCTTAAAACCCCCCTCGGTTTTGGCCACAACTTGGAGAGCCTGAAGCTACCAGCCAGCCTGCTGAGAACCACAGCTGCGGAGATATTTCAACTGCCCAAGCTGCGCCAATTGACGGGATTCCTGGGTAGGGCCTCCCAGCCGGATGATGACAAAGCAAACGCCAGCGGCATGGAGATACTATCCACGTGCCTCCGGCATCTCCGCGGTCGCAACTGTCAGATTGTGGGCCTCCGTTTGCAGTGTCAGCTGGATGGGAACCTGCCCGATGCAAGAGGCTCAGAATTGGAGCTGTTCCGTCTGCAACGCTTCGCCTGGCACTCACAGCTGACGGTGCACTACGATGTGGCAGATGGGAGCATCAAGTGGCTGCCGCAGCGGCCGCAGGTGCTCGTCCACTCCCTGCTGCCCTTCATTGTCACCCAATCCAGTAGTTTGCGGCAATTGGATTTCACGCGCAACCTGCATGCCACGCCCACATTCCTCACGCAACTGAACGCCCAATTGCTGCGGGCCGGGATTTCCGTTTGGCATGACGCCTGTCCGCCCCAACTGACGGATGCGGATGCGGATACCAGGGGGCATGGGGTTGCAGATGCGGATGCGGATAGGGATACGGACACGGATACAGCTGAGACAAACGATTTGGCGCTGGTCGAGCTGGAATTGCTGCATTTGCCTAATGAACAACGGAAGCGGATACCGGAGAGATGACAGCTCTGGGGGAGATTTGGTCTGGAAGGAGCTGGCAGGAGGCAGGATTATTGGATGGATGATGCTGGCGCAGATTGCTGACGATAGTGTGGGCCTCGAATAGCAAATTAGTTTAATCTCATGTGCTCCGGATGGATTCGTGGCAAATTGAACACAATAAGTTAAATTCAGCGATCAATAAGAAATTTATAAATATTATAATGTATTTTGTAGTAATTAAGCCATGTTTTAAATAAAATTTATGATTATAAACATACCAAAAGTTCTTGTCAATAAAATACAAAGGATTTTTAATCTCACAAAAGCGAGTCTTTAAATATCAACCAACTATTAAAAAAAAACAAATTAGGTAAAAATATATACATTATTTAGACTTTTTATTTATTTAAATAAAAATACCTACAAACAAGCTTTGAACTTAATGTGCATTAATCGTAGTTACTTTTGAAAAATGATCAAAAATTTACAGAAAACCTTTTTCACACTCTGAAAACAATGTTAATTCCATTTTGGAATGGTTAGTGCAAGAATCTGTTTGCATTAACTTTTCTGGATAGTTGTGAACCAATATACCATCTATACCACCTACACACACAACACACACATACATTGCACACACCAATACTCACACACACACCATAAACAGACTAGTGGAATCTTGAAATACTTTTGGATTCAAATAATTGCATTATTTAAATAAGTGCAGGAAAACCGCAAAACTGAATTTTGAAGTAGACGCCTTGTAAGTAGATTTATCAGAATTATATATTATTTTAGAGTATATATCTTTCCAAACAGATATTCTGTTCTGCTGCCCGATGAGCTGTATTTGGCATTGAGTCGCTTCCTGGGATACAACCAGGATCTAAACGCCATCTCCAACTGCAGGCCCGATCCTTGCCCGAACACCTGTAGGCCGAATCCTTGTCTCGTGAAGACCTGCGTGAAAGGCTATCCCATTAGCGACTACGATAGCGAATATCTCTGCCTGGGTATTGATAAATCCTCAATGAGCCGCAGTCCCAACCAACCACCAGAGGAATACCTTTACCGCCAAACCACGCTCTGTGGCGAGGGCAGCAGACAGAATGGACCATCAACCTCGCAGAGAGCGGTAAGAGAGCCAAGAAAATAAATCACAAATATGGAAAAAAAAATTCTATTCTCATAACAGTTTTGGCTTATATTAATTATATACCCCATTTTGTTTTCGATACTCTAAACTTTTAGCAGCCTCCCTGCAGCAGCCCCACTCAATATATTTTGAGTATTTAGTTATATAATTATTCAAAAATAAATAGGTTACACATTTCAGAGTCAAATACTTCGAGAGCAGTTACTACAGCGACAGCTATGTCAAGCATCGGATCATGCAATCTCACAACGATCTCAGAGTGCGCCAACGCCAAAAAATACTAAAAGCTCGGAAAAATTTGACTATCGTTTAGCCATTCCCGTAGTAAGGGTTACGATTTTATATTTTTAATGTAGTTTTTTATTCTTTTATAAATCTTAGGATCGGGGGAAGGAGCCCCGCCCACTTAGTACTACCACCCCGGTGAGTATTAATTCATATAATTCATATATAACTTATTTGAAAATAAATTCATTTTATATTAATTCAAAGAGGAAAATATTGTTTTATTTTTATTTACGTGAATTTATTTAAACTTATCTTCCAAACAGTGTAAATATGAAGCCCCATGTGAAAGGAAATGCTTCTCAATGGAGCCCAATTCCTCGTCACTCTGTTGGGAGGATAGCTCCCAAGTTGGCATTAATTATGGCGCCTGGCAGAGGGGACAACAAATGCATCAGCAACAACAGCGAAGTTGTCGGCAACCAAATACCACTTGCTATGGAGACGATGACACCTTAACATTTGTAAGAAATTGATAAAAAAAAAAATACCTCGAAGTTTTAAAATAAACCTTATTTGGCATTTTTTTAGAGCCCGAATTTAAATAGCACCATGATTGATCAACAGGAGCGAAACAATACATCGGGAAGAAATTACCAGCAGCCAAAGGCGAAAACATGCTGCTTGGGGAAAAATGTAAGCTTAATTTAAATTCAATCTTAAATTTACTTTTATAATTTGAATTTTATATATTCAAAATATATGTTTTAAAAGGCATCACGAATGCGGCAAACTCAAGAAAGAACTAGAAGCCAAACGGAGGCAAGTTTATTAAACCGTACTTATTTAACCATATATCATAATAAAATCTTAAATTATTTCAGTGTGCACCTCCAGAATGGATCGGACGACAAGAACAGGTTAGTTTTAAAAGAAAGCACAAATTTTAATTTATCACTTATATATTTTATTTAGTGTCAAACCCCCGAAGTTCCACGAGGATGCATGCAGGTTAGTTGAAACATTTTAAAAAAACTTCAAACAATATATAATCCATATTATCCTCTTGAAAAACAGTATGAGTCTATGGAAGTGCCAAGACGAAGATCGCAGGTTAGTTAAGTTACTATTAATACATTTTTCAAGTGGTATAAATATTAATTTATAAACAAAACTAGTACGAAGCCAGCATTAATCAGACGAGTTATATGCAGCCACCTGAGAGTTTAGGCAAAGCTCGCTGCAAATCGCAAGAAAATCAGAGTCGAAACGTAAGAAGTTTGTATATATCTTAATCGATATCCAAACTAAAATATTTAGTTTAAATTTTGTAACATTTAATTAACATGTTTAATAATTGATTATCTTAATAGTCCATCAGATATACTCAAAATGAGCTTTCGTTTCCAAGTACCACTACTCGATCCCAACCCCCTCTCAATTTCTCGGGCAATCGGAATCAAGGATCAACCTTTGGCGAAAAGGAAACAAGAAGTTGTAGAGAAGGTCCGTCATTGCCAAAACATCATGAAACTTATATGGAAACATCCCAAGCCTTGTCAGGAAAATCCTGTTTAACTGTAAGCTACCAAAATAAAACCTTTAGTTCATATCCAAGACATTATCTTTACAGCAAAGCGGAATGAATAAATCCATCCAAAGTGCATCACGATCGACAAGAATTAGCGCAAAGTCACGTAAGTTCTTAATTTATTTGAATTTTTTTGATAGTTTAGATACTTTCTACCCAAAATAGCTGAAGATCGCCTGGCAGAACGCACTCAAACTGAGTTCATGGATTCCCTGGTTAGGGATCGCTACTGCCCGGGCATTATACAAGAGAGCCTCAATAACAATGAGAACTTCAATGAGTATGCCTTCGAGATAGCTTTTGCAGGATCTGTTCCCTCGAAGCCATTTCCCGTGGATCCCATGTCAATGCTGGAGGCCATCAAATTGAGAATCGACGATGAACGAAGTGAGATTCGCAAAATGAAGATTAGAGATTGGGAACGCGACAAGGAGGGGAGAAGTAAATCCAAAGATGGAAAATCTAATCATCCCGGTCCAGTGACAATGGCTGATATTGATTCCTATTTCGAGCACCAACATCAGTCTGAAGTTAATGACGGCTTGACTGCCTTCTTAAAAGCGGAAAACGAATATCGCCTAACAAGTACGGGAATGGTGAGTGATATTATTAGTGTATTATTAAATATTTAAAAGATTTTTAAATCGAAAAAAAATTATTAATCAAAAATTTTTACCACTAGGATGCTGCTTTTGATGCGGACGTCAACAGCTTTGATACGAATTTCTTTGATGAAAGAATTAAACTCAATGCTTATACGGCAACCACAAAGCCGGGATACAACTAAAATCATTAATTAATATATGAAAGCAATCGCAAAATAATATGTTTTCCATGGTGTAAATAAAAGATTGCACAGAGCTAACAATTCAAAAAAGGGCATTCATTCATGACTGTATGGATTTCTGTATTATCAATAAGCCATTCATGAAGCCTTCTGTTTATATAATCAGCAGTAATAAAATGTCAGTAAAAAAGTACCTGAATAATCTACAAAATATATCGATCATGCCAAGTTAGTTAATTCTCCAGTTAACTACTTTAAACGGGATCACCTTATACACCTTCTGACCGATAAGCTCCATAGTTCTTAGTGCAATAAATGTGACTAATCAATGGATGACCATTGGAAAAATGTAATCTATATGGAACCAAATCCCATAAGCATTGCGTCAGACCCAACCAAAATAAATTTATTACCCCTATTTACGGACGCAGATCATAAATTTCGTAATTTCCATTTCACATTCGGCAGCCAAATCAGACATTTGAATACGAATCTCTTTAGTGAAGACATTAAACAAAAAATAAATAATGTCTGTTTTGGAGGTAAATATCTTTGCAAACATTTCCAGGGGCTGGTCTGAAAATAGATCTCAGTCGGAAATCAATAAACAAAATCAATTCAACTTGAACTTGAAGTTTAGGAATACATCGAAGAATATTTTTAAACTAATTATAAATAAATATTGAGGCTAGATAAAATATGAAATTCAAAGGAAATTTAGACACAATCGAATAATTTATAAAAATTAAAATCTTTATAAATTCCAATAGAAATATAAAACTACCAATTGTAGAAATATATTCCCGATTTATCAAAATAAAGAAAACAAATGGGACAACAAAAGACAGCTAATCGGGCAAAGTCTGCGGGTACTCAGAGCATAATATTCCCTATATAAATACATATATTATAGTTTATTGCTCTCCGGCACCTAAATATTTTTTTAAGAGACCCAAAAGACAGTCTTGAAGAGAATAGGCCCCTCGGAAGTTGATAAATAAAACGAAAAGCAAATATAAATACAAATCAGCTGGCGGGTTCAAACAAAGGCGCCAACTCTCTCTTTCTATATTCCCGATTTTTTTTTACACCAAATAAATATGGTAAAATGGTATATTAAATGTATTTCCCATTAACTCGAATGCGCAGTTGGTCTGTTGTTGTTTTTATCAATTGACTTTAAATGGCTTAAATATTCATAAATTATTTTCGCTGAATCCGCATAAATGAATCAATTATGCGACTTTTACTCTCACATGTTTTTGTTGATTCGCTTTTTTCGTATATTTTCTTGATTTCTCTTTGTATTGAATAACATTGAATGCGTTAACCAATTGGTTTTAAGCAGTAATTAATTAGCATAATTCAATTGTGACCTTTTTTTTAAACCATTAACCAGTTGAGTGCACATTCCGTATCGTTTTAATGAAAATATTGTTCAATGTTTGTTAAACAAATTGAATGAAACTTTACCACAAATAAAGGCGCACGCCGCACAAATAATGCAATCAATATATATTCTCTTTCGGAACACTTCCACGTCGCGATCTTCACGCCAAACGCGCCTCCCAAAGACTGATCCCAGCGCTCCAGAACTCGAATTCGAGAACCCTCCCTCGGTGATCATGATAATCGCTTTGCCGGCGTCGCAGTTGCCGCCAGCTGAGACGTCGGCGTCGGACTTCAATCATTGGGTAAACAATCGGCCTATATTTCTCTTTCTCCTCGTTTTATCAGTGCAAAAAGAACAAAACAAAAAAAAAACTTCAGATAATGCTCTCTTTGAATTGCACTGCGAGAGCATTGAGAGACCGGCATGTTAATAAATCAGCGAGAGTGGCTTTTAATGTTTTCCATATGTGGGTCAGGTGGCATTTTTTTATTGTAATAAACAAAATCTGGGATATTTAAATACTGTGTGAGTTTACGAAATACAATATGAACAAATTACAAAAATAATAATTTTATCTGTGCAAAAAGGAAAAGCATGCCGCTGCCATGCTGATCAGCGGCATCTTCTCCGGAGTGATGTTCTCCTATCTCGGTCCCGGAGTCGTCGTTTAGTTGCCCTATGACACTTACCAACCCTATTAAACTTAGTTGTAACATTTTGTCACGTACTGACTCGCATTGACTTTAGTGATTTTAGTTTTGAGCTCAAGACCAGTTTTGGAATTGGCCAGTTGGTTTCGTTCTAACCAATCATTTTAAACACGTTTCATTAAATAAAGTTTTTCAATTCTTAATTTAATCATGATCTGCATTTATACAAATATTCTGGTACAAATTTAATAAATCAACGAGAGTGGCTTTTAATGTTTTCCACGTGTTGGTCAAATGACATTTATGGGTGACTTTTAAAATACAAAATCTTGGGAGAATAAATTTTTTTATGATCAAAACATATTAAAATATAAATATGATGTGAGTAAACATGCTTAAATAATTTTAAAATGCTTAAAAAATAAAAAGAATTAAGACAATTCACAGTGTTTATTTAAATCTTGGCCTTTCTACCCAAATATTTTTCGGCTTTTTAAACTTTTGTCAAACACATTAAAAACAATTCTGACTAATTTGCTATAAACGTAATTACCGTATAATTTTTAAAAAAATTCTCTCAGTTATACTGTTGCATATATCCTTTCCAATATTTTTGGCATACTTTCAGTTTGTTTTTTTTAATATTTTTTTGCGCAAAAATATCAATTATTCAATCACATCAATTTTCGTTAATGGTAATGTACTTATTTATTCTACTCATTTTTATTTTATAAACAAAACTCATCCGATTGAGGAATGAGTGAAATGGAAATAAAAAGTTTGGACCACCCACAATGCAATGTGTAGATTGTAAACAAATTGTAGCCGTTGGGGGAAGAACACAAGCCTGCAGACGTATTTTGCGAAGAGGAATTAAATTTTAGTGATATGTCATGGAAAAGTGTGCGAATTAATTGGCAAAATTCTCGGCAAATGTAAACAACAAAAATATTTGAATAAATAAGAGCATTTTGAACCTAATCCATTAATCCATTAAAGATTATGGAGATTTATACATTTTCAAAAATATAATTTTTGAACGCTGGAAATATACATCTATGTATGTTCGATTAAAAATAAATATTTTAGTTTACCTATTGAAAATTCAAATGAAATTTGTAAGGTGTGTAAAATTGTAAATTACAATTTGTATATAATTATAAATTGCATTGTTTCACAATTAATAGTCTCACTAAAAAAAATTTCGCACATTGCTAAACCGTATATTTTTGGCTGTTGTATTTTGCCTTTTACCTTTCCCAGTGTTTAAATAGGCATAAATAAAACAGCAAACAAATAATAAAATTCCCAAAATGATTACAAATCTAGCACGGCAAAAGGTAAATATATATATAGTACAGTGGGCGAAATAAAGATGCAGACAAGCATCCGGTGGCTGAGGTCATAAATAAATTCATAACTGCAAGCCATGAAAATTTCAAAGGTCGAGAGTTTAATCTCCAGCTCCGACAATTCCAAAGGAAGCTGAATCTGAATCAGTAGGCAATGTTTCAGAGATATATGTAAGTGGTATATATGTATGATTGCCTTATGATTATGACCCAGTGAGTATGTGAGGCACGGATTAGGCGGACTTAAATAAATTTACGGCATGTGCTAATCTGAAGGTTTTACCTCACCCTTTGGATTTCCCTTCCCTGATTTGCCCTTCTCCATAAATGGAAATTGCAATCGGTTATAGTGATTGCACTCTCTGACTTATGGTTTTTTTGTTTAAAAAAATGGAAAAACAACCGCAACGCATTCATCAAAGCTGACTTCTCTTCACTCAACAAGTTATTAACAAATAAAAACCCATAATTTATAAACATTTTCATAAAGTCATCTAATTGATGGAATTATTCTTCGGGTTTCAAGGGGAAATATTCAATGTGAAAATGAATTTCTAAATATAATAGTTTATTCATAGTTTATAAATGCAAATCTTTACCTGTGAATGCAACGCGTTCAAAATAGCTTTATAATTTCCAAGAACAATGCCGAAGATACACGTGTCTTTAGGTAAATGTGTATTAAGATATATACTTGTATATAACCAATCAACAGTTCAGTTATAAATCATCTTGACCAGATGCACACGGCCCTAGTTGTATGGTAAAAGGAAATACATTCGAATTAATTATTTCGACTAATAGATGACTAGTAAAAAAATTATAATAAATAAATATATTAAACAGGAAAGATAATTAATTAAAAAATATTTATAAAAATTTAAAGTTAATTTTAAAATATTATTAAAACAATTGAAACGTGTCAAAAAGATCCACAAAAAGATTATACTCTATTCATACATTTTTTTGAAGGTGCGGCCTTTAAACTCTTTTAAAACCGTATAGCGAATAAATTTAAATTTTAGCCCATTTAAGAATAAATTTCCAACCTTATCGAATGCATTCGATACCTTCAATTGTTTGCCTACAACCCGCGATATTTGATCTAACCAGTATAGCAAATGTTTACGCAACCAATTTAAGGCATTCAGAGCTCGATGCGAAAAGCAGATACAAAGTTCTCTTAGTTGCATAAACAAAAGCAGCCGTTCGAAATACCAAATTGTTTAGCAGTATAATTAGTGCACTCGATGGGTGGGCGATGATTTTTGGGGGAGACGGTGAGGAAAAAGCGGAAAGCCGAAAATCAGATGGGCCTCCCCCCACTGCTCCATTGATGATTGGGTGAAATTTCAGTTTGCAAACATTTTGCGGTAGTGGATTTGAATAGTATTGAATGGGTAGCTTAATGCAGTTAGAGGCAGAGTGCTCCTTACTATGGGGCAGCATGTGGCAGGGTGCATGTGCCACATAGGAAGTTGATTATGCGTTGTTTTGGCACTTAATATGATGAAATATGCAGAGTACCATTAGCCCAGTACGAGATTGCCAGTTGGGGTCTGTGTGGAAACTTGTTGGAACACATGATTACAGCACGCAGCAACCACACACACACACACACAGTGCCGGCTGTAAATTATGCAACAAGATGCCCGCCAGCATTGCATCTCCAAGCAAAACATTTCCCAATGAAAACTGATTTTTTCCCCAGCTAGCTGCATATTCCGGGGCGCAGCTGGAAAATCATTTTCCCCAAACGATAAATTCGATTGGGCAAAAGCAAACAGAAATGTGGAGGGAAATATTTTCAATTTGTTTTTGAATTGGGAAATTTGTGTTAACTATATATACTTCCACTGAATATTTAGTTCCACAAAAAAGGTTAACAATCACAATCTAAAATGGTTTAGTCAGCCGCACTGTCAACCATTTTCGCACATAATCAAGTGCATGCCAACAATTCGCAACTGCAGCAAACACAGATGCATCTGCTGTCTCGCTCTTTTGTATCTATTTGCCCTATCTCTTTCATTCAACGGCACGGGGCAATTAGCATGCAAAACAAGTCGAAGCTATGAATGCACATCTTACATACACAGACACCCGCGCTTGACATTTATGTGAAAATGCATAAATACTACCGAAATACAGGAGTACTTATGTTGGCTTAAATGTGCACTATTACCTACAGTGCGGGTCATGTTTAAAATTGCATAAATTAAATTATGATAATTTAAATTAGTTAAATTAGAATCAATGTTAACATCCCAAGATGTTTTTTCCTTTTATAAATTATACAATAAATATTGACCTAACATACATTAAATTTATTATTAGTTCAGTTATTTTAGATGATATTATAATTGTGATTCTCTTTCATATTTTGTCATTAAATTTATTATAATTATTTTTTTTTATTATTAGCTATGTAAAATTACAATTACTTACAGTTTCGACCTGCACCTTACACTTTATATCCCCGCATGTGTTTGCATATTTGTGCGGTGCTCCTCATTTAGAAACAAAGCCAACAGCAACAACAACAACTAGGGGAGTAATAACAAAACAAAAACAGCAAATAGTGGCAGCTGCAATATAGTCGGGGCACCGAACGCCAGCCCCGCCAACACCGCCCAAAATGCATGCAACATTATGCGGCATGTGCACCAAACAAGTCATGAATTTCAAACAGACGCAAGAGCTCCATCTTCCCATGGCACCCCCTTCAAAGCCTCTTTTCCCCACCAGAACTCCTAAAACACGCTCCTTGCTCCATTCTTTGCATGCGTAATAAATGCGGGAAAGTGCGGGGACAGAAGTGCAACCGCAAATGGTTCGGTGGTGCGACTTTTCCTACCCACATTTCCGCATTTTCCCCGCTGACTTCTCTGGCATCGCCCCAGAAGAGGGACCGCGAAAATCGCTAGCCGCCTGGTTGGCACTTCCGCTTTTCATTTTCATCATGTATAAAACATCCACGATCCGCGTTGCACAGATGCAAATGTATGTGAGAGCCGATGGCGCCACACACAAAATGCCCCAATAAGTATGCTAAGTAAGGCCAGCATATATCCCATCCATCTGCACATAAACACATACAGCAGCATACTCGGAAGGCCATAAATATCAAATTGATTTGCCTACAGAGGATGGGGCTTTTGCTCCAGCGAAAGTCACAAATGAGAAGTTTAAGGAAGGATTGTCAACCAATTTATAGAAACATGATTCTGTATAATTAGCTTGGTTTTTTGTGGATACTTGCTGAAAGTTGTAAGCTTTTGATTTTATAATGAATAAATATTTGTAGGTAAGCGTTTAAGAATTTTCACAATTTAAGCTTAATCACATAATAACATGATTTTATAATGAATAATTATTCTCGGGTAAACATCTAAGAATTATCACAAATTAAGCTTATTTTAAAAAATTCACAATATTTTATCAAAATTTCCAAATGAACATTTTAAAATATTTGTAATCACGAAGGAATTTAAAATATTTCCCTTTATCTTTCACAAAATTCCTTAGCAACTGAGACTGTATTTTCTTATAATTATACCTATCTTCAATTTTCGTTTCTTAGTTTAAAATATTTACCCACGAACATTTCCATTTTAATTTAAAACACAATCCAATCCCTTCTGTACCTTCAAAGTATATTGTTCACTCGCTTCGCCTTGGCTGGTTCCTTTCGTAAAACATTTGATTGCGTTTTAGGGTTCTTTGTTGAATTTCCATAAACGCGGAGAGCTAAAAAAAACATAGGAAAATATATATGTAATAGTGGCATGCACTTGGCTGAAGAAAGCTCCAACCCAAAGGAAGTGGAAGTGGAAGTGAAAAAGAAAAACTGAGCAACTTCTAATTGCGTGCTTGCCTCACCTTTGGCTGGAATATCTGAAATAGAATGCGTGCAAGGCAGGTGTGTTGATGTTAGCGAGTGCAGCGAAGCGGAAGCGCGTATATATATGCATATTTTATATATATATATATATATGTTTATGCAGGAAAAATAGAGAATGGGAAGCGGGGGAAAAGCACTCGAGAGTGAGCTGATGCAGGGACCCAGACAGCGTGTATTTAGTTTAACAGCTTCGCATGCAGCGACATGCGACACTGACACTACAAGTGTTAATGCCACGCCACGCCCACTCCGCCAACCCGCCCACATCCCTTAAACACATCCATGAAAACCACACCAACCAACACACACTCACATACACTCACACAGAAACACACATCAAGTTTGAGCTGAAGCATGTTGAACAGTTTTTGCCTTCTGCAAATAAAATGATGTTAAAGCATTTGTAAAGCCAAACTAACTAGAATTTCGTGCGGCATACTTACACCCCATAAACTCGCCCTATAGACCCCTCTATAACCCACTTTAGGCCCCAAAAAACACCCTATTTTTAACCTCATACAAATATACGTACATAGAGCCCCCCACATTTGTACTTGAAATCCACTTTCTTGCCGCCGCCGTTGCCGCAGTGGAAAAAAGTTTTTAATCAAATTTTTCAATTTAGTTTCGTACATCGTTAATTAAAAACGGCCCCCTCTGCCCCCTCTCGTTTTTCGAATAAGTTTGTTAGTTTGACATATGCAGTCGCTTGTCAGCAGTTTAGTTGGCTTTATTTAATTTGCTTTTACCCCGCTTAAAATGTTGCGTATACGCCACGTTGCCTTGCTAAATCAGTTCAAAACGATACTCTTGACATGCGAATGTAGTCGATTAGGAATGTGTGCTTCCTAATTTGTAACCCAAACGGGCTGTTAATTTTTGCTTTCAAAAGATTATTAATGAAAGAGGCAATAAACTAATGTGCACTTTATCAATAACACAAACTAAATTATAACAAGGATTTAAATATAAATTCAATAAATTATCCTGTAAATTGTGTAAAACAATTAAAAATCTCTTTTACGTGATCAATTGGGACAAAACGAAATTTAAAAGCCCCCACATCATGATTGAATTGGTAATTTAATTGGATGGAAAATATAATCCCATGTTAATTCTTTAAATTGAATATCATTTGCATTGATTAAATCAAATCAAATTAGGAATGAGATTTAAATGGGAGCTTACGAATATTTCATTATGTCTCAAATTACACCAATTATGAACCATTTAACAAAACTAAATTGGTTTGAAGACAATAAGATTGTGTTTATAAACGATTTGATACCGCTTGTGAATACAATTATTTACTAAATTAAAACTATATAAAATATAGTTTTGCTCAAACGATTTATTAAGCTTAGATTTTATTTAATCATAAATGTACATGATAAATTTAAATTCCCTTATGTTGCCCACTCATTGATTCACTGCCCCTAATATCAGAAATACCTTTAATTAGACAAGGCTTATATATATATATCCCGGTGTAATCACATGGATTAATTAGCCATAAATGAGCTTCGCAAACTCATTTCCACCCAAAGGCAGAAAAATAAAACTGAGAATGGGAAAATTCTTCTTCTAAAAGGTGCAACATGTGAGCCCAACGAGCATTGGAGTGTGAATAAAAGTAATTTGATGATAATTAAAAGCTCATAGCAAACACCTAGCACCGGAAGTCCCTCGGGGATTAGGCTCCTTTCTGTACATACGAGTATATCCTCCCCCCGATCCAAATGTTGTTGTAATGGCACTTAATTGTGCAACACTTAAACACGCTGTATAGTTATTTGTAATAATTATTTCAACGGCTGGGGATTGACTTTCTAAGCCAATTAAGCCTGCAACGAAATGTTGCCACACCTAAAAGCCGTCCTCTCAGTTGTTAGAAATCGAGTTAGTCAAGGGAAATTCCCTCGAGAATGGAGTTGCAGACAGTTGGACTTTTCATTTTATTTTTGTCGTTTTGTGTTTGTTTTGTTTTTTGTTTTTTGTTGGGGCGTGGTCGCGTCTGGGCCATAAAACTCGGTGCTGGCAAAAGTCATAAAAAGCTAAAGTCAGAACACAAGACACGAAACTCGACAAGACAATTGGCAATGAAACAAATTACATCGCGAAACAAATGCACTTGCCGGCAGTATTGTCCTTGGCGCATTTAAATGGAGAAAACATTTTGTGTTCTTTTGCTAGTTTTTACATTCGCAATAATAGCTTCAATGCGATGTCACAATTTCCAAGCAATTACACAGGAAGAAAAATAGTTAAACAGGTAAGTGTCATAAATCAATTCTATGATTCATTTAGAATACATAAACAAGTACAGGCTAAACTATTATTTATAAAAACTTAATTATCTGAAATATAATTTTGTTAAAATATATAAGCCGAAAAACATTTCCATTTTTAATGAATTCCTAACTTCTAGAGTAGTTCTTTCACCTGCAAAAGCTTATACTAATCCCGTGAATTATAAATCCACCATGAATTCCCCAACTACTCCCGCAAACAATAAACAAATGACAAGCCCCCGCAAAAACATCATAATAAAGACAAAAGTAGTTTTTGGAGGGGCGAAACGAAAGTTTTTTTTTATTACAATGTCCTGCCCCTGCCCTCCTTTCCACACCGCCAGGACTCCATGACGAAGGCGTGTCAGAACGAGCCATAAGCAGTTAAAATATGCAAAGAACAGCGCCCGAAACAATGGTGAACAACACTATTTAATGAAAATGAAACAAGAAAACGAGAAAACTTGTGGGGGATGGATGAGGAAATCGCGGGGGGGGAGGGGATGGGGTTCGGTGTCCGTGGAAGGAACTTGAGAAAGTGTTGCATACTTTTAGGTGGCCAAGCGACGATGGCGACCATTGTGATGCCTTCAAAATCCCTCCACTCGACCTCCGTCTACTCCAACTATTTATTTAAGCTGCAGCCCTGTGAGGAAAACTTTTTCGCTTTCCTTTATTTTCTTGGGGCTTTCGGGATTGCCGAAAATATTTGCACAAGGCTACAACAACGACGAATTGCAGCCGCAAGCATTTGATGAAGTTGTTTATTGTGTTTCACTTATTTTTAATACACTCTCTGAAGGTTAGTGAAATGTATCTGAGAAGTGTGAAATTTAATGAGATAGGGGTAAATTTTGCAATCTTAAATGTGTCATGTACATATGCATAATTCAGAAAATAAATTAAATAAAGGGACTGACAAAAAGATTGGTCTTCAATTTATTTAAAATTAATATCGTTGCAAAATAGTATACTTTACTTCCCAACTGCATTTGACTATATTTAATAAAGGTGAAGGTAATAAATAAATGTAGATGTTATAAAAAAAGGATATTCAAGATTCGATGTTAAACTCTGAACAGCTTTTGCTTCTCCATGTCCATTTTTTTTTTTGTGGGTATGGGGTCCAAAAACTTTTCATGCCGCTTTAGGTTTTTTCTCGGTGTTAAGTTGCGTATGGAGCAAATGAATTTAGAAGTCTTATTTAACAAGTTTCGCCCTGCATCTACATCTTTATCGACAGCTTGGCAAAGTGAAAGTTGGCCGGCATGCAGCTGGCTTCGGTTTAGTGTTGTTGGCGGCTTTCTGTTTGTGCAATGTTATACCGTTTTATTTGAAAACTTGCAGCCAAAGTGGTTGAAAATTGGCGAGCATTATAAGATGTCTTGAACAAACAAACTCGTTTTGATTCTATATATATGCAGGCCCTTAAGTTCAAAACTATCTTATGGGTATATATTCACAAAATATTTATAGTTTATATACATACATATATACATATATTTCTAGTTTATATTAATAATATAGCTCATACACTCCCACATGCATCCTCCAATTAACACCATAAAGACGTAATTTCAAAGGGCTTAAACACTTCCAGCAAACACTTACGTTATTTCATGGGGAAATCAAATTTTAATGAAACACCTAAGAGCCACACCACTCAAACCTCAGAACATACTCGAAAGATGTTACCCCAGACGAAATGTTGTCCTCTGATACATAATTAACCAAATCGAAATAGACAAAGCTCCTCGGTTTGCCAACAAACATAATGGCGAAGGCCGAAGGACGAAGGACCCGCCAGACAGTTGCCATTTCTCAGGCTGTTGGTTGTTATTGGCGTTGTTGTTGTTATACCGGGGGCAGCACGTGTTGGTGCGGTTTCCTGCCAAAACTATAGAGCCCTGCGGTTGCCAAAAACCACCCAACCAAGCCCAGTCATCTCAAAAGCAAACCCAACCGAACCAAACCAAACCAAACCGGGGCAGGCCAACACACGCAACCTAGGAAGTGGTGACTTTTGGCAGTTACTTTGCCTTGCCAACGGCCCCAAATGAGCAACTCATTATATGACATGCACTGAGACATAATTATTAGGAAATATATATAACTTTTGAAGTTATAAATATTTTTCAATGTGCAGCAGAGGAATTTTAATGTTACTGTTTAAAATTACAACATGATAAACTACTGCTATTGTTGTAGCGAAATTCTTTGTATAATATTTTGTGAAATGTAATATTTATATCCAATTATATCCTACAAAAAAAACCTAACATATGATTAATTAAATTTCTAATATAATTTTCTTTCAGTGCTTAGCAATGACAACCCCCAATGAAATTTAAATCCGAAGCCGTAATTACATCATTCAAAGCTCGATAGTTAGCAACTGGCGGAGGTGCTCCACCTCATTATCCTTGTGGTCTGCCGCCGAAGAATATTTGGTGACCCCAATGGTCACATTTCTCTGGCTATCCGGTTACAAATTAAATGAGTTCCGTCTTGGTCTCAGGCGGCATCTCCGCTGTCAACAATTACTATGCCACTTTTAGCCATGCCATTTAATTGCAATTTCCTATGCCAATTCCACATTTATTGGTAATCGGGGCACAGCTGCGTGAAATGAAATTATACAGATATACATGAAAGTGGGAAAAGTATCCATTGGTTTCCATTGACCACCACATCTGAACTTTTGTGGTCAGGGCCATGTTGTTCGCTTTTAATTTCCACTGGACGTGCGTCGTTTTAATTAGCAAAACACAAAAATATATGTTCGAAAATAAATTTATGTTTGCTTGTTTAAGAGCGGGAAAGTTATTTCATAAATGTATATGTTCTTATTGTATCTAGGGAATATACCCTTGATTTATTCCATTTTTTTTATAAATTTATGACTAATATAAAAATAAATATATTGAATATAAAATATGTTTTTCATATATCATAAATTCTTTAATGTTCTTATTCCACTAACTTGTTAGAATTTTCTCAACTAGAAGAACTGAACTTAATCCTTTAAAAAACAATACAAACTTGTTACAAAAATATATCCTTTGCTCTTCATGAATAGTTAATTTCAAATTGAATTTTCCCATTGACTGAATAAACATCTCACAGATACACAGCAACTCAGCTCTCAGATTTTCATTGGCCGAGAAGAAGCTTTTTGAACTTTGAACGTCTCGTGGAAATTCATTGAATTGGAAGCACTTTCTGCGGCGGACACATGCGAAGGGAAAAGTTGGGCCTTTTCCATATTCATAATGGGGCGAAAGTTTAACTCAATTAGAAAATTTCCTTTTCCTGACTTTCAAACTTTATCTTTTTGTTTGGGTGTGTTTTATTTTTGAATTTTTTTTTGTGTGTCTGCTTGAGAACACTTTCCTTAACACTTTGTGCGAGACAATAGCTTGGGCAACTATCTTTTATTTATTCATTGAATTCTGTACTTCAATTAAAAAGCCATTAGAAAAGGCACAGAGCACGCAAAAGGGCTAAGAATGAGATAGACAGGCCAATGGAGGGCTCAATGTCGTTCCGTTGTCCTGGGAAACGCAATTAAAGGATATGGGCAGGGCAAACAAACTGTAAACAGAATTCACCTACATATATCCTTGTTCAGCTCACGATTCCCACAATCAATATTGTTATCCTTCGCCTGTCAAAGGCAACATTTGCATGCAAGGATATCGTACTTGCCTTTTGTTCTCTCCTTGCCTTTGACCTACAGCCCGATTCACCCTTTCCCCCCTTCTGCCCGATCCGACCTGCCCTAATTTATATTTAATGCCCAAAGGCACCAGAAGTTTCCCAAGCAATTCTTTAAAAATAAGTTGAGGACAAAAATATGGTAAAATATTCTTATTAAAATTTAAGTTTTATATGTACTGATTTCATTAAAATTATTTAAATGGTTAAGTATTGCTTTTAAAAAAGAAGGCAAAATATTTTATTTCTTATCACATACAAAATATTTCTCAGTGCACTCAAAAACTCCAGCTTAGTCTGGCAACGAATGTTGCCTCCTAAGTGCCAGACGGGATCAATATGATGTTATTTATATTTAATTTGAAACTCCCTTCGTTCTCCTCTCTAACATGGACAGATTCTACTACCAGGACGTATAAAATAGATTGGAAAAATTTCGTAACTTTAAACTGCATTGAGTTACGCAAATCGCCTTGATAAGATTACATAATTTTTCATTTAATTAGATTTTGGCTTGGCTTTGGGTTATATAAAATGTTGGAAATTCAATTTGGGCTAGGTTTTCGGGAAATTGGTTTATGAAAAGTTGGTTTTTGTTGTTCATGACTTGGTTAATCTTTTGGGCCAAACAAAATTCCTTGAATAACTTTTAAATGTGATATTGTTTTGTTAACTGCATGGAATTCCAATTATATCTACCAGTTCTTTTTTAATTCTTCTAATTGGATGTAGTTAACTCTCTTACAAATTATTCATAGTTAAATTGCGTGCCTAGGCTCCTGGGGCTGCAATCTAAAACTGAACAATTATAATGAGAGCCCTGTTGACCAACTCAACCATTCATGGAGGTCACAGACGTTCTCCGGGGGACATGTGACCCTCAATGTCAATGCTAAATTTGATAGGTAAACCGTTTTGACCTTGTTTAAGCCATGTGACACGCAACTGGTAAATATACACGGAATATTTCGAAATAATCGAGAATGTGTAACGAGTATTTTTTCCACTATAATTTCCGCTTTCAAATGGGCATTAATTATTGAGGGAAATTGCGTATACGCCATGTGTGCCGTAGAAGTTGCCACTTGTTGTTCTGATTGATGGCCGCTTTTCATTTGCAAATATGCATATTTATGTTTGCAAGGAGGGAGGGGGAGGGGGAGGGGGGATAAACAATCAATATGCCAAACATCATTTTGTGAAATGAACAGCTGCCATGGTCCCCATTCAATTGCATATCAAAGTCATCTCTCACAATTCGAGCATCCGATTTAAGCAGCTCACATTTTGATTTTCAGCTCTGCAAATAATTCAAAACATAAATCGTACATTCGAGTCCTGACTAAGCAATTGGTAAAACAAATTTCCAAACCAAAAGCATATTGATAAATGGATGTCAAATGATGGATTTTGCCAAAGATTCAACATCCTGTTTGCTTTTCTTTCAGGTCAAAGAAATTCGAGCTAAGAGCTTTTATGAATGCCGTGGAAATCCAAGGAAAACTTAAGGTTAAAAGACGGAAAAACAGCGGATGAATTCAATAAGAGAATATCCTGAAAAACATGATTTGTGAATTACTTTAGAGGAAGAAATTTTATCAGGTAACTAACGTTTCGTAATTCTTTAAAATAAAATACGAAAATGACTGCTAAAATCTGTCTATAAATAATTTTAAACATTATTAAAACTCTTCAATTGTACTTCTTAACTTCCTTTCTTAAACTTGTCTAACCACTCAGAAAAAAGAACGCCTAATTCCCCTAAGGCGAAATCATCGTCGAACTTTTGCACGAACTTCTAAAACTCAAGCCAGAGTAGACAAAAAGTTTATTATTAATTAAGGAAATTGCGTTAAGTAAATATAATATGTATTTAAAATTATATCTCGGCAATAACCAGAACCAGCAATGGCCAAAAGGTTGGTAGAATGAAGCAGTCATGTGCGCCAAAGCAAAGACTACACTGTGAGGAAAAAAGTCAAAGTAGGTTAATTTGATATTTTTAAATTTTCATGGACAGTTTGAAATCTTTAAAACAACTTTTTATAAATTAAATTCCATCGAATTGATATGGTGAAAATAATAATTTTAAATTTATATTAAAACATATATTTTTGCACCATTATGAAGAAATGTTATTATTTACTCATATTAAGTTACATTTTTATATATATGTGACTATATTAATAATATTATATTATTGCGATACTTAATAATACTTACTTATTTATTTAAATAAATACTAAAAATAATATACAAAAATCCCCCAAATAATTCCCAGTGCTTAGAAAACTGTATAAAAAACTTTAGCCGTCGGTCGTAGTTGTTGGTTGTTTCGTGTTTATGTCCATTCATTATGCAAAGAGCCAACAAATGGAGCTGGGGCTGGAGGAGAGGCTCGAGGAGAAGGCACATGGTTATGAGGACCATAAAGTAAAGCGCACGCCACTTTATTCTCGGCCATTTTCCCCAGCTCCAAAGTTCACAGTCTAGGACCTGTACCGGGTCCTGAGCTTGGGCCTGGGCCTGGGCCTGTTCCTGTGGCTGCTTCATTACCCTAATGAACTTGAAAAAAGTATCGGGTGTACAGCGAGTCAAAGGCAACTCGAAGACAATCACCAGGTGACCACCGTCAGTCCAGTTTTCCAGCTACTCCTCGTCAACCTCCTCCACTCGGCTGGCAGATTTGCCTGTAATGAGGTCATAGTCACGAGTGTTGACTTTAATTAGTGAGTTTTTCAGGGCAACGCCCACTCGCCCCGCCCACTTCCTTTGAATGGCCAGCAAATGAGCTCTCCTCGCCTGGCCATGTGACGTTGTTTCCGAGGGCCACAAATTATCCGTTAATTATGGCCAAGGGCCGAAGTTTTTAGCCAGCCAGCATGTCCTGCTTCTGGTTGGTAATCAATATCAACTGAAAAGCAAGAAACAAATTAGGGAAAATTACAATGATTCAATGGTTTCCATTTACGTCAATGGGATACTCTGAAATACAAGGACTAAATATTAGGGAAATTATTGTTGCCTTTAGTAACATTTATTCTAATTCTAATTCTTTGGCATTGAAAGTTAATTACCAATAATCTGATTATTTTTCTTTAGATTGTAAGGCATTACCATTAAGAAACTTTTACAGTAAATAAACTACAACTAAAAAGCAAGAAAGAAATTAGGGAAATTGTAATGATTTAATGGTTTTCATTTACGTCAACGGGGTACTCGGAAATCGAAATATTTAGTTACATTTCCACCAATTCGAGTTTTATTGCAATGAAAGTTACTAATGTTAATTACCAATAATCAGATTATTTTTCTTTACAATGTGTTGTATAATCATTAGAAAACTTAAACAGTAATTAAACTACAAGGTTGTTTTGTTTAACATAAATTTATTGAGCAAAAGTCTTGTAATGTTTGTTAAAATATTCAAAGCAAAACAAATACACCCACAGAGCAGAGTAAAGCAGATTACTGAATTTTCCCAAAGTAAATACAATAAACATTGATGTCGTCGGCCGTTTTTCAATTTCATTTATGCAGATTAAGGCCAGCAAAAAGATGACCGAAATAAATATCTTTGGTAATATCAAGGAGAGACAAAAGACCACATCGTAATGATAATTTCGGCTAAGACGTTGCCAAGATCTTAAGCGACTTACCTGTGGATTATTCGTCAAGTCGAGTCAGCAGTCATGGCACTGGGCCAAAAAGCCAAACAGTTTATTTTTTGTATCTCGAAGACCAAGAGTTGAAATAACAATCCAGGGAATACTCGGGGAAAATGCTTATTTACATGCGGAAAAAGTCTGTGAACAGGAAACAGGAAGTTGGGTGGCAGAGGCAAGGACGCAGGACACAGGACGCAGGACTCAGGACATAGGACAGAGAGCCAAGAACCAGGCCAAGAAGATGCCAATAAACCGGCAACGACATTTGTTGATTTTATTGACATGTTTCGCTGGCTTCTCCACCGCTGCGAGTGGCAGTCAAATTTCCTCCTTCGCATGTCCTTTTTTTTCTTTGAATTTTATTCCTGCCCAGCGGCATTTCTATCCCATCTCGTGGTCTTAAAATGCGCCATAAACTTGATAAAATCAGTTGATTGTAAAAATTGATAAATTGAAATTGATTGAGGCACCGCCAGTCTGGGGCACCGTGGAAAACCAAATGTAACGGCACAGACACTTGGAGCTTTGCATACGGAATTCCAATTGAAGAGGAGGGAGTCCGCTTGGAGTGACTTGGAGTGGCGCACATGTTGCAAACTGAGTTTTGTGGCCCACAAACAACATTAGCCAACCAAACGCAGTAGCTCTTTATTTTTGCTCCTGTTTTTTTTTCGTTTTTTGGTTTGGAAATTGGCAAGGACTTTGCCTTGGGGTAAAGGAAATCACGCAACGAAGGCAGCATTTAATTAACCAGTTGGGGGGAGGAAGGACTTCCGGTCGAATAGATTCCAACTGACATGGGGTAAATGCAAATGGTAAAATCGAAAATTTAAAATCCAACTCTAAAATCAATTCAAATGAAATCGAATTGGATTAAAAGTCCAAATGTCAGCGGTAATGAATAAATGTCGATTGGAATAAATTTTGATTATGTCTAATCTGGTAAATTGAGGACCAATCTTGGCTTATATAACTTTACATTTAAAATTAGTCCAAAAAAAAATCTTATAAAAAATGCAATACTGAATAATAATGAAAAAAAGGTATATTTTATTAAACTTGTAAAATAATAATATTAAATGACCTAGTAACAATATTTGTTAATTTATATTTCAATGTTCATTAAACGATATTTCAATAAAAATACTTTACCATAAATTAAATACATTTTAATTTAATTATTCTACAGCTTGTAAACCTTTCACAAATAAATCCCGATAATCCCAGTTAATACTTTAAAATCCTATAAAACCTCCGCGAACAAATCACTGCCCCAGGAATTCATTTCAATTAACCTCATTGCAATATAATTTTCTACCCTAGCCCGTGGCTAGTAAATAGTGAAAGTCAGGGCACAAAAGCAGCATATTGTGTCCTTTGTGGGAAGCCAACTGACCCCAGGTGATTCATTGCCCCAGGTACGTGTAGATGTGAGTGTTGTTATCCTGGTGAACTGGCGGTGACCTCCAATATATATAGTTAAGTTGAATCTCCCCATTTCGAGTATCTCATTTCACAGCAGACAAATTTCCGGGAATAACCATAAAACTGGTGACAATTGGTATGGTATAATTAACCCGGTTTTATGGAGTCCTTAAAGTCCTTCGCTTTAAGTACTCACCTGTATCTTGCCACTCGGTTTTAATGTGGAATGAAATTACTTTTTATTGACGCCTGGAAAACACGATTGACATGCACTTACACGCTCGTTGAGTGTCATTTTGCCACTTGCGGTGGCAATGGCCGCAGCTGTGTGTGTAATCATGTAAATGTGTGCTCCGGTAGCTGTGTGTGTGTGTGTGTGTGTGTACGTATCTGTGTATCGGAAAATATATGCGAAATTGATACGTACTGTAACCACTGATTTTTTATTCGGGAAGCTCATTTTCATTTGAGCGGGGGTTTCAGGGCGTTCTGATTTTAATTATCGTCAACGATTTCTGACAAAAAAAATGTATACTAAAAATTGTATATATGAATGTTAAATCAGTATATTTTTGTAGTTTTTATACCCTTGCAGAGGGTATTATAATTTTGACCAGAAGTTTGCAACGCAGTGAAGGAGACATTTCCGACCCTATAAAGTATATATATTCTTGATCAGCATCACCAGCCGAGTCGATCTAGCCATGTCCGTCTGTCTGTCTGTCTGTCCGTCTGTCTGTCCGTCTGTC
>JAJJHY010008789.1:18471459-18585162 GCA_021224005.1 Drosophila setifemur
AATTTCTACATCGAAAGAGAATCCTTTAGCCAGAACACACCCCCAGAGCTCTTTGCTTTTAAAGCTCGTTTTAATAATAATTTTAATAAATACAAAAATATATATTACAAAATTGGAAATCAATATCCCTAAAGAAATGTTATTCGGGGGACACTTCCCCAACCCCGAATCTTTGCCTGCCACATCGAAGTCAGCTCAAAAATTGCCAACGATTATCGGTGACAGTTAACAAGTCAATCGTTTCCACGGCGGATGAGCAATATATATACAAGTATATATATATGAGCTTATATCGCATGACATTTAACCATATAGGTGTGTGGCCCATTAAAGGTACATGAGCCTGAAAGATATGTCGGTATCGTGTGCGACATTATCTTATTGCTCATTAAAAGCCCTTTTATGTTAAAGCAATACTTAATTACAAAAATCGAGGCTATTGGATTGTCGCCGGGCCATCGGAAACTTTTTAATTGCTAAAGTTTTCAGCAAAGTGAAAATGGCAGTTGTAGCACTTAAGCATTTACCCGATAAATTGATAAATGCTGCAGGTTGCAGGTTGCAGGTGGCAGGCTTCTCCTCCTGGAGGTTGTCCTTGCCGCTCATTAAAACGTTCCATCTAAATGGCCGCCGTTAATATGTCAAGTTGAGCAGCTAAACTTCAGCACCTTCAAGCCCGTCGCCGGCGCGAGAAAGTATCTGATGCAACGTCTTGTGGCACAAATGAGCAAAAGTTAACCAAACGGAGACCGGTGAAGAAAGACGAGCTGTCTTATTACAGCTGCTGCTGCTGTTCTTGAGCTCTTGATGCCCCCATAGGTGGCACGCCCTCTTTTCACTTATGCCGCCCCTCTGCGGTTTTTTGTGGCGCGGATGCCGCCTTAAGCGGCGAGCATGTGGCTATGGCAAGTGCACTCAAACAAATTGGGGAGAGTTTTAACCTATTATGGAGAGTGTAATTTTATAATTTTAATTATATTCTCAAATTTTATCTTTATCTAATGCCTTTAATACCCTGTGTTTTACCTTTAAAATTAAAAATGGAATTAATAAATTTATGATATTTAAGGAAATCCCTAGAATCCCTTTTATAGGAAACAAATTTTGAGATTTATATTAAATGCATTGTAAATATAGATTTTAAGGATATTTTTTCCAAGTGCTTTGGATTTTTAAGTGCCTGGCGCGAAGCTTAACGCAACTCATCGCTTTGCCTCGCTCGCATCTCATCTCCATGGCGTTGTGGCAGGATGTGGATGCGTGTGTGTATGTGAGGGGTGTGGGTGTGTGTGTGTGAGTGCTTAACCGCGAGTGCAATTATTACTTGCAACAACGGTGGCAGCTTGGGCAAACTTCCAAGAATCCCTTAATGGCTGCTGTTGAAAGCGAGGATTTGTGTGGCCAGGGCAGCATTCTACAGGCACTGGCTGCTAGCAGCAAACCTGTAATGAAGATGCTTACATATCATAAACATCCGACAGAGCAGCCAGCCAGCCGCTGGTCCATTGTTCTCCCAACAGCAGCTGGCCAACGAAGTGAGCCTGGAATGGCAGCGGTGGCTTTGGAATCGGAATCAGAAACCGGAGCAAACGTTTGACCAGCCGGTTAACAATGTCATTTTCAAAGGAAACTTACAAGAGTCACAATGCCCACAAACAAGCAAAGCCAATTGCTCAACACTAAGAGAAATAAATATGTACTTTTCATTTACAAATCGCAGTTCACAGATTACAAAATGTTAATAAATTAATTAGTCACAATGGAAAATTAATGAGCGTACAAGGAAAAGTATTATAGGATCTTAAAAAAAAATTTGTAAATTAATAAGCAAGAGAAAACTTTATATTAAAGAATTTATATTCAGGTGTTCCTATAATTTTATGAATACAATATTCAATATTATTTTAATAAGCCCCTCTCTGATTTGTAGTGCATTTCTCAGTAAAACTGTGGCCAACTTCCGTTTCCTTTGGCAGGATTCAACTGCAATGTCCAAGCAATCACAAAGGCAACTGTACGAGTTCCTCCGATAATAATGCGCTCAGTAAACTCTCTTTGGGCCGGTAACCAAGGCATTACCTTCACCAGAAGTGGTGGTAGTGGCAAAGGGAAAAGGAAAAGTCGGCAATAAAGTTTCCACCTGCGTATCGCACTTATCAAATTACACAGAGGAGAGTTTTCCGAGCGCCGTTCGTTCGTTCGTTCATTTTCGTTTGCATTTCCCGTATTGCGACATTGCACATTGTCAACAGTGTTTCGGAAAAGTTTCCACCTTTGTGAATGTAAAGAGAAGGAGAACCGAACAGCGGCAAGAACGATAATAGTAATATTATGAGCAAAAACAACAATAACTTATTACCCATTGCTTTTAGTAGTTTTTATAACTTTTACGACTTTTTAATAAAGTTGCAATGCATTTGCTTGTTGCACGGGGCACTGTAAGGGGGCGGGGCTTACAAAGAGTGTGTTGCAGAAGGGCGTTTCTTGCAACGTCAACTTCAACTCCCAAGACAAAGTTTCCGCCTCGTAAGGCCTGAGGCTGGATCTGCTTGCTCAACTTGTAATTTACCCACTCAGCCACTCCTCACTCCTCACCACGCCTTCCCCAACCCATCCCCAAACTTCGACAAAGTGAGTTATGCAATGTCACGCATCCGCCATGTGGTCGGTCTGGCTTAATTTTAAGGCTTTAAGCTGATGCTACTCGCTGACAGCCTAAGCCTTGTCTTGAAAGCACTGAGAAAACTAGTATCAACTAATATTTAACCAACAAAATGTATAGCGTCCTGAAAAGATCTGATAAAACAATAATTAATGTTTTTGCGTTTCCTATTTATTTATTTACAAATAGCTAACATATAAGTAAAATTTTTGGCTAACTGAAATTATTTTAATCATAGATTCTAAGACCTTCATTTCGTTGTTCGATTCAGATATTGCATCAATATTTAAATAAAATCCTAAATAAATAATGCTTACCAAATATTTCTATAACATATATTCAGCGTTTCAGTGCATTGCATCGCCTTCACAAAGACAAACAGCAAACAATGGCAGACAGCAAAGACAGTGAAGCATGCAACACAAACACAATGCCACACACACTTACACATGCAGCCCGAAAATTTCTGGTGGCAAGAATGCTAATTTGCCACACACATGGCACAGCAACAGCAGTTGCCACTGATAGCATAGCGGGGGGTGGTTAGATACAAGAGGGGCGAGGGAGCAGGGGGTGACAACACCCCAGCCAGGGTCCTGGCTGGTTGCATGGCCAAAGTTTTCACTGTGGCAAACGGCACTGTGGCATAATGCATTTAGCCATCTTGGTTGTTCCGTGTCCTGCGTAACTTTTCATTCACTTTGCCACATATTAAAATCTAACCACAAAATGTCAAACCAAAAAGCAAAAGTTATGCGTACGCATCTCTATATGTGGTATCTGTGTGTGGAATCTCCCTCTGTCTGTGTTTGTTTGTATCTGTGTGTGCGGGGTTGCACTCAGGTGGTAGTCAAAAGAATTGTTGCATAAACTTTGATGTTTATTAGCCAAAATGTGTTTTACAGATTTTACGGCTGTGGGTTATTACTTAATTTAAGCTGCTGTCGAAGTCTTTGTAAAGTTAGAGAATCAATTTATTTTAAATTGGACTGTTAGAACTTGGAGATACATTTTGGAAAGTTATCAAACAAGATTTCAAACAAAAGAAAATTTATATTTGATTAAGTTTCAATCATGCTCCATTTTGCTCCAGAAATTAAAGGTTTTAATTCGATATTTGCATTAAGAGATTCCTATAGATTATCCCAATTTTCACACTCATCTGCATTTAAGTTGAAAAGCAAATAATATTAAACAATTTACGGCCATGCTCGATTAACATTTAAATTTGAGTTAGTCAGTTCATGCAAATCACATTTGCCTAAAATGCAATTTGTTGACACAGCCAAATGGGGGAAATTCGCTTATTTCCACACCACTTCTCCATTCCCTCCCCTGGAGTGTTGACAGATTAATTAAACCGAATTGGCATATAAAAAAAAAAATGGAAATATAAACAAATCAAGAAAAAACAACAAACAATATATTATTCTGGATGACAGTGATGAGGTAGAAAATTCGAATAATCATTGTGCAAGGCTTAATTAGGCTTTTGGTTGTTGTTTTTGCTAGTTGTTGTTTTTGCAGGCTGCTGCAGTTGCGTAATTATAATTGCGTTTATTGTGTGCATGTTAGCCAATAATTAGCATTGAATTAATTTCGCAAATACCAAGCCAATTAGTTGCACACCTTCAAACCAAAGATGACCCCTGCCCGAAACCGCAACCGAAAAGTCCAACCTTAACCCCATCCCTAACCCCATATATCCCCTCAAAACAACCACAACTTCATCATCGCCTAATGCTTGACGCAGCACATAATTCCATTTGAAATTCGATTACAATCTCTTGGCCAATCTATCTAAATCAAACACTCCGCTTGCTCGTTGCAATTACGCGTTTCGGGTTCAAAGTTCATATCGCATCTCATTTGCCTGTGATCCTTGACGTTTTGAGGCTAACCATGAGGCTTCTAAAATTTAATTTACCACAAAGTAAAATCGGTTGAGTGATTGAAAATTTTAACAAAGTTACCATCTTGTTTAATTTTTAATATTTTATTGTCTTCAAATTTTAGGCATTACGTTAAAAATTGGATGAATAACTTAGTTATAAATTCAAGGGGAAAAGTTTTAATGATTATTCTAACGCCTCCATTTATTTGACTATATATAAAATACATAAATTTCCGTGGTTTTCATAAAATATCTATTGATTTTTATTTTCCAACATTGTTTTTTATAAAAATATAATTTAAAAATGCATTCTATAGTTGCTCAAATATTTATGAACTCGAAAAATCTCCTTCTGTTTTTAGAAAATTAAAATGTTGCTTAAATATTCCAATCACCCAGAACTACTCAGCAAATAAATTAAACAACAACACTATAAATAGTTAAAATAAATTCAAATAAAAGCGTTTGGGCAATTGAGAGTTAGATGGCCAAAACTAGGAGATTTATGAGCCCAGAGCCAGGCTAAAGGCCATGTTGAAATTGTAGGATGCGTTTACGAGAGGCATTTAAAGGAGATTCCTCACCAAAATGCAAACGCAGCACCCCAGGCCAAGTATTTACTCCAAGACCAACACCTACCATACATGCAATGGGAATTTTGGTAACACAAACAGATACAACAGACTGGCCATAAAGCAACACACAGATACGCACACGCACACACAATGAATGCGCCACACAATGGATTGCATTTGAAATACAGAGACGACGTGGGGAGATAAATTTTGCACAGCCTCAGCAGCACAGCATCCCTCCCCGATCCCCAATCCTCAATCCCAATCCCAATCCCCATCTCCATTTCCATGGAGTTCTAAATACCCATTTCGAGCTAAAAGTCGACGACGCTGCAAAAGTGGCAAGACAGTCGAAGTCTGAGAACTGAGGACTGAAAACTGTGAACTGAAGACTCCGACTCGGACTTGGACCTTCCATGCTGACTTTGAAACTTGTGCGCCAGCAGTCGTTAAGCTCAGCTCAATGTGTTGTTTTCCTCCTCACTTTCCTGCCTCTTCCTCCGATTTCCCTCGATTTTCCTCGATGTGTGTGTCTGTGTGTGTGTGGAAAAGCAGCTTAAGCATGCACATTCGCATAAGGAAACGGATGAAGAAGTTGCAGAATAAGTAAGCTGCAGGAACTCATATAAGTTTTATACACCGAAAAAAAAGGATATACAGGGCATTTACATACCCTTTATTTTTTATTTATATGTAAAATAATTATTACTTAATTTAACAAAATTTGTAAATAATTTTTTTTAGAACTTTTTGACCAAACCCTTGTTTTTTTATTATTTTTTAAAACAAAGAATTTATTAATTATTGGAATAATACATTGGTATCTAAAAATGCAATATGTCAAAATTCGAATAGAAGCAACAAATAAAGACCGATGAATTGCAAGTTCGATATACCTTTTATCATTCTCCTCTATCCCAGGGTACACGAAATGCTCATAAATATTCCTTTCCATAAAAATACAAAAAAAAAACTAGGAACAACAAAAAATACGCCACGCAGAATGGGTGGCATGCAATTTTTGAGAGCCGCCAGGAAAAGTGCTGCACACTTTTTCAATATGTTTTATAGCCGGGAATGTCACGTAAAACTGTGTCACAAGGCATAAAGAAAATATGCCACATATATCTTTAGAATTTCCTATAAATTTGAAATTTTTATACAAATTACTGAAAAATCTATGGTTTTAAATTACATTATTTAGGTATCTAAATTTTACCCTCTTCATTCAGATTTAAAAATCTTTTTCCAGAATATAAATCACAAATAAATATCCAACGAAATTTTAAAAACCTAATACCTGTCATTCGTAAGCCGCAAATAAAATAAAAATACATCCTCTAGGAAAATCCCCCGGGAAAGTTTCCATTTCATTTGGTCTCATTGAGCCAGAGCCGCAAATTCTTTTGGTCGCGGGCTTAAATGACCAAAACATTTTTATAACTTAATTAAACACTGATTTTCCCGTCACATTTTATGGCCATTTTCACACAGCCACCCCAATCTCCCCTTCCCCCACTCAATTCAAAAAACTGGGGGGGGGAAGAGAAAAGAAAAGCGAACACAAAAAATTGTTGGAGAAAATGAAGTTCTATTCGATTTGTTTTATTGTCCATCGGTTTTGGGGCTTGGGGTTTGGGGTCTGGTGGGTGCGTGGGTGGATTTGGGTGGTTGGATGATTTGGTTTGGTTTGGCTGGTTGGATGCTCTGTGGTCAGCTGCCAACTGGGAGTATTAGTTATATATGCTGTGTCGGCTATTTTGGGGTCACTGGCAACAAAGTTATTTTGCGAAACTGCCAATTGTCGGACTTAGTTTTTGTTCATGCTACTGTCGCTGCCACATGCCACATGGCCATGTTCGAGTTGTGCTCTATATATACGTACTATATATATATATATATATATCCCCCCGATTCCCTTTGACAGACAGCCAGCTCAATGGCAAGATGCACTCTGTATTAAAATTTTTTTTGTATATTCTTTTATATATCGCTCTAGATCGAGTTATGATGTGAAGCCTTTTGGTCTGGCCTGGTTCTCTTTAATTAGAAGCTTCGAGGTGTCAATGGCTGAGATTAATCAGTTTAATGGCTTTTCCCTGTGTGCTGGCATATTTCAGCGGAATAAACTCATTAAAATGCAATTAAAAAATTGCGGGTCGTGCTTGTAGACATTTTCTTAGCTCAATTTAATTAATTTAGCATGAGGCAAAGGCGGGGCTGTTCTTTGTGGCTCACTAACTTTGTTTGGCTTAAAACGATGAGTTCTGCAGGATGAAACAATTTCGTGTTGCTTTCGTTGAAGTATCTGGGTATCTGGGGAATGTAAACAAATTGGTTCTCAGGCAAACATTTATTTCGGTTCCAGGGAAGGTATTTATCTTTGGAATAAATGCTTGCTAGAAAGTAATTGAAGGTAAGTGAAATTCGATTGAAATTTTTAGCAGTTCAATTTGGTAGAACTACCGAAGTGGTAAGCTAAAATTGAGATATTCAACTTTTAAGAATAGGTCAAACAATTACCAAAGAAGTACAGAATCAGTCAGATTCAAAATAAAGTTAAAATCCTTATCTATCATTGAAACTGTTAGTTTTATGTGTTCTAAAATGTATTTCAATGCTGTTCACCTGCCAGCTACTCATCTAAAACCAAATTGTCTCTTAGACCGCGTTGATCAAGTGGCAAGCCATTAATTTCGCTAGTTTTGAAGTAGAACCCTTAAGACATCCGGAATGCATTTGATACTCACTCGAGCGGATGGCATCAACCTGGGAAGGGCGCTTCCTCCTCCTTCGATGCAATAGCATTACGACTGCAAAGCCAAGGCCATGACAAATGTATTGTAAATAACGCGTATCCGTTGGATGTGACAACGTGTCGGATGGGTGATGGCAGAGGAAAACCTTCGGGATTCAGACCAATAAAATATGTGACTCACTTTGCAACGCCCAGTTGCACCTGTGGTGGGAAAAACTAGTCGTAAAGATACAAATGACTTGCATAACGAGAGTGATAGTTCTTTTTATGTGAGGATAGGAATGCAATGCCAGGTCAGAAGGGGAGCAATAGAAGTATTTCTTCAGTTTGTTTTTATAAAGATCTTTGTTAGTTTTTTCTTATTTAGGAATATATAATATTGTATTTAGTTATTTTAATTATAAATATGAATAAATATGCAAATAAAATTAATTAGTTTTTCATCCATTTAAACAACCCCCTGAGATGACATTCACCGATTGCAACTCAATCTAAATTAAACTGCAGTTGAACGCCGAGGAAAGCCCAAGGTATTTTACCAATCATGACCACAATTTCTCATGGTGAACAGTTTGCCACATTCCCATTGAGCCGGAAATGTGCAGGAAATGCGAGTAAACACAAAAAGCGATTTGATTCGAGTCGACATCGGACAGTGGCCATCCGCAGGCAGGCAGGATCAATGGCGATGGACGATGGATGGTGGAGGAACTGGTGGAGGAAAGCCGAGGAGATGCCACTGGGTCAGGTCATTCGCATTCAATAATCCCCCGCAACAACGGCAACGGAGAAAATCACAATAACCCGCTTGGAGAGCTTGGAAAATGCAACAGGGATGGGGTTTGCAGAGGGGGAAAAGCGGGGCAGGAAAAAGGTGGGCGGGAAAAGTGGGTTGGAAAAACTCAACTGGTCGACTTGCTCGGTGATATTTCCCCTCTGTTAGTACAAGAATATTGATATAATGATGCGGCCAGTGTCCAATGTCCACTCGGATGAAATTCTGAGAAACTCCGAATGAAAAGAAGATGCCATTTATTTGTATTCCCGGGCAACAATCCATTTGTCAGCCTTTTTTAAATTTGTTATTCCATAAAGCATTACGAAGCCAAGGTTTTATTTATTTTTTCTCCTTTTGATGTTATAATATTTTGAAAAACAACAATGTAGCTAATACATATAGAAGTTAATAAAAAATACAGAAGAAAAGAAAATATGCTGATGTCCCTGCTTATTTTATTAAAAAAGTAATTTAAATATTGTTAGGTATTTGTTAGGAAAAAAAGTTTAAAAAAATAAAGTTCCAAATAATATTTTATTTTGTTATTCCACTAGAAATTTGTTCCCTTTTCGAATGTAACATATATTTATTTCTCGATTTTCGTATACAACTTTTCAACTTTGACTCCTCCACTGACCGCAGCCATTTGCATATGAGTGCATCGAGTCCTGGGGGTCAAAGATGGCAAAAAGCTGCTATGGAACCGCCATGAATTCGTCATGCCTGCGACTGACGCTGACAATGTCCTGCAGTCCTACAGTCCTCTAGTCCTGCATTGTGTGTGGGAGTCCTTTCAACATTTGTCTAGCATGAAGTTGTGCGGCACAAAACTGTAATCTATTTAATAAACCACATAGTCCACTCGGGGCGACAATGTCATCTGGATGAACTTCTGATGGGGGCAGATTTTTTTTTTCCACTTCCAACTCCAACCACCTACGAAATAAATTATTCAGTTCCCTGTGAACGCTCCAATGGATCGGTATTCACATCTACCAAAAAATGGAGAGGCCATGGAGGGATAGAGGGATGGACCAGATGACATCAGCTAGACATCAGGACATCCATCTGTCAAATGTATTTGCCATTGGCCAAACAACTTTGTACATCTGTCCGAAGGCTCACAAAAAACCGCATTGGATGAGCTGCAGTTGTTATCGAGGTGGGTCGATAGTTACGATTATTTCAATGTGTTTTAAATACTGAAATTTAAACAATATATGCAATTGTTAAGATTATTTTCAAAAGATAAAAACTCTGTTATATCACCTTAAAATTATAAATTATAGGAACAATTCAATCTGAAATAGAAATTCAGTATTTATATTTTCTAATTTATTTGTACAACTTTTTTTCAATATCTTATTTTATGAATATTACTACTTTAGTATAATTTATTTTGTTTTAGTTTTGGTTTGTATTTCAAATTGGAATTTTTATTGTGATAAAAAAATATTATTCTTATTTGTTAATAAGCTCTTTATTCATTCTTAAAATAAATTTTAACACATATTTAAAAAAAATGTTGTTACATTTGAATATAAATATATCCATCCCTAGATCAAAGATACTGGGACATATGTGGTATTGGGGAGTACGAGTGCTGATTATAGCAATCGCACTAACTCAATTATACGCATTCGTAAGCACGCACAATTGGGGGACACAAGGATATACATGGGCATCGCCAGGAATCGGATGGGGAGGGGGAGAGGGATATGGGGAACGGAAGGACCCGCGTAGCCGCAGGACATGATGGCATATTGTACAACCTCCTGATGATGGGCAAAGCCAAGCGGTTAGCCTCAAAAAGAGGGATGCGTATGTGAACTTCGGGCGCCCCAAAACCCATTTCGAGGCTGAATTGTGACATTATTTTAATGAATATTGTCGCTTGATTTTGGGGGGAAATAGCGACGACGTCCCAACCACTCCGGAACCCGATGATTGAGCCCATCAAATGGGTCTAACTGCTGCGGTCAACTTGCGATACAATTGCGCTTTACGAGTGCCCGGAACACAAGGCTTACGAAATAATAATAATGCAAACATCCAAGAGAGGAATTTTGCAGGAGGAGTAAGGAGCTGGAGAAGGAAAGGGGTTAGCCTTACCCTTTGGACCCAGCTGGTCCGATGGCATCCAAAATGTAAACAGCAGCAGGAGGAGCAACAGCAACAGCAGAAGGAGCAACAGCAGCAGGAGGAGCTGAGCACAAAGTGCCTTAGGTGCAAACACGTACTGTAATACAAATAAAGAAAACAATAATAGAAAATGGAGTCGGAAGCCAAAGACATGAAACGGGCCAAAAGCCAAAGAAAAGCGCAAACAGCTACGATCGCTCAGGGCTTGCAACTCGGACAAGGAAATTATTAAAACAACGAAATTAAAATACTCTTATTTTGGGCAAATCAAAAAACATTAATTTATTACACAAAAGAAAGTTTTAAATGTACCCTTAATACTTGTATACCGATATAAAAAAAATATTTAATATTCTAGACCAAATATTTGAAAAATCTTGTATTGATACACATATTCTGAAATTAATTGTTTATAATTTAAAACTTAATGAGTTACCCAACCCCAATAATATATCATACAAAAGAAAATTGTAAGTGTAGAAATTATCACAAAATAAATAAAAATTTATATACAAGTATTATAATAACAATTTAACAATTTTCTCGTTAACATTTTCAGTCGATTAAGATCTACTTTTAATTAATGGACGAATAATTATAAATTTCTTCAAGGGAAATATAAATTTTAAAGCTTGATAAAAACATTTTAGAAGTCTTGAATAAATACATATATTATTAATTAATTGTTCATAATTTATGTATGACTTTAAAACTTGTTAAAAAAGTTACCCAACCCCATCGAAGAGGTGCATTATTTTTCGGAGACTGTTACACTCACCCTGAGCGTCTTAGTGAAATGTTTGTATTTTGTTTTTGGCTTTCAGGTTGCCCTCAACCTTCCCTCCTCCCCCTTCCCTTCCCTTCTCTCCATCCCCCATCGCCTTCCCTCTAACAGCATCCCCCGCCCTTCAACCTGCCACAACCATCACNAAGAGAAATATAAATTTTAAAGCTTGATAAAAACATTTTAGAATTTCTGAATAAATACATAAATTATTAATTTATTGTTCATTATTTATGTAGGACTTTAAAACTTGTTCAAAAAGTTACCCAACCCCATCGAAAAGGTGCATTATTTTTCGGAGACTGTTACACTCACCCTGAGCGTCTTAGTGAAATGTTTGTATTTCGTTTTTGGCTTTCAGGTTGCCCTCAACCTTCCCTCCTCCCCCTTCCCTTCCCTTCTCTCCATCCCCCATCGCCTTCCCTCTAACAGCATCCCCCGCCCTTCAACCTGCCACAACCATCACCATTCAGGAAAACTCTTCTCACGTTGCACAGTTTATTGTGCTTTTCAATTGTTTTTCTTGTTATTCCGGCTCCTGGAATTGCACTCTTCAATATTGATGGTCGGGAGCACCACAAAAAGATATATGTGTGTAACTATATTTAACGCTCCATTGATTAAGGGGCAATCGAAAAATTGAATGCATCTGCTTAATCAAGATGCCAATGGAGTTGAAAAATAAATGCGAATCCGACAACAAAGGAATGCATTTTCCGCATTTGAAATAAGAAAATAAACCACTAAACCCTAATCGAAACCACAAAGAAGTAGGTCAAAGATCAAATTATAAATGGATGAACAATAGTTAAGGGAAAATCTTAAATGATTCAGCATTTAACATTAAAATCTTTTAAAATATTTTTATAAAAGAAAAAGCCCTTTTAGCCCTACATTTATATATAAATTAAAATAAATGTCTTTCATACTTTATTATTTGTAATAAATATTACAATTTTATTTTCAAAAATAAAATTTACATAAATTAAAACTGTATAGCAAACTTTTTTTTTTTTATGTTGTGAAAATATTTATTTGTTCGATGATTCCGTTGACTTATTATTATGACCCACAAAACAGTCTTAATTTTTTCACTCCTTTACTTTTAAATTATAATTAAATTAAGTACATTTGTAAAGCCCCCAAATACAGATCTCAGCCAGACTTTGTCCAGAATCCAAAAAGCGCCTCAAAATAAACCTTAAGTGGAATGTTAAAGGTAAACCCCAGACCTGCCTTAACGTTTATGCTCCAGCGACATCTAATTAAATATAAAGAGATACCAACGAAAAAAAAAAGACAGAAAATTATGAACGCATCAGCGGAGCGATCAGGGCCGAAATTGGTTTATAAGAGCAGCACGTCGGTGCCCGGAGCTGGTCAGTAGGAATTCTTGAGAGCTCCGAGCGATGGCGTTCAATGGCAGTGGCTCGGAAATTATTGGCGGCAATGCCAGCAGGTATCCGTATCCGTACCCATTTGCGGAGCTGGCCGATGAGCGGACGAGGATGTGGCCCTTGGTGGAGTCGCCTTGGAATGTGGCCGCTGTGCTGGCCACCTACCTGCTGATGGTTCGCATCGCACCCAAATGGACAGTCAGGTGAGAGGTCGACCCATCCATCCATCGCCCCATCCCCATCCCCAACCCCATTCCCATCCAACCGCGACGACATTGACACAAAGGACACCCGGACATCCATCCAGGTTCAAGCCGATGCAGCTGCGCGGTCCATTGTTCGTCCACAGCCTGGCCATGGCCCTCCTGAATGCCCACATCTGCGGGGAGCTCTTCAGCGCGGCGCGGGCCCTCGACTATAGCATCAGCTGTCAGCCATGTCGGGTGAGCTATAGCCCCCAGGAAATGCGTGTAAGTTGCATGATGCAAAAAATGTGAGGTTTTTGGCAAACTGAAGCTTTCAATACCCTTGCAGGGGATTTAAGTGGTATAAAAAAGGTGAATATGAATAAGTTTCTAAATTAGCTTGCTAAAAAAAAATCTTTTTTATAATCTCCAATTTCAAAACATAACGATTATAAATTTATAGAGATTTTACCATTTCAAAAAGTTAACTCAATAAAATGTATTATTTAATGGAAAACATATCTATACCAAATTTAAATCGATTAGTTTAACAAAAAACTTTAAAGATCTAAAAAAAAAGGCATAAATTCTGAGTGCCTTTATCGTATTCCAAAATGGTAATGTTAGAACAATAGTGGAATAACCCCTGCAAGGGTGTGAAAAGAACTTTGCCGACCCGCAGGCCGACTGACAGAATCAAATTGAGAAATGGGTTTCCCTTTGTGCAACAGATTGCCGCGGCCGTTTGGTGGTTCTACATCTCGAAAGTGTTTGAGTTCGCCGACACGGCCTTCTTCATCCTGCGCCAGAAGTGGTCGCAGCTGAGCTTTCTGCATGTGTACCACCACAGTAGCATGCTCATCATGTGCTGGATGTGCGTCAAGTGGATGCCGACGGGGTCGAGTAAGTCTTATTTCATATTTTCTGAAATTTCCCCTTAAATATGTTTCTCCTCCTCCGCCATAGCCTATTTGCCGGCCATGATAAACTCCTTTATACACATCGTTATGTATGGTTACTATGCTCTGAGTTCGCTTGGCCCGCGCGTCCAGCGATTCCTCTGGTGGAAGCGCTACTTGACCGTCCTCCAGCTCTTGCAGTTTGCCTTTGGTGTAGTTTGGGGAACTCAAGCAATCATCCGGAAGTGTGAGTGCAGCACCTGGATCTTAGGCACAGGTACTGTCTACATGCTGCCGTTTCTCTACCTCTTTGGAAAGTTCTATCTCAAAAGCTACACAAAGTTATCGAAGAAAGCGTGTTGAAAATAAATAGCATTAAGATTCTATGAAAATGTGATTTATTTACAGCTTCAGGGTGACACTTTCAGTGGTTATGGCATTGTATATAAAAGTATTATCAATGGGCTTGTATTGTTTCGTTATCACCTTTATCACCTCCTGCGCAGCGCAGCCACCTATTAAAAAGTAAATTATATTTAATAAATACTTTGCAATTCAGTTCTATTAAATTCCCACCTATAAAAGCTGAAACTGCATGCATCTCGGCTCCGCCGTAGCGACAAATCTCATGCAGGACATCATCGCTTATGGTGGCATGCATTCCCAGATCGCTCATCATCCTGCCAGCTATGCTCTTCAGACGACCAATATCCTGCTCCACCGTGCATTCACCGGGAATGTTCCCACACTCGCTCAAGAAGCGCTCGTAAGCGCGAAGTGCGAAGTTGTAGGCCGTAAGATTGCCTAACAGCTCGTTGTCCTCAACTGAAAAGTTACAAATAGGATTATAAAAAGACAAATCCTTTTCTTGGAGTGGAATCCCTTACCCAGCGGCACCAGGCGACAGCTCTTTTCATACTCCTCGGCAATGCGAGTGCCTCGTACAACACTCAAACCCGCAGCTTCTCGACACAGCAGGCGCACGTTCCTTTCATCGATGCTGTCGGCTGGGAGGCCCAGTTGCTTGAGGTAGTCCTGGCACTTTTCGTACACCTGGTCGGCATCCAGCAAAGCCTGCTGGCGGTAAATATTCTGCAGGGTAATGTAAGAATCGGTGTTGGCAGTCATGTCTGGAAGAACTCCGGGCAGAGGCAGAAAACCCTTGTTGTCCTGGACCACAAAGTGCTTCAATGCTTTGGCCATGATCCAGAAGGGATTGCTCTGGGGAGACAAATAGAAATCCTTTAGATTTTCAAGAGAAACTGGAATAAAAAGTAAAGCCAACCTTCTTGGAGAGCTGCTCGCAGGAAGCGTCCTCGAAAATGGCTTTGAGCCCTGAGGGTATCTGACCCGCACCAAAGGTCGTGTTTACCGCCTTGATAGCCTCTTCGTAGTTCTCTTCGTCCTTCGCCATCGCCTTTCGAATGGACTCCCGCAGCTGGTTCTTCTCCTTGTAGTTTCTGGGCGCCGGAATGCCCTCTTCCTGATTCTTTTGCCATAGACTCAGGTATTTGTACATGACCAGCAGCCAGGGCACCTTACTGGTCACCTCGGTGTCGTTGAGATGATCCTTTAAAGCATCGAAAGGCTGCTCTAGTCGCAAATCAAACTGCCTGTTATCGGGATGGGTCTCCACAATGCAGTGCTCGCGTATCTGCAGGCGGATGGTGCCCAGCATGCCCAAGGAGCGGCAGTAGAGCAAAGGAACATCGGCCTCCCACAAGCGTTCGGAGAGAAGGAGCAAGGTCTGCTCATTTAAACTGGATGCCACGACCAAATCGAAGCTGTCGAAGAAGTTCGGACGATTGGCCAGTATATAGTCCGCACTCTCCTCCACATAGTCGCCATTCACATCGGGATTGAGCTCTTGAAGGAGTTGCATGCAAGCCAGGGCCTTGGACTTGCCCAGGTAACTTGCATCCAGGAAGAAACTGGGGGAGACACAGGTCTTTAAAGGGGATTCCTGTGGAGGAACAAGCACCACCTACTTGTTGCCCAGGTCCTCCTCCTTGACTGTGTTGCCATCGACCACAGTGAAGCCTCCTACTCCAGGTAGAACCAATCCCTTGGCCGTCTCACAACCCACAGCAGTCACATTAACCAGACAAACGGAGGCCGTCTCCAACAGAGCCTGACCATGCTCGCCCCACAGCCTGAGGAAGAGTTCACTCTGTATTCTGGTTACTCCCAATTCAAGCCACTATATACCTGATTTGCCTGTCGTACTTCCTGCTTTTGTCGGAAAGCTCTGGCGATTTTGGCGCTGGCGAAGACATTTTGCAAAAATTCCAAGCAAAAATGAGCCGGCTAGAGCAGTGTTGCAAAGCTCACGCAGGTGAACCAGTTCCCCAGGTGAACCAGGTTAAATTCAAAACTCTTGCTTACTCAAAATATAAACAACAATTGTTTTTTGCGATACTGGAAACCAGTGTTTACAAACTAATTGTATAATCAGTTTATAAATAATTACAATCAAATAAATTGGTAAAGAGCAGACAAAGGGTTGTGTGCGAATCTGATTTAAAATTTGTGTGAACTTGTCTCAAATAATTGCTGGGCAGCACTGAGCACTCAGCTGTTTAGCTTTGGTCTGCATTCGCTTTGGTAAGAAATCAAATTCAAACTATTGCTAAATCCTAAAACAAACAACACATTATTAACTTTTTACGTATTACATTTCATTTAATTTTATTGCACTACAGCTACATACTAGAAATCAGTCTTTACAAACTAATTGTATAAACAGTTGATAAATAATTAAAATCAAATAAATGGCTAATGAGCAAACGAATACGATTTAAAATTCCAATTCCAATGCCAAGGTGTGGTGAACTTGTTTAAAATAATTACTTATTAGAACTCTAACTTAATAGTATCTCCAAGGTTTTGTTGGCTGGGCAGCACTGGCCAGAGTCAGCTGTTTTCCTCTCCACCGATTCCGCTTTGTCAACGTCATTCGCGCTGTAATTTCACAACAAAACCTCGGTCGCATCATTTTGTGTGTATAATTTTGATAAATAAAACGAGTTTTGGGGCAGCTAAAAACTAAATACAGATCAGAATTATCACGGACAGGATGCCGGCCAGGAGCAAGACTACGAAGCGGGCAACCAGCAGCCGGGTGACAGACGATGAGCCAACGAGTCCACAGAGGGGCGATCCAGCGTACCAAGAAAAAAGAAAGAAAAACAACGAGGTACGTTTGAGCATAGATCGTGTAAACAAAAGATATAGTATATATATATAGCAGATGTGGGGAAACATGTTGCTGGGACTTCTTGCTGGGGGTGCCCCTTAAAAATAGCTATTGATTTATCACTAAACACATTTTCCTCTCACACACAGGCTGTTCAGCGCACTCGCGAGAAGACGAAAAAAACCGCGGAGGAGCGAAAGAAACGCATCGATGGCCTGCGCAGGGAAAACGACCAGCTAAAGGTTCAGATCGAGCAGGGCGAGAAACATATAGCCACTCTGAGGGATCTGATCATTCAGGGCGAGAAAACGGAGGACGGACACCGCATCATCGAGGAGATCCTGGCAGGGCCAGAGCCGAATGAATAGCTGAGAAGATGACCAACGAGCAGCTGCTCCTGATTTACTTTATACTGTTTACCTACTTTTAAGCCGGATTCCTGGGGAGTCCTACATATATATATTCTGTGTAAATTCTATTTTTAACCCCTCGCTTATTTCTGCTTTCGTCTCGTTTATAAATAAATGTAATGTCTAACCTTATGGTATATTTTTCGAATGTTCCAAATAAATTTCGTAAATTCTAAGCTCATGTTTCAATTTGGATTACAATTAAAGTGCAATACAATTTAATATGTTCTTTCTTTATATTATATAAATTCATTGCTAAAGTACAAATTTCAAAAATCATAAATGTTCCAATTTAAATTCTGTAAAAACATTTATATTTATTTTGGTCGTAAATTCTAGCTCTATAGTGGATTTCTTTTGGATTATAATTTAATGGAAAATTGTAATAAATATTAAATATTGCCAGAAAACCAAGAGTGTTTAAAAATGCATTATAAAATAATAAATTCATAAATAAAACTGGTTCAATGAGTAATTAAAAAAATCTAGTTATCAGCACTTTTAATATAACCTATTTAATCAATGCAAATTGTGGTTAACCCTTTATATATCTGTTGAATTCCATGCTGAATTGAATTAAGCTTGAAATATGACTAAAACAATAATAAAATAAATATTCTTTGTATATTACTAAGAAAACAAAACGGAGAATTTGCGCATTTTTTTATCTTTCCAAACAAAGGTTTAAAATGAATATACAATTTATAGTTATTTCTGAGTAGTTTCCGGATTTTTCTAATTTATTAATCATAACTAAACAATTCCTTAATTGTTGTTGTTTATTTCGCAGAATCCAATTTACTCACCATCATAGACATCCAATTTCTCCATGTGCAGGCTGAAGACCTCGTCCATTGTGGAGCAATTAAATGATTAGTAATGGGTCTAGAATATCTCAGAGGCCAGTGCTTTGAGGGGTTCCTCGTCTCCGGGGTGGGGGCAACTGGACTTCCGTCAAGTCTTTCTCTCTTTGTTGTGGGGCTCCACTACCACGACCTCTTCCTCGGCCACTCCACCGCCTGGCATTGATTTATTGCACTTTCCGCGAACTCATAGAGGGGTTGTAATATTTTTTATAATTTTACTATTCAGCTGTGATTTGATTTGCAAAACTGGGGGAGGGGCGGAGATTTTCCGTTGCGTTCAATAAATTGCCTTCTTCCGCTAATTAGCGCCCCCGCACCGATTTCAATTGCGATGCCGTGCGCTCTGATCTGGATTCGCTCCCAATTTGAAGTGGCTGGCAAGGCATGAGTGGCTATCCGAATCTCGATGACAGTTGGTTTATTTGGAGCGATAGGCTGGTCGGATTTGGCTAACCGATGGCTGAGCGTTTATTTCCTTATTTTTTATTTATAATTTCACGTAACTTATTTTGGTTGTTTTCGTCTCTCGCTCGCTCTCGTTGTAAGGCCAAGGCACTGGCTATTTCCCCTCTCTCTCTCTCTCTCGCTTGCACTCTCTTGGGGTTAGTGTTGTAAAGGGTTGCACGGCTGGGAGAGAGGGAGAGCGAAAAACAGCTGATTGCAGATAACTGTTGAACTTTCCAGGTCTGGCAGCGCTAGCAAATTATTTTAACAATATTTTTGGTAGAAATATTTAATTCAAAGGTGTAAATGATTAGAAAACTTATCTATAATGAAAATGCATAAATTAAATAAACATTAACTGAAACCTTAGTTAAACCCACAAAATCACTGAAACCAAAATGAAATTCCCAAAGTCTGGCAACGCCAGGGCCAGTTACCGCGAATTTTAAATTGTTATCATGTTGCGAGTTTTTATAAGCTTTTTAGTATTTCCAAATAAAAATTGATCTTAAATGTGACAAGTGACAAGTTTTATACTTCCAGATAAAACCACAAAATTCACACACGTAATTATGCTGCTGCCCTTAAATAGTCAACACAGTGAAGATCGTGAATCCAGCACCAATGTGACATTGCTGAAGCGCCAAATAGCCGAGAATGGAACAAAAACACAGGCGCTGTTGCTCCAAGCGTTTCGCTTCGACCTCAATGAAGATAACGCCGACGAACCCAGGGTGCAGTTGCAGTCCCAACTGCAACCAAGGAACTCCAGATCCAAGGGTCGTCGCAGCCGCTAGACCCGATTACAAACCTCCGGTCCTGTTCACCCTTCCCTTTGCAGGACATCGCAGAAAGATCTTTAAGTTTTTTAAAGGCATTCCCGGGCACCTCTCTTTTGGGTATTGTCAAAAGAAAAAGGGCAAAATTAAGAGAGATGAAAAAAATAATATGCGTACGCAATCGGAAAGAATCGGAGATCTGCATGAAAGTGAATCGAAGGACTTTGCTGCGTCACAGCTTCAGAGCTACTTGGAATGCCCGAACCGATGCGAACCGGAAGAGTGCAAAGCGGAAGAGGAGCCTAGTCCCTTGGAGTGCAACTCAGAAAATTGCTCCGCTAATGACTTCAGCAAGAAACCGAACCCCTTGAAATGTGATTTAGACAACTGCTCCGATAATACCTTCTCCAAGGCGTCCGCTCCATCGTCGTGTTACTCCAATGATGGGGATGTAGAGGCCACCTGTCCCTATCGGCGGGATAAGTCGCCTTGTACGCTCGAGTGCTACTTATCCACAGGGGAACTTCCTCCTCCAGATACAAAACCACCTGCTTCTTATTGCCCTCCTGCCCCTCCTGCCCCTCCTCCTCCGCCTCTTGTGCCTCCATGTTTAAAGGATGGACAAAAGGGTACTCCCCAGCATGTGCAGATACTGATTGACATGATTCGCTCGGAACTCACCACAGCACCGGACTTTATTTACTTCGATGCCAAGTGGCGCATCATCGCGATCCTGAAAGAGGTGCACCACAAGCAGTTGGTCCGAGAGAAAGGCACACCCATAAATAGACCCAAACCCAATCCGAAAAAGAAATGTGACTTCAGAGAACCTCCAAGGAAGATGGAGGATAAAGAACTCCCAAGAATCAGGGGCAGCCACTGTGCCTACTGCAGTCGGCCTCCCAGCTGAGAGCTGGAAGAGAAGCCATCGCTATCAGCTGGGAACCCTGACCCACTTAGGAGGAGATAAGCCATCAAACGAATGCCAATTGCTCCACTTTCTCTGATCGGCAGTCACAAAGCGAGTCAACATGGATGTGGAGGCTTTAGTCAGCAGCTCCAAGCTCCTCAAATATTGGCCCAGTTTTCTTCTGGGATTCCTGTTTCTTTGGCTGGTAAAAAGAGTGCTGACTGAGAGGAAACAGAAGACACAAAGATACAGCCTGGACAATGAAGAGGAAGTGGAAGGTGTGTAAGAGAAATTAAAGTATGATAATTTGATATATAATTTTCTCTCGACCCCCTTTTGGAGTTGGAGAAACCGACGAACTGCAGCCTGCCCTGGAGGAGAAGCCCCATGTACCTTTCGTGCCCGGCCAGAATCTCAACCCAAAGGGGGCTGAGCGCTTCTACGAACTCATTCAAGGACGCAGGAGCATTCGCTCCTTCAGCAGCCAAAACAAACCGGATGTCAGCATCCTAGAAAACTGCATCAGGGCGGCAGGAACAGCTCCGAGTGGAGCACACACCGAGCCCTGGACCTTCTGTCTGGTGGAGAACTCGGAAATGAAACAACAAATCCGTGATATTGTGGAGCAGGAAGAGCTCATCAACTACAGCCAGAGGATGCATCCGCAGTGGGTCACGGATCTGCGTCCGCTCCAAACCAACCACATCAAGGAGTATCTCACAGATGCACCCTATCTGATACTGATCTTCAAGCAAACCTATGGATTATCCGGAGAGGGACGAAGGAAGCGTCACTACTATAATGAGATATCCACCTCCATTGCGGCGGGAATCCTTCTGTGTGCCCTCCAAGCTGCAGGATTGGCTTCCCTGGTCACCACTCCCTTGAATTGTGGCCCCGCTCTGAGGACCCTACTCCAGCGACCCATCAATGAGAAGCTCCTTATCCTACTTCCTGTGGGTTATCCTTCGGAAGACTGTACAGTCCCAGATCTGGAGCGCAAGGAATTGGATGAGATCATGGCTAAATACTGAGATGTATCTGCGAATTATCAAATTTCTAAAGAGTGCAATAAAAAGCGAACCCAAAGAAGTGATAACTACTATCGCAAAGGGGGATGTGATTAAAATTATATGAAATCTATGCGACAGGTGGTAGGGTGATTCAAAATACCAAAGAAAATAAATTTACTAAGTTTTTCGCTTAAGATTTTTGAAATTTTATAATTGTTTTCATTCTTTTTTAAAACAAAATCAGGAAGAAATTTTAGTCATATGAAAGAAAGTTCTTCATTAAGTTAGATAATAAATTGGATTAATATTTTGTTAATCTAGAAATATTGGAATATTAAATTAATTGTATTTTTAATTTTTTATTTTATTTAAATTAATTTCCAAACGTGACTCATCCCCAAACTGTGACTTCTTTCACTCTCCATATCAAATACCGATATATGGCCACCTTACAACACTGTTGCTGAGCCGCTTACCAACACTAACCTATCGACCGTGGCCGATAACGATAGCAAATGACACAAAAGCAAAAGGAAAATTTGTGTGTTCGGATCACGTCGCGTCGTGAAAAATTCCCCAAATATCTAATATCCAAGTGAAGTGAATTGTGCCCGCTAACCGCCTTGGGAGAGCTTAAAATCGCCGAAAACAGAAAAGAAGTGGCGTACGAATTTCGACTGCAGGTCTCTACTTCTACTTTCAAGGCAGCAGCCGTCGTAGCTAATAAGTGTCCGCGAATGAGAGCGCAAAGCGGAGAGGCGAAGAGCGTCCCGCGCGTCAGTGTGTGCGCTTGTGTGTGCTTGTGAGTGTGAGCAGTAGAAAGCGGCGGTAAAAACCTTGTTGGCATGCGAAGAGAAAAACAAAATACACACACAAAATATCACGAATCATCCAAACTCGGGCATTAGATGGGATTTTCCCAATAAAAAGGATTGTGGAAAAGCCGAAAGAATAGCAAAGGGAAGAAGAAACTGCGGACGAAAACAAAAACGCTTCGCCGATACGAAAAGTGCCAGCGTGTGCGTGCGTGCCTGTGAGTTCGAATGCGCGCGAGTGTGTGTGCGTGAGAGAGAGAGAACGGTGAAAAGGCAATAACTGTGGCAGTGCAAAGCGCGCCTGATAAAGATTGTGATAATCACAAAGGCAAAAAATATAGAAAAACGCGCTGCAGCGTATTTGGTTGAATAATATTATTTAAGCTATTGCTGCCAGCCAGTGCTGCAAAAATCGGGCCGCATTATCGGATCGTTCAGTGTTGCATATCGCCCGCACTGCATAATAAATCCAACGCATATAATCCAACACTCCTGCCCCCGCAAATCGCCTGCAATATATATTATTTTTGGGGCTTCTTCACTCCGTCCGCGAGGTGAGTGTGCTCGAGGAGTTTGTATACTGAATAAGCTATATTCTCCCGATCCGAATCCCATTGGGATGGGTCAATGGTGTTCTGAGGTGCTCCCGACTGCGCTGAAACTGTACCATATTGTATTTTTTTGTGGAAACGCAGAATGGAAATGGGAATGGTTCAGGGCAAGGGCAAAAGGAAGGGAGAGGGAAGGGGTATCGGAATGGCATGTGGATGAATACGGTGAATACTGCCTATGAGGAACGCAATAATATTTGTATAAGGTTTGATTTTAATTGAGTTTAAGAGTAGTAAATTATGGGACCTTTTGAAAACTAATTGAATATTTAAATTACTTGATAATAAATTAAGTGAAGATTTCTTACGAATTCCGACAAAATGTTTTCCATATAAACATATTTTGTTTAATGAGTGGAGCCTGTAAGATAAGTGTGGGAAAATGTTTTTTTTTTTAAATGAAAGTGACTAAATCTAGAGGAAAAATGTATATACGAAAAAAAAAGATCCTCAAAAATCCAAGATACCCAATATAATTATTGAAATATAACTTATAAAACTATAACTATTTAATAATACCCATAAATATATTTTTAAAGTCATATAAAACTTTTTTTATTATACAAAAATATGAATACTACAAAATATGATATGTGGGTCGAATTTTTAAAAATCAGCTAAAAAAAAATGTGTTACTCAAATAACATATGAAAAATGCAAATTTAAAAGCAGTTGTTAAAATATTTATTTCTTACATGTCATACAAACAAAACAATTTGTTTTTTAATTGAATTGAAAATTTTGCAATCATTGGTTTATTAATTCATTCTTGGTAAATCCTTCATGATTATTATAAAAAAAAACTAAACGAAGTAATCAACGCCTCATCAGGTTTTATATTTTTTACTTGGAAAACATGACAAAAAAAATATTATATTTTAAAAATATATCTCAATTCATGACCAAAATATACAAGACACGGAGAAGAAGGAATTTAAATTCATTTTGTTTTATATAGTACTTAGAAAGAACAAGTAAACGAAAAATAGCAAATAGCTGGTATTGACTGTACGTAACCTATTTGCTGCTCCCATTTAATGATAATTCTATGTCTCTGTATTTTGCAGCTTAACAATGCGACACGATAATCAACAATTGGGCCTTTTAAGTTTTTTTCGTTACTAAATTTACTTTACGTTTGGACCATCCTGTGAGACTACGTAAAGAAGTACGTAGCATATAGATTTTGGAATCGGACTAGAAATCAGAACCAGCAATGAGTCGCCTGCAAAAGCAACAGTGCGAGATCGTGACAAGCACGAGTCACAGCAAGTCGTCGCGTCGCAAGAACAACCATCAGAACCAGACGGGAGCTGGAGAGGATCATGTGCACCCGCTCCAACAACATCTCAATGGCCATGCCAATGGAAATGGCAGTGCCGGAAAGCGAAAGAGGCCGGAGGAGGGAACCAAACTCACCAACGGCTCGAGCAAGAGGCCAAAACTCAAGCAATCCAATGCCGAGAGCTCCAGTTCTGGCAAAATTATTTCCTACAACAACAACAATAACAACAACATAACCAACGGGCAGTACAACAAAAGCAAGACTACTCCAGAGACCGCATCGACGGACTATACCTATCGGGACACCATCTCACCTCCTCCTTCACCACCCCGGCAAACTGTTGCTGAAGTAGTGTGCATTTCGGATGCGGAGAGCGATGAGCGAGGGAGTCAGGATCGGGACTACTTTGACCAGGACACCGAGGAGGAGGAAGAGACGACTCTCGGCCTAGACATATCCGCCTCGAGTGGCACCAGCAGTCGGTCAAAGGTGGCGGGCAACAACGCGGCAGCAGCCGCGGCCGCAGCAGCAGCGGCAGCAGCAGCCGCAGCGGCTGTAACGGCATCAACGCCCAGCTATGTAATGCCCACCAGCAATAGTACTCCTTTCGATCTGGAAAACGAGGCGCATCAGAGGGATCTGGAGGCGGTCACCGATCTGCGCTCCTACGGTGAGTCAACATCTCCACAGGGTATTTCCTCCCTAGGGGTTAAATTATAGGGTTGGGTCTTGGGTAAACACATTCCATAGGGAATCCGATAGCTATGATATTTCAAAAAATAGAATTTAAATATAATTAATAATTTACATTCTTTTTACAAATTTCATTGTGGTTTAAATTCATATTTGATTTTAATTTATTTAAAATCATACTTCTTTTTATAAAAAGAGTAATATTTTGCTATTTGTCGGTTAATACAATTTTTAGAATATAAAAAAATTAAAAACTCTAACTATTACACCAACAATAGACCCTAGGCAATTGATATCGAACCTTAAAAACCAGAGAAGTATAAATTTCACCGTTCGCGACCGTGGGAACTTCCATTTTTATTTCAAGAAACTAATGCGTTGTTTTGAATAATATTTTAATAAATATTCATAGCCAAACCGCAAACCCAAAAGTTTCTCTAACAAAACAGAGGGATAGTTTGCCTGACAGAGAGTGCAAACCGAATCCCCTTGAGAATTCGTTGTTGTATTTAAGCGAAGGACGTCTCAAGGAGCGCTTGTGCTGGTGGAGTGGGAGTGGCTATGCCAGTTAGTTGGTCAATGCCAGAGTGCCGTCTCTGGTGTCCTTTTCGAGAAGTGGAGCACATGCATTTAACCTTGACACCATTACCCACAAAAACTCGACTACGCCCGGCTTGGCTTGGTCTTCGGGGCCAATTCCAAAACTACTGCTGACTACAGTGTGGAACCCCCATCTAAACTCGTTGCTCACTACCCTCCTCTATGTATTGGCCTCACAATGCCCACCACCATCACCACCCAATGCCTCAATGGTACAGTGGGGCAAATGCTATTAATGTGAATGGAATCCTTCATGGGTTTGGTGTTCAACTTATCACTTTTTCTGGGTGACATTTTTATGTTAGCTTACTAAACCAAGGAATTTAAATTGGAAAATCCTGGGTTTAATTTTGCTGATTATTAATATTTTTCAATAAAGTATTATTTTCTCATGCTTGAAAGAGGTTCAATCGAAATACTTAGTTTTTAAAAGTTATTGTGGATAAAATATGGACAAACTTCTTTTATACCATATATAGAGAGTTATAAATAAGTTATGTGTATACCATAAAAACAATTCTATTTCTTCCTTTATTTATATTCCCAAATTATGACCACACTCGAACCCATTGTGCGGCTTTTCCACATCGTCGTGCAGTCGTGAGCATGTCGGTATGTACTGCATCTGTTCGAAATGTGCATACATACAGATATATCACAAAACATGCTTGTTTGCATAAACGGGGAGGTGGTAGTTGTGTGCCAGCATTTTGTTGTTTGTAGGCAATTTATTTACTTGAACTTGACAATGCAACTCGTCAAACATCCGAGCATAGATGGAACACGTTAGCCTTTCGGATAATTGCCGCCCGAGTTGATGATGATAAGTGTGTTCTGTGTGTTTAGTATTTAATTATCACAAGAACATTGTCACGGCAACCGAATAACAATGCTATCTACAGCCCTTCCATTTCCACATTTCATTACAAAATCTAAAAGTCTTTGTAATGTTTTTATACAATTACTTTTAACTTGTTAACAGGTCATATAATAATTTTGTAATTCTTCAGATTTTACCACAATAAATAGTTGCCAAAATCATTTTTCAGTTCGATTTCATTAACACTTTGACAATTTATATCTAAAAGAGTTTATTTTCTTCTTTTCAATGGAAAAATATCGTAATATTGCTATCAGAACTTGAACGTTCCGCACTTGTTGCTGCTTTTATTGCTCATATTTTGTTGGCTGCTGCGGCGTTCATTAAACTTTGCCTAGTCACAACGAGATACATTTTTTGTGTGCGCTTGGTTATACGGTTTAAGAACCTGAAAACCAAAATATACTGCATATCAAGGCCAATTCATTCGGCGTCACAACCGTCCGCACCAGCAGCAGGTCGGTTTAAAAATACATAATGAATATTCACAATTGCTATTAAATATGGCTTCTATCAAGAGATTTGACTAATATGGGTTATAAAGTTAAAAAAAAAAACTTGGAGTACACCCGGAGTTGTTTGTTTCAAACAAATTTTGGATTAAAGCTATATAGATGTTCCTGGAACTCACAAGACCTTATCTGTGCCATTTAATAAGAACAATATATAGTATAAAGCTTCATTCTGCATTACCGACAGATTGCAGACTTCCCAGAATTTAATTTACGTATTCCATTCTTATCAGTTGGCAATTTAATTGCAAAAACTATGCTAAGAATGATTATTCAACCCTTGGAACAAGTATATTTAAAACTAAGGTGTTTAAGTTTTAAATTTTTTTTTTTAAGTTCAAATTGTGTCTCCACAATTGAAGCTGAGATTTTGCTAATCGTCACTTAAGCAATACTTGAAAGTTTGCCAAATCTTACTTCTTTACCAAGTGAAATGTGATAAGGAGTTCCCACTTCAGGCTTTGAGTAACCAGTTTTGGCCAGTTTGTTGAATCAATAATTCCGGCGAAAAAGAAAATGCTGTCCCTAATATTTCGCCACCCCCTCAATGAGGTGCTCTTTGGGGTTCATTGGACTTCTCCGTTGAAGAAATTCGGCACGCGTCATCTCCCGTGCGTTCGCTTGTGTTCCGCGTAAATTACATTTCTTGTTGTTAGCAACTTGTATTTTTCAAATAATACAACAGGTTCGAAACGATTCCATTAACCCCACCAGAAATCTTATGTCAATGTTCTCGATTTCACAACAACTCTGAATTTTGATACCTCGATGGCACGATGGGGGTTGAATGATCGAGAGCGTCTAAAAATTCTACTACTGAAATTGGTGAATAACTTTAATGCATCACTGTACTCGTAATATTTTCCCTTAGAGTTCAAGGATAACTGACGCAAGCTGCTGTGGCTAGCATTCATTTGTCACAGCACCCGACACTCGAAAATTGGCATTAATTCACGTCACCCACACAAGGCGGGTGTTATTTTTTTTTGGACAGAGATGGGAAGAGTGGGTCCGTCTGACTCATTTAAGGGAGCTGGGAAAAGTGGTACGCCATTTGAATTAATCACAAATCACATTTTAACCATTAAGCACTTTCAAGTTATTTATCATTACATTATTCGATTATATTCGCAATTGAATCTCGGACCTACAATTATTTTATGAATGTTAAACCAACCCAAATATGCAATATATTTTATTGTCACTACTTTACATATTACTACTCATTTTGTAAATCTAATTAACGTAACTTTACTGTACCGGCAATCCCCCAAATTGTTGTCTGTGCCGAAGATATAATCGTAAATTCTGTAATTGTGGCGAGACGTCTAGGCCGATGAACCGCTATTGCCTATAGCCCCGCATGCTTACCAAACATTATTGAGAGAGCCCAGACTCTCTCTTATCTCGCAGCCTTGGCATTTGGATTCTGGATGTTAAGTCCTTGAACTCCACCACCAACCTGCTGCTCCTTCCCCCAAATGGAATTTCCAACTGAATTTAGTTGCTTTTTACTATTCTGGGTTTCTACATTCCTTTTATTCGCATTTTTCGCATTATGTTTTGTAGTCGCGTAAAATAATAACGGATTTAAGTGGCTGGCACGTGCTGCGTGTTAGCGATAAAAATAAAGCGCGATTATTCGAATCACATGTGTCAAGTAAAAACAATGCAAGCAACTATTTTTATCGCCCCCACCAATCAGGTGTCGGTCTTTTTTTACACAAGTGTACCTATTCTCGGGTGTTCTCTTTCGTTATCTTCTCTTACACCCCCATGTAAATTGATTAGTTTCGTCGATATAAATACTCATATTTGTTTTCATTCTTCTATTTAACAGTTAAATTGTACAGTGATGAGGGCGTCAAACTGAATGACTTCAAAATAATTCGAGTGCTTGGCACAGGGGGTAAGTGATAATTAAATATTAAATAAATGGTTGATAAATATTTAATTTATGATTATTCACTTGTACCTTAGCCTATGGACGGGTTTACCTTGTTCGCAAGCTGACGCGTCACGATGCTGGGAAATTGTATGCAATGAAGGTTCTCAACAAGATAACGGTGGTTCAGAAGCGTAAAACTGCGGAACATACCAGAACCGAGAGGGTGGTAAGTAATAAATAATAAATATTACAAATCAAATTTGGGTTGTTTGAGCTAGCCAAGTTCCACTGTAATACCAAGTACGACCTCAACAGTGTGAAGAGAAACCCATTTAATCGCTTAAGAACAACAAAAACAACACCGCAAACGTGTTTAATCAACTTTATTTTTTGGGTAGTTTTTTTGCTTTCGTTTACCGTTACCTTAACCGCTGACCACTCCGTGCTGTTTTTGCAATCACAGCTGCAAGCCTTCTTTTAATTCTTGTTTCTCATCTTTATGACGACAATAAAGTGCAGCTTATTGAAATTAAACTCTCACAGCGACAACCTTCAAAGCCGCACGTACAGTTTCCAGTAGCGAAACCAAAAATGAGAAAAAAAGAGAAGCCAGTAAACGGGAAAGCAAAAACAGGAGGAGGTGTGGGAGGAGCAGAAGATGGGGAGTCAAAGAGAGGAATGTTCTTGTGACCCACATAGTGACTTGTTCTTGTTGCACCGGCAAAAGCTATCGGAGAGCAACTGTTGAAAGCCCAAAGAGAGGATACATAGAGAGAGGTAGTCGGCAAGAGACGGAAAGTGAGAAAGGCTGTGTTGCCAAGCAAAGAGTTTAAAAACAAGTTAAAGGAAATATGTATTTAAAGCAAGTTAAATAGTTTGTCAATGATTTGCTGGTTATTTTAGGTAGTTTTCCATTTAAAAATAGTCTTTGTTTTCCTTGGCAACTGAGTTTAGAAAATAAATTACTGACAATTTAAGTTATCATTTTTGTGCCTTGGATTTTTGTATGCAAATACAAGATTTACTGGCTTTGGGTAAAAAAAAAAACAAAGCTAAATTGACAACACTGAAGAGTTAGAGAAATAGAGAGGGAGAGCTTCCTCCTCAGATCAATAGTTGTTGTTGCTGGTAGTGCAACCGGTTTTCGTTGCGGCATTGAGAGAGTCATAGTAAATCAATGAAAATAGAAAACCGAAAACGAAAGAAGAGAAAGACAACAACAAAATTCGTTAAATAACTGCAAACAGGTGTAGGCGCCAGAGCGGGATGCCAATAGGTCGCTGAGCACATCACACAGATAAGCGGCGCATTTGTGACAGATAAATTGAACAAATTTACAATTGAGGTGCCCTGTTTTTTTTCTCAGTTATATCTCTGCGCTATTTTTGTGACTCCCTCTCTTCCCCATTTGTCTACCACCTCCCTCCCTCGCACACTTACGCACTTGTTTTTTTTCAAGGTACAATGGCTGTGCTACTAACCTAGTTATTTATTTATTACACGGATAAAAATCGAATTAATGCAAATAATAATTGATAAAATATTCTTACAGTTGTCATTGATAACTATTTATACCTCTTGATGATTAGTGTGAACTATCACTATAGGAATTCCTAATTGTACTATCATAATCAGATGTAAAGAAGAAATATATTAAATATTATTAGCATAAATGTGCAGAAAATATATTTTCGAGCATTCATATTTTAAATTGTAAATTATGTGTAATAAATACACATTTTTTTATGTGCACCTAATGCCGGCTATCTGAGATTCGACATGTCTATAATTTGCCTCTGGCTGGCCAAAATAGAAAGGAATAAAATGAACGCACGAACGTGAAATGTGAAAGTTTTCTTCATCTGCCTCGAAGAGAGCGAAAGACGAATTCGTTTCATTAATTTATTTTCAAAGTACATGTTTTCACTTTTCCACCTTTTCCCATAAAATATTAATCTTAGGCTCTAGCAACAACTAATTAGCGAAAAACAAACACCTCCCCCAACACTAACACACAAAAACTCGAAACACACACAAAGGCAAGCCGTAAACATAATCGAATACAATACACACAAAGAATCATTGTGATAAGCGAAAAAGGCGAAAATGCGGGTAAAGAGAGGCTGCGAGAATATTGATAAGCGACGATTATAGTGGATAATCAATTTTCTATTTTGTTTGCTTTAAACACGGTAGTAAATTTCTGATAACCAATCAAAATTTGTACTTCAATTAAAAGGAAATTTCTTTCTTGGAAAAAGTGTTTAATTGAATTCATTAAACAATGACTTAATATGTCATTTGAATACAAATGCAATAGTTTTTATATGTGTGAATTAATTAATTCATTTACTGATTAGGGTCGTATTGAGGTATTTATGTATTAATTTTGATAGTGGTTAAAGTGTGAACATTTTATAAAGAAAGATTATATTATGATAGACTTCTATTTTATAACCTAGCTAATCAACATTGAATAATTAAGAAAACGGATCATTTAAATAATTTGCAGATAGGGATATTTGATGTATTTATATATTGAACAACCTGAAACTTTGAAAATTCTGATGTATAGAAACGTTAGATAATTGCAATTTATTTCATTCGATTTGAAATAGTAGGATTATTCTGAAAAGATATGGAAGAATATATAATGATATATTGCTAAACAATATTATTCTTCTTGCATCAGGTTCTGGAAGCCGTGCAGCGCAGTCCCTTCCTCGTGAGTCTTCACTACGCCTTTCAGACCTCGTCAAAGCTTTACCTGATTCTAGGTGAGATCATCCCCCACACTTGATATCCAAGCCAAACGACACTAATGATTTTCCCCTTAAATGTAGACTTTGCCAATGGCGGAGAGCTATTCACTCATCTTTACCATGCCGAGCACTTTAAGGAGCCGCGGGTGAGGGTGTACATAGCCGAGGTGGTGCTGGCCCTGGAGCAACTGCATCAGCTAGGCATCATCTACAGGGATATTAAGCTAGAGAACATTCTGCTTGATGGCGACGGGCATATTGTGCTCTCCGACTTTGGCCTCTCGAAGATTCTCACCGCGGAGAACGAGTACCGAGCGCACAGTTTCTGTGGAACGCTGGAGTACATGGCACCGGAAATCATAAGGACTGGACCGCCGGGTCACGACAGTGCTGTGGACTGGTGGTCAGTGGGAGTGCTCACCTTTGAACTCCTAACCGGAGCCTCTCCCTTTGCCACCTCGGACGGGAGTTGTCAGCAGTCGGAGATTTCGCGGCGCATCCAAAAGGAGCAGCCCCTGATCCCCTCCACGTTCAGCGCCAATGCCCGTGACTTCGTGCTGAAGATGCTGGAGAAGAATCCGAAGAGGAGATTGGGTGGCAACCATCGCGATGCCAGCGAGATCAAGGAGCATCCCTTCTTCCACGGCATCAACTGGCAGGAATTGCGGAATAAGAGGAGAATGGCGCCCTTCAAGCCCCCTCTAACCACCGAGGATGATGTCCAGAACTTCAGCAACGAGTTCACTGACCAGGTGCCGGAGGATCTGGAGTGCGAGTCTCCTCCGAGCCGGATACGGCTCTTCCGAGGCTACACCTATGTGGCACCAGAGCATCTCGAACAGATGCGGCGCGACAATCACTGTCAAATTGAATACTGCAATCCGGGACTGCTCAAGATTCCCTCGCGACCCGATGACCTCGAGCTAGGCACACGGACGGTGAGCGGAGCTTATGGCACATGCCACTTTGTGGTTGACAGCTCTGCGGAGATGGTGTTCATGGCCAAGGTGATACCGCTGTCCAAGTTCCGGGCGTCCGAGGTGGACGCGTTGATCTCGTGCGCGATGGACAAGAATGCGCACAAGAATATCGTCAACTACCAAGGCACGTTCCGGGACAAGTGCGAGACGTGGATAATCACCGAGTACCTGTGCGGCGAGGAGCTAACCACCCCGATTCTTCGCGGTCGTATGGACGAGCAGGCCTGTCGCGAGATCTTCCTACAGCTGGTGCTGGCAGTGCGGCACATTCACGCCCGCCACTTCATCCATGGCGATTTGAAGCCGGAGAATGTGATGTTCGAGAGCCGGGATGACCAGCATGTTAAGCTGGTGGACTTTGGCAATGCCAGGTAGGGATTTTAACTGAAACAACCTCAGTTTTTCCTTATTAATTTCATTCCCATCTTCTCTATTCCAGCTATTGCAGCAGTTTTAAGAGCTGGCAGGACAAGCCGCGCTACACGCTGGACTACGCTCCGCCGGAGATGCTGTTGGATCCCAATTTGGTCACTTACACGCCGGCGGTGGACATCTATGGGTTGGGAGCCACGGTCTACACCATGCTGGTGGGCCATCCTCCCTACAGGCAATCGGTAAGCGATGTGGATCACACGCCTACGGGTCATCACAAGCTGCGCCGGCGGATGGCGCGGGAGGCATTCAATCAGCGCTCGCAGCGTTGGGTGAATGCCAGTCCTGCCTTCCGACACCTGGTTGGTTGGTGCCTGCAGCCCCATCCCTCGGACCGGCCTAACTTGGAGGACATCCTTCAAAGCGAGTGGCTGCAGTATGGCAGCAATGATCCGGATGTGGATATTATTTTGCCGGCGGAAGAAGTGGTGGACCTAAGCGAGGACACCATGGAGCAGCCCACGCAAGATTTGTTTTCCCAACCGGAAGAGGAGCAGGTACAACAAGAACAGCGGGAAGAGGGGCCAGAGTCCTGCGTGCTGGACAATTCAGCGGAAGACGAGGGTATCACCCTGCTCAGCGAACCGGTGGAGGAGACGACCAATTACAATCCAAGAACGGGTACGGGTAATACAGTCCCCTCCGATGACGAGGATCTGGTTGTGCACGAACGCTTTGACCCCGACTACGAGAGCCTGACGGACTTCTACGGTTTCGACGAGAATGCCCCGCCCCTGCGCCTGCCCGCGGAGTACTACACGGAGCTGCCCCTGCCCGAAGAGGAGAGCCTGGTGTACCAGCAGATGCCTCCGCCTCCTCCCCCTCCTCCAGTTGCAGAGCCCGCACTGGATAGAGCTCCGCTAGTGGAGAATGCCCGTCCACGGACACGCCAGCAAAGGCGATTGGAGAGTCAGCTTATCACGAATTCAGTGCCCGAGGCGGAGACAGAGGACAGCAAGGCGGGCATGTCTTTGCTAATGCAACAGCTCCCTCCACCGCCTGAGATCATTGTCCTGCCGCGCATTCCCCAAGCAAGAGTCCAGCGCCCCGTGCCCACTTCTAGGTCCGTAAAACGCGCCGAGGAGCATCTCACTGGGTTCTCCAAGACGCCTTGGATGTGGCGCAAGTCGCGGGCTAGCTGGAGGCATTTCTGTTTGCTCATCAATGGCGTGCAGCAGGTGCTCAAGCATAGGTTTAAGAAGGTGCGACGGGTGTACTGTGGACCCACGATCAAGACGGAGAAGATCGATGACTCATACGAAAAGCCGCTGATCTTCCCCAGACCCAAACCGCCGCAGGCGAGGCGGGCGAAAAAACCGCCAAAGGTTCCACGTCCGCCAACGAGAGTGCAGCCAGAGAGAGCGAGGGCAATGCGTCAGAGATATGTCTTTGAATGACAGTCGTCGGATGATGATGTAGTGCTGGTAGAGATAGAGGAGGAGCAGCAGGTGGAAGTGGAGGAGGAGGAGGGGGAGCAGCAGCAGCAGGAGGAGCAGGATGTGGAGGTAAAAGAGGAGGAGGAGGAGGAGGAGGATGAGCGGCTGGAGGAGCAACTGCCAGCGGTGCTGCAGTGGGCGGGCTTTGGGGACTTTAGCTGACCTTAGACCATTTGACACGAACCGAACGAACCAGGACAACAGCAACAAAATTGACCAGTCCCGGCCAGAGCGTGTGGTTACTCTCGTGAAAGAGTATCCCGAACCGCACACCCATTTAAACAATACCAACCAGAATACACACACTTCTGAAAAGAACTAGCGAAAGCCAGAGAGTGGAAGGATCGCCGCACCAAAGATCCTGTCAATAATTATTTACAATTTTGTTATGCATTACAATTATTAGACTAAGTTAAAGCAACTCTGCTTTTCCTCCCTTCAAACTAACTTTTAGCTTGCAAGCAATCGATGACAGCGATAGATCGGTTAATTATTTCAAATTAGTTAATTTGAATAGCTTAAAATTAAATTTTAAAAAGTCAGACCCAACAAACAACCTAAAAAGAAACACAAAGGGCAACTTTCATGTGCATTGCATTGATCTTAGAGAGCGATTAGGATATGGAACCAGAACATTACACGATATCGGACCGATAACGAATCGATAACCACACAATCGCCAATTAGTCTAGTGCGAAAAGATATGTTTAAGCCAACAGTGAGAAACGATAAAGATGATTTAAAAGTTGTGCTCCATATTAAGTTTTATTCTCAATTTCTAGCATGGCATTCTCAGAGGGCACTGAAATATTTAACCCTTGATCAGCAATCAGCAATATTGCCAACTGCCATCGGAATTGGACTTCTATATTTCTATAGCTATTGGCAATGTTGTTTCTCTATTTGAAGAATACCTTCCATAATTCCTAATTGTATTGCAACCCTTTTCAGTGTGTAGAAGAACGAAAATAATCCCTTTTGCGTGCCTTGTTGCATATGAAATTGCGAGGATCTGCGGAAAAGAATTCAAAACCAACTGAAATTGAACAAGCTAATAAAATGGATTAAGAAACGTTAATAGTCCCAAAACTCTGTTGTTAGAATGGCAGCCAAGTTTTATTGTTTTGTTAAGTATTTTGATTGTTCAAATTTTTAATTTGCCCCAAAACCTGTAACCTAAGTGAATTTACGAAAATCGATGAAATTCAAATAAACTTAAACAAATATTTTGGCTTTATTTTATTACAACTCTTTTATGATTTCCAATGCAAGCACACTCGCTAAAACCCTCCGCTGACGAAGACCCAACACTCACATATCGAACTGTATCGTCGATGAAATCTAACAAAAACAAACGATTGTTAATCGATAATTATGAAAACTCATGGTGTAAATTTTAGTATAAAACAAATAACATTTATATTAAAGTTGCCTTTTAACAAGTTGCCTTAGAAAACACAAAACAACACACAAACAAAAAAATGTAAACCCAAAACCAACAAAGAAGAAACTCCCACAAGTCGCAATACGAAAAGTTAAACAATAACCCTAGAGTTTTATAGGGGAAAACAGGAGCTATTTGGCATGAGTTTTTATAAGAGCTGGGAGACAGGAGGAACAGCGGCAAAAGCAATTCGTCTTAGCTTAAGAATTAAGATCGAAAATTAACACTATATACATAACATATATATATATGACTAGACCACATAGACTACCTAATCTACCTACATATGCGAACCATAGCAACCAACAAATAAACAGCAACATCCAATGGGGGACGAAAAACTAGTTAAATGTTTAAGTGGAAAGCAATCAAATCGTATTTGAACTCGATTTTTATAGTTCGGCCAAAGCGTTATACGGATACATATATATATATATATATATAGCCCAGCAATCGAGATCAGAATTAAATAGATTTATGAATATAAAAGTGAAAACAAAAACAAGTTGCTAGCGATTAAGTCACCAAAGTTTGTACATAAAACCCAATATCAAAAAATGCAGTTAAAATAAAGCATTTCAAATGGTAAATCTCGTGTACTCGTATTTCTTACCCCCAGTTACAAAAATTATTTGGTTTACTTAAAGAATGAAATATTTAATCTTGCTTTGTGTATTTACACATCTATTATAGTCGAAGGGGATCCTGGTCCTGGTTAGTGTTTCCGCTTCTTGCCCGCCTTCTGCGGTTTTCCTCCTTTTCCCGCAGGTTTACCCATAAACTTCTTGCCCTTGTAGGTTTTCGCATTCGATCGTCGGTTCTCCTCCCATTTCATTTGCTTGTCGGAGGATTTGTCCTTGTTGAAGACGGCATTGCTGGTGCCCTGACCCTTGACCTTTGAAGTTTCCTCCAGCATCGAGGAGAAGTCATCGGCGGCAGCAAAGAGAGAGGACATATCTGCAAAAAATGAGTAGTAAATCAATATAAATTGTTTAAAATATTCTGTGGCAGCAATTAAAGTCTCGGGTACTTTATGTTTTTAATTAAATTGTTAATAAATTAAAATGATCGATTGTTAGTTATCCTCGAGTAAATACTAAAGTTCCCTACGTTATTTATATTAATAATAATTGTAAGAGAATTTAAATAAATAAATCTTTCCTATAAACTTCTAAGATCCTAGATAACTTACCAGCACTGTGTTTGAGGGTCTTGGCAAAGCTGCGTCCACCAAACATGCTGTCTGAATCCTTGCGTGATTTCTTGGGCTTGGGTTCATCGTCATCGTCATCCTCATCTTCATCATCGTCCTCCTCATCTGGACTTTCGGGAGCATCGCTTGAGTCACCATCAGAAATAGAACCCTCATCATCATCGCCATCATCATTATCGAGAGGCTCCAGATCAATTGATCCCGTTTCATCATCCGACTGATCGTCGGCGATTCTGTCCATTTCATCGTCTTCGTCCTCCTCCCCTAGATCATCATCGCCCCAGTCGTCGTCGACGTCATCCATATCATCCTCCGCGTTGCTGCCAGCCTTCTTCTTGGCCTTCTTGGACTTGTCCGCCTGCATCTCACCGCCCAGTTCTTGGAGGAAGTTGAGCTCCTCCTGCTCTTCCTCGGCATCGCCGCCATCCTTGAACTTCTTGCCGAAGAAACCATCCAGATAGTCCTCGAATTCGTCGTCATCTACCTCGCCCTCCTTTAGGTACTCATCACCACCTTCCTCTGCTCCATCTTCATCTGCTTCTTTCTCCTCCGGTTTGATGCCCTTCTGCTTTTTGCTTTGCTCCACAATCTCCGCCTGTCGACGCTTGTGCTCCAGGAAGTTAAAGATGAACATCTCGTCCTCAGTGCAGTTCGCCTTGGTCAGGGACTTCACGGGCTTGCCACGTCCTCCTTGGGCCATGTAGCGTTTGTGGGCCACTGTGGCACTCTCCGCCACCTGAGGAACATCAAGCTTCTTGGGATTCTTGAAGGCAAAGCGCTCCAGGAAATGGGGCAAGCCGAAATCTCTCAAAGGATCACCATAGTAGTCAATGCGGGATTCTGAAGGAAAGAAAAATTAAAGGAATTGCATGGGATGAGTTATTAGGTCTACGCCTCAAACTTACGCAGTAGGATCTGCTCGGCAAAGACCTGGACAGTGGGATGATAGTGTTGTCTCAGCAAAAGCAACTCATTCCGAAGGGTATAACCTGCACCTGCGAAAGCGGGCACGCGATGGTAAGGATCGTATTTGCAGGAGTCAATCTCCCGCACCTTGGATTCAGTGGCAGCCACATTTGCATGGTGCCAGGAGGATCCAGTTGCCTTCACACCTTCCTCCCCTGCATTGACCTCCTTGGATTCCTCCTTATCCTCTTTCTCATCCTTTTCCACTTTCTCAACCTTCTCCTCGCGTTCCTCCTTTTCATCCTTAACATCCTGATAGACCTCCTCCTCGTCGTCGCTGCCAAACTTATCCAGATCGATGTCCACTGGCAGGATAGGTTTGGAGCCTCCCTCCTCCTCCTCCGCTGCTCCACTTCCACCCAAGAGCTCCTTTCGCATGCGTAGCAGTTTGTGCAGGACAATCAAACAACCCGCTGCAATCTGCGGAGGAGCATAGAGGGTGAGCTGCAGGAGGCGCTTAATAAACGCCTGAGCCCTGGCCACATGGCTATCAATGTGAATGGCCCGATGGACAATATGTAATAAGTGCGCTGCGGTCTTGCTGCCCACATTGACGAGGTTCAGGTCCAGCAGTTTCACATACAAGGCATTATAGAAGCGATCCGATTTCTCAGTTTTCACTGTGATCAATTGCAGCAGCAGTCCCAGGGTCTGGATGCTAACCCGAATATCCGCCAAGTGGACCAGCCGATAAATGGTGTCCTGCATCTCCTTCGTGAGCAGCTCCCCATTGTTATCCTTGGCGGGCTGAGCCTCCACAATGGCCTTTTGCAGGCACCTCAGAATAGCCTGCATGGTGCGATTGTTTACGGCTCCCTTTTGCACCAGAACTTTGAACAGAGCGAAACAGATGTTCACCAACTTGGTGCAGACTTCCGGCCTGCCGGAGGGGGCAATGCTGGAGAGGAAGCACAAAGCAAAGTGCTGGGCCCGCTCCGAGATGTTGTTACGGAAGAGCAGCTTCTCCGTTTCGGACACAATCACACCGCACATATTGGGATGCCTTTGCGCCACATCACTCAGATGATGCAAAGCCTTGGAGGCAATTTTGGGTATGGGATCACCCAGTTTGTTCACCAGCATGGTCAGCAGCAGTTGCTCCTTTTCGGGGGCATAGGCCAGGAGCTTGGCCGCAGCCACAATAGAGGCATTCTTGTTGTGCTCCTGCCCCGTCTGCAAGCCCTGCATCACGTTCTTCAAGAACTCGTGATACTGATCCTTTAGTTCCCCCTCGAAGTACCAGTAAGCGTAGATGCGTCGCTGCTGCTCCTTGGCCAGCGATGCGTCCTTCTTCAGTTTCTTCCAATCAGCTCCACGAGTGTGCACAGCTAGAAGCTTCCTGTTGGGAGGCAGGAGCACCTGTTGCCACAGATCCGTGAGCACGGCAATCACATCGTTGCTGGCCTTGTTGGAGAGCTTGCAGAAGCCAATTAAACTCGATAGAGCCTCGATGTTACCCAAAGGATTGCTGGTCACCAGCAGAGCTCCAGCATTGGCGCGATCTTTGGCCGTTCCCTTGTGGAGAGCTGTCTGCAGCCAGCGGGCATCCGTGGGATTGCCTGGGGAAGGAAAGATAAAGTGTTGTTAGCCTACAAGTTTTTAAAGTTTATAAAATCCTTCACCAAAACCTACGCTTATTGAACGTGTTCTTCTCCGCCTCAAAGGAGCTCTGGCAGAGATTGTACAGCTCCATTTGCTCGTTCTCCTTCATGTCCAGCACTTCATCGGTGGAAGGGTAATCGGGATGCTGAAATGGACAACAAGATTGATTCAATATAGATAATAGAATTTCCTTCCCCAGTACCTACCACATGATACCATTTTTTCTGGGACGCCTCATCTTCATCCGCTTTGGACTGGTATTTATTGTGCTTTTTCAGGATGGCTCCCAGCTCCACATCACTATCTCCATCGCTGTCGGAGGCATTCCTACCCGCTCCATCCTCATCAAACTTGATGCGTTGCGGTTTCTTGGAGTTCTTTGTGGACTGTACATCCTCACCAGACTTGTCTTCTTGAGCCTTCTCTGATTTCTGTTGGTTTTTATTTCCTTTCTGTTGATTAATGTTAAAGGACTTTTGGGGAACTGCATCTCCATCTTCGCCAAACTTGATTTTCTGAGGTTTCTGATGATTCTTGTTAAAGGATTCCTCAGGAACTGCATCTCCATCTTCGCCGAACTTGATTTTCTGAGGTTTCTTTACAAAATCCGACGTTTGGTGATTTTTGTTGAAGGGTTTCCGCTTCTCTGCTTCACCATTCTCGCCAAACGTTGTTTTCTGGTTTCTGTGACCATTCTGTTGGTTTTTGTTAAAGGATTTCTGCCCTACAGCCTCTCCATCCTCGCCAAACTTAATTTTTTGAGGTTTTTTCACCTGTTCTCTGCTGGGAAACTGATTCCTAGGCTTTTGATTCCGATTCTGGAACTGCTCCTTTTTGTTGTTCTTTTGCACAGCCTCACCGGAGTCATCGAACACAATTTTCTTGTTCTTCGATGGCCCATTGAAGCCCGCACCTTTGGCCACTGCTGCCGGCATTTTATTGTTTATTAAATTAAAGATTTTTATTCATTAAACAAAAAGTAAACTTGCTTGAGGTACAAAAACCTCGCACGTGTATTCAAAAACATATGCTGGCAAAGGCTGCCAACTAGTTTTCTAACAGAGTTGTCGGCTCCTCTTTGGAACAGAGTGACCACTCTTGGTATAACTACCGAAATTATTTGGTATTTTTGTAGCCCTTTCTTGTTGTTGCAACAGCTGCTGGTGGAACTGAAAAAATACCAAGCCGTGCTTCGTCGCGCATTTTCAATCGCAGAATTAAACCCAACGCTGCGGTTTGCTGCTTTCGGTTGAGCAAGGCAACAAAAAAAAACAAGAATCTCATTGATTTTCTAAGCCTCGCGAAATACAGTTTCGTTTCTCAATCTATACAAAATCAAACGATTTGTGTTTTTGCCTTGTGCGCTGTTTCGCTGTTCGACGTTTTTCGTGCATTTTTCGGTTCGTTAACACACACACACACCGCTGCAGGGCAGATGCGTTTGTGTGGGGAATTGTGCAAAAACCTGTGACGACAGCGCGGGGGAGTGGGGCGTTTTGGGGGGTGGCGAAATTTCTTTGTTTTGTGTGCGCGGCGGGCACTAAATGAATACATTTTGAGAGCCTCATGATGGGCGTGATTGGCGCTGGCAACCGAGTCCAGCAGCAAAAATCCCACCAGCTGCTCATTTGGCGAGTGTAAACAAACGCACTCACACATACACACACGTATACCGAAGCAGGCATATACATACACTGCTGCTGCAGCGACGCCAGCCGCGACGCCGACGTCCTTCACCTTGCGTATATTGAATTTCACGTTGTTATATCTCCATCTTGGCCATCGACACATCTTTTGTTGTTGAGTTGCTGTTGTTGTTGCGGTGCGGCGTTGGCAACCTGTTCGCATTTGCAGACAGGGCAGACAGGAAGTTTAGCCAAGTGCAGCCTCAGTCGCAGCGACGCAAGCCACGCTTGGCTGCGCTGCCAGCGTCGCAGTCTCAGTCGCCAGCATCTGTCGCCTGAAATCCCCGAAATTCGAAATCCTCCCAGATCCAACCACTTTTGGTAAGTACTCTCGCATATAGACACAAAACATAACAGGGAATTGTCACATATGTAATACAAAAGTTAATCAATTCCGAGATTTCGGGGTGCGACCTAAACACAGAGGGAAATTAAAATGATCTTTATTCTTCCGAAAAGAAATTGTATTAATTTTGTCAATTGCTTATAAAATGCAGATGTGATTTAGTTTTGAGATAACCGGAAAATGTTTGAAATATCTGTAAACAAAAAAGTTTCGATTGAGCGTAAAAACATACGAAAAGTCTCTGTTATTCACAATGAAAATATACTTAATCAGACTGATGTATAATCAAATCTCTAATAATTATTTATCAAATTCATTCAATTTTACATTTGCTGTTAAAATTTTAAATAGTTTTCTAATTCGAATTTAAAATATACTCATTCCCAGTTTGCATCTTAATTAATTAAACAATTACTTTTACATCTACTAAATAGTATATAAAATATCTATAAAGAGAAAACACTTATTTCAATATTGAGTCTCAATAAATATCATTTAGATACAAGATATGTGGATATGAGATCATACATATAAAGTCAAAATAATCGTTTTGAATAATAATTAGTTTGAATTGTAATAATATCTTTCTTATCAACTTGTTTCAAATTATATTAATTCCTCGCGGTGCATAACTAATGCTTTGTGTAAATTACACAGCAGATATAACCTGCTCTCAACTGGGCGTTGTTGTCTTTTTCTCTTTGTGGTTGCATCTCTGTCACTCTCTCGCATCCGCCAAACAAATTCCAGTTTCCGCCCGAATAATTGCTCAAACTCAACTCGAACTGAAACTGTCACCGCTAAGCGTAATTTCCATTATACGCTTTTTAAATAACACACATTAGCAGTAACCACTGGTTGTGTTTCTTCAGTTTCTTTTCCACATCAAGTGGGTCCTCTGGGATCTGGGGACATGCATATCGGTTACATTGTCTGTCTCCATCTGCTCACCTTTTATCTGGAAGCCCGCTTTATAAATAACTCCACTTTAGCACGCGTCGGAGTTCAAGTTTCCCATCGTCCGGTCCGGATCCGGATCGAGCGACGTTTTTTTATCACACTCTCGTTGATGCAGCTGCAGGCTTACAGTGGAATAAATAAATATATATATATTTTTTTTCAAATTAAAACGAATCAAGCACACATTATATAATAGATCTTTTTTAGTTTTATAAATAAATAAATTTAAAATTTCTCAAATTAATTGAATAGATAAATTCAAATACTGTTGGTATAGTCTTAAAAAATATATTTGATAATGATTATGATTTATAGTTGACCCACAGTGGCCGTTAAAAAATTCGCATCACGGTGCTTCCCTTCAGGTGATTGCAAGGTGACGCAACTCGTTTACGTAGTTTCCCAAGAAATGTGACGTCATGTAGCCACATATTTACACAAATCCACTTCAAATGCACCCAATGTATGCCTTGTCCCTTGGACACATCAGAAAGTTCAACAAGTTTTGTTTGAAAACTACACAGGAGCTTTCCCGGAATTGATTGACAAAGTGACTGCGTCTGACATATGTACATACATACACAGCTTGAAAGGAAAGAAAAACAATTCTGGCTTAAGCCGATTTAATCTTGTTCTTAATCTTAATTATTTTCTGTTGAATTGTATATATTATTGTTGAAGGACTGAAGTTTCTTTCTAATCAACTATACAATATAATTTCCTTTTAATTGTTATGGAATAAAAACAAAAGATTCTTCAAAGTCTTTCAACAAAAATGATTAAGATTAAGATTAGGATTAAACACGATTGTTTTAATTCAAGAACACGTTTTGGAATAGCAGTAAAAGTTTCACAATTAGGCCACCTATCTGGGAAATATATATACATTGTATATGGATATTATTATCCATTAATTAGCATACTGATTATATCTGCCAACAGCAAAATAAAACTTTATTTCTTAAACAATTATTAAATCAATTTATTAGAAGCCAATAATTAGCATCTTATCGAAGCTGGAAATTAACTTGTTTCATAGATAACCTTATCTTAATTTTGATAAACTTTTTTTTGTACGCGGAAACATTAATTCATAATAGGTTTTTGGTACCTTTTTATATGCCTAAAAATAATCCAGGAACTTCTTACTAATTTTTTTTCCTATTCCATGTGACGTCACATATGAAAGAACTCCCACCATTACCACCTTCTGATTTCAATAAAAGTAATTTGTAATTGATATGCTATAGCAGGCGCTGTCCATAAATATTGCGCAATTTCGCTTTCTGCCCTTGCCTCCGTTTCTCCATTCCCGACGATGGCAATGGTGACCCACTGCCCCCCGTTAACCAAAGCTTGATAAGCCAATCCCCATGTCTGTGCGATAGCTTTCAATTATTAAATGTTGTGTTGTGTGTTATTCCAGGCAATGACCTCCGCATCTGGGGTCGATGGAGGGCAGAACCGCAGCGAAACGGCATGGCTGGAGGATCTGCTGCGGGAGGTGCAGCTGGAGCAGTTTCTGGACAGAATCAGGGATGATCTGCAGGTCACCCGATTGGCGCATTTCGATTATGTGCTGGCGGAGGATCTGGAACGATGTGGTTTGGGCAAACCGGCGATCAGGAGATTGATGGAGGCGGTTCGGAAAAAGAAGGCCCACCAGTGGAGAAAGAACATCCTGTCCAAGCTGATTGGAGGAGGGAAACAACCATCCTCCAAGAAGCAGCAAGCCAGCACCAAGGACTCCACCCAGGGCAACGGAACACAACTAACCTGCTTGATCCACGAGAAGGACATCACATTGGGCCTGAAACTGGGCGATGGATCCTTTGGCGTTGTAAGACGAGGAGAATGGAGCGCTTCACCAGCGGGAAAGGTCGTAGCAGTTGCCGTCAAGGTGCTCAAGTCAGACAATCTCACTCAGCCCGGCATCATCGACGACTTCTTCCGCGAGGTGCAGGCGATGCATGCTTTGGATCACTCCAATCTGGTGCGGCTATATGGAGTGGTCTTGTCGCAACCCATGATGATGATCACGGAGCTGGCGGAGCGCGGTTCTTTGCTGGACACTCTCCGCAAGCAGTGCAGGCACACCTCGCTGACACACATCTGGAACTGGTCGGTGCAGATCGTGACCGGGATGGCCTATCTGGAGCAGAAGCGCTTCCTACACCGTGACCTCGCCTGTCGGAATGTGTTGCTGGCTGCCGGGAACAAAATAAAGATCGGGGACTTTGGTCTGATGCGGGCTCTACCCCAGGAGGACGATTGCTATGTGATGTCCGAGCACAAGAAGGTGCCGTTCCCTTGGTGCGCTCCAGAGTCTCTACGTTTCCGACAGTTCTCGCACGCCTCCGATACCTGGATGTTCGGAGTGACGCTGTGGGAGATGTTCAGCTTCGGGGAGGATCCCTGGGTGGGTCTGAATGGCTCGCAGATCCTGCGCAAGATCGACCGGGAAGGAGAGCGACTGCATCAGCCAGATGCCTGTCCGCCGGATGTCTACGCCATGATGCTGCAGTGCTGGGACAAAACCCCAGCGGAGCGTCCCACTTTCGCAGCTCTCAAGTAAGTATTTGGAATTACTTGCAAAGGGAATCATATCTAATCTTTCTTTTATCCTTTCCAGGGAGTACCTGGTCAGCATGTCACCGCCCGTGATGCGCGCCTCCCGCAGCTATCATGAATCGAAGGGCCTCCAAATCGAGCCTGGTGATACCATTGCCATCATCGATGGACGTCACGAGCTGAAGCTGATCAAGGGCCAGAACCAGCGCACTTTCGATATAGGCATCTTCCCCAAGAGCCTGCTGGAGCAGAGGAAAGTGGGAGCCGCCGGGGATGTGGTGATGAGAAACAGCATGGGCAACGGTACGAGCTCATCCTCACCCTTTGGCTTTTGTTGGGGCGGAGCTGCGGCCATGGCCAATGGCGAAGATCGGCAGAGGAAATGTTCCTCGCTGGCCAATCAAAATCACGCCAAGGAACGCAAGTCCACCTCCAGCAAGCAGTTTGCCTACAACAAGCTGGTGAACGAGGCGGCGGCGGGTCTGCAACGAAGAAATGCTGTGAAGCACAAGGGTCCAGCAGGAGGGCCGCAACGTCCTCCGCCTCCTCAGTTCCAGCAGGAGGGAATACTCATAGATATCTCACCATCAGGAGGGGGAGTGGGACCAGGACCAGGACCAGGAGGAGCACTTGCCCATGAAGCAGGAGACAGCTCCTCGCTGCAGGTGGACAGCTCATTCTGCATTTTGGACGCCCCCATTGATGTGCCCACTTTTTGCGATTCCAGTGGTTCGGGGGATCTGAATGCCTCACCCACTTACTACAACGAGCAGCCGCAGTTCGACTTTGACCCGGCCAGCATGTCGTCCTCTTCTCCGGGCAGGTTGCAACCGCCACCCTACCAGATGCCGCCCACTTACTCCAACACCATGGAGTTTGTGCAGAAGCGAGATCTCCACCAGCATCAGCAGAGGGATCCCTTCGATACCAGCAACCTGGAGACGGCTGTAACCCTGTACTCCAACTTCAACCAGTCCCTGGAGGCGGTTCCCCGTCCGCAGGCTCCCATTTATAACAGTCCCTCGGTGCGGAAGAGCCTGTTTGGTGGTCCCAGCTCAAACAAGGAGAACATACCTGCCCTGGAATCGGCGGCCATGCAGCTAAATTTGAGTAATCTCTCTCTGGAAAGGCACGAATCGGTGAGCACCACAACTACCCGACTGCCCATAGAAGCTGCTCCTGCCACCGCTCTGCCCTCTAATCCCTCCGAGGGCGTGCTGCTGGACAAATCCTTCATCGCGGAGCTGGAGAAGGACATGTACAGCAATGGACAGAACCGGGCGCAGGAGGAATACCAGCGCAACTCTACGCAGATGTATGCCAGCAAGGACATGGTCTACAAGCAGAATCTCACGCCCTTGAAGAATGGCTCCGGGCCCTCCAATCATTCCAGTCCTTCGTCCACGGCTTCACCCAAGCAGAACAATCTGGAGGCGGCAGCCGCTGCAGTCACAAGCACCCAAAGCGTGGTGAATCGAATATGGTATGAACAGGTGGCTGCTCCACCCTCCGAGTATTATGCGCAGCCTCCTCCTGAGGATGCGGAACAGGAGCAGATTTACCAGAATCACAGCCAGTCTGTCGGCGAGGCCAATCACTCCTTTGTGGCCATTTCCAATCGAGTGGTGGTGGCTCCTAAAAACAATCAATACGCCTCATCAGCCTCCATGTACGATGCGGAAGGATCCCTTTACCAGGGTGCCAATGGCAGCGGAGCTGTGCTCTACGATGAGGTTACCGCAGATGACTATCTCCGACCACATCGACCTGCACCTCTTGCACCGCCCCCGCTCTCCGCGCAGCAGATCCATCGGAGAATGGAGAAGATGAGGATGCAGCAGCAGCAACAGCTAGACGGAGCCCATCAGCTGTATGCGCCAGTCCCGTCGGACTATGGAAGGGAGCAGGAGAAGCTGCAGCTGCTGATGCAGGAGCTGGGTAACTCGGCCATCGAGCAGGATGTGAGGAATGCCCTTAGAGCGGCCAGTGGAGACGTGCCCCTGGCCAAGAAACACTACAAGATCGATCAGCTGGCCAGATTGGGTCTTGCGGAACGATCCAAATGCGAACACGCTCTCCAGCTGAGCGACTGGAGTCTGGAGGTGGCCGCCGAACTGCTACTCCAGGCTGGCTAATCCCAAGAGAACGAACAGATATATTACTAGCTCGAATATAACCGCTTTTAGTTTTAAAGGAAAACCTGCTGAAGGGGATAAACTAGATAGTCCCATACATAGTTAGCTAAAGGAAACAAAGTAGCACCCAACAGATTTCTCGAATCTTTGTCAAAATACTCCTAAGTGAATGCAAGCGAATGCAAACACAAACCACAAACACACAAACAACACAACAAACATTAAACATTGTCCAACGACTGTACAATATCTTCTATTTTATATATGTAAGCGATCGTAAAAAAATGATTATCTTAAATTGTTACTCGATGACTGTACTGTATCATTTTGAGAGCCGCGAAAAGTTATTTACAAGCGAGATAGAATCTACTGAGATGGAATGTCGTTGCATGCCACAATTCATTTGTTTCGAAATCAAATAAATTATATGTACTTGTTATGGAAACAAAGTCACACTTTGAATTTGGCGCCGTGTCTTGGGTGTAGAAACACAGTATGTACTAGAATCGCTTTTAAAAATACTAGAACGAGGAATCGAAATATACCGAAATGAAGTCCGAAAAAATACTGTTTTCATGGATGTGGAAAGGGGGATCATATTTAAAAATATTAGAATATTGCGAGTATTTTAATAAATCAGTATTTATTCTTTTAGTTAGGCAGATTGAACAACAAAATGTTCAAACTCTATTTCCATTCTAAATTCAATTAAAGTCCGAAAAAATACTGACACTTAGAGGTTTGATTAGGTTTTGAATTCACTGGTGAGAATTTTCTCAAGAAACTCCACCAAAACCCATCCTTAAATCTTTATCCTTTTGAAAACTTTAGCGCTATTAAAACACCTCCTAAATCATATATGTTAAAAGAATTATTATTTATTTTCAACAGGGGAACATTATTCAAAATAGATCATTCAAAAGTGTGTAATACATATATATATTTCTCTGTCTGTAAATACATTTGTTTTAACTTTAACTTTAAATGCTCTGCTTTTTGATTGACAATCAGGTGGTTAGTTTTCGAAACAACATTGTAATCGTTACTCTACGAGATAGAAGACACTTTTCATCATCAAATTCACAATTCAATTCGTTCTCGATCCGTTGATCAATTATTATCTCACTTTGCATGCGGACAGGATTTCTAATTCCTCTCAAGCTGTCTTCGATGGCACAGAATCTGAGTGCTTGTCATATATGTTTTATTTTTTTTGGGTGCTGTCTATAAGAACAATATTACCAAAGAAAAAAACGATCGTGTCGCAAATGCAATGTTGAAAATAGAATAAATCATCCTAAGATCCGTCTGTACGAGTACTTAATCAATATTAAATTAAAGTAGTTTATGTTATTACATAACAGCATACGCCTTTCTCAAAATTTGAATACAAATACAAGTCGGTATTGTGTATCATAAATATAAATCATCATAATGAGGGCTCTACCCAAAATTTAGCTCAAAACGTGCGAAATGTGTGTGTGTGTGGAATCCAAACGCTGCGAAAGATGTTGGCGTTGTGGTTTTGGCTTTTATTGCGGAATGTCTGAGAGCGAAGATGGGCGGCGTTGGACATCTGGTGGCCCAGAAGTCTACATGTGCCTGGTGTTGCCGAAGTTGATGCCCGACTGGGTGGCCCCCTTGTTGGATCCGTACTGCAGGGAGATCACATTCTGTCCAGCGCGCAGCTGCTCATCACTGAAGTTGCGCACGTTCTTGTCGGCCTCCTTGGGTCCAATACTTGGCTTATTGAAGTTCGAGGCCTGCAATGGGTTAAAATATATGATTAGGATATTTTTTATTAGGTTTTTAAATAGTTAAATTCGATATCTAAAGAGATACTCAAATAATTGATATACAAATTATATATCATAACTTCAGGGATACTGATGTATTTGTTATAACAACTAAATAATTTAAGGAAGAATTTACATTACTGACACTGCACCATTTGTTGCTGCATATCATATATTTATTTAATAATAAATTAACTAATAACAAATATGTAAAGAGAATATTCCGCAATTTTTAATCAAATTTTTGTCAAAATGAACTGATATTCTTTGTTATTTTTGAGACTTCAAGCTATCGACTCACCTTGCGACCCAGGGACTGCAGGCAGATAACCACCGAGTTGAGGTTCTGGCGCTCCCACAGGTCAACGCTCTGGAAGGTCTCCTGGGTGGGCACACCGAAGTTCTTGGCGCACGCGAGGAAGGCGGAGATGTTCTCCATGCACTTGAAAGCCATCTTGCTCTCGTTGATCTTCTTGATGGCACCGGGCTGCAGGGCGTTGGCCAGCTTGCACAGGATCACGCCATCCTTGAGAACCTCGAAGAAGTTGTCCGTGTCGCCGGAGGTGTTGATGGGCTCAGCGGTGACGGCCTTGATCCATTCCAGAGATTCCTGGGCCAGCTCCTCGCTGTACTTTGAGTTGATCTGGAATGAACACAAATTAATTAAAATATTTAATTAAATTCAATAAGGTTACAAATTTGTAAGGCTGAGATGCCTCTAAAGATATTTAAGCACCTTAGACTGGTATGTCATTCTGTATGTTAATCCCTGTCGATCTAAATGAATTTCTAGACTGAATCAAATGCAGGGCCTTATTATATTTGTTGGCCATTTCCCCTGCTGTTATCTGGCGCAATATCGCCGATAACACACTTATCATTAATTGGTTATAAACACACAACTCTCTCGTGACAATTTGGCGGTTATATTTCAAGTTTTCGATAAGGATAAGATTGCACTTTTGCCTCTCAATCAAGTTCTACTCTCTTTCTGGTTGGTTTTTGCAAAAGCCAACCATGCCACTCCCAAAAGAACAACAACAAAAACAAATATATAAAAGTTAGTCACGTTCCCATGTTCTCTATTATTGAAATAGTGAGTATCCATATTTGCCAATGCCGATAGCTTTGACTGGAAGCTGTATCTGTAGCTGGCTGCTTTATATCTCGGAGTCTTGACCATATTTGGCCTTAAGTTTGCCGGCCGCTTGGGCGTCCTTCGCACCGATTTTGGCCATAGCTATACGGCTATAAAAACACACACTTGTTGAACAGCTAACTGGCCCCACTCCACTTCTATTTATTGGCAAAACCACAAATGCCGGAGCCCCAAACAAACCGCAAATTCGTTGCGTGTTGGGTTTCCATTTGGCTTGCCAATAAAAATACCCATCAAAATGGAAATCAAAATGTTTAACAAACTTTCGGGTCATATCAGAGCGACTCGCTCAACACGTATTTATTTATTAGTTTGATTTGATTGAATTGAATTGCTGTCTCGCCAACCGATTTTAGATTAGCAGTGGAAGTGCAAGGGTATAAAACTAAGAACATTCTTTTATAATTCAATTATGTTGGAGTGCTTTATTAGGAGATAAAATTAAATTTCACTACTTGTAGATAAGGTCTCAGAGGTAATGAGTACCTCATATCTTCAGATTACTTTGTTTCTTTCTCGAATATAGAAAACCTGTTAAAAAATCCGTTCAATAACTCTGTAAACTAAAGTGCTTTATTGGCAGAGAAACTTTTACTGCTTATAGATAAGATAGTAACTCATATCAGTGTATATAAGTTTTTTTGTATTTAGTGATTCAACTTTCAATTTTCCCCTTCAAAATTAACTATTAACTTAACCCCGATTGTTCGGTTTTTGTGTAGTATATACGTGCAAGTATTTGTGATTTGTTTCCGAGGGGCTAGTCTATTAAAATGAATGATCTCAGAAAACAAATGGAACGATTGTCGCCAATTGAGTTGTATTCCTCTCCTTATCGCAAATGCAAACTCGTAAATTGACTGACGGGGAGTTGTGTGTGCTGGTGCAGTACAAAAAAATGAAAACGAAAAAGAATTAAGTATAGCCAGAGGCTTTCCCTGCTTTGTGTACTTAATGGAGGTGAATGCACTTTGTCCACAATAGAGTTTACCTCTCTCTATCGAAAGATTACCTCTCTCCGGCTAGACTTCCAACGGTAGTCGAAAATTATCGAACATCAAAATTTACGAGCTTTTAGTGGTTTGAGCTCAATAAAAAAACCACTGATCCATCATTTAGATATACAGAACTCAGGCGCGGAATATGCTAATCACTTGTAAATGACTTTATCACAAGCTCTGCGATCGCTGGTTTGGCAAAACGCGACGATTATCGATAATTGCAATCGACGGCTTTGGCAAATTGCTTTGTCCGAATTTTTTTTGGTTTTTGGGCAGGCATAACGGTCAAGCACTTAACAGCAGAGGTCAGTTCATTAGCGCCGAGAGAGAGAAAAGAGAAAACGTAAAGATTGGAACCATCTAACAGAATCATCCATCATTGGAGCGGAGAGAAAATTTCGAGAAGCGTGAGACAATTAATAAAAGCAATTTTGATTGACATTCTGTTCGAGAATCTGGCCCGCCGATGATCATAACTTAGAGCCACAGATGATGATGATGATGATCAGCGGATGGCAGATAAATTGACACCCTCGGGGCAGATGAATAAATTTTGATTAGGAATAAATATGCTTATGGGATTCTGCGGCCAGTCTATGCATAATACATATAGTATACATAAACCGAAAGCCGTTAAGAGACTAATGAATTCCGATCGCTTCTTTACACGTTCCTAAGTTCAGCATCACCATCAGCATCAGCATCAGCACCAGCACCAAAACAAACCCCAACACAGTTTGACAGTTGGTGGTCCCTTCCCAGATAAACAATGTTCAAAAACTAAATGAAAAATGGTTTTGGCGAATAGCGAAATACCTCTATAGAAAATATCTTTAGCGCTGTTTTAATGAGTCAGCTCAACGGAAAGCTCGGAGCCAGCATTTCATTATTGTATTTTTTGTTTAGTCTAGCTTTGTGAGGTCGCCTCGAAATTCAACGACGATCGAATGCCAGGCGAAAAATTGAGTAAATAAAAAAGTACATTAAATACTCTCAGATATACTCGTATATAAGATATATTTACAGCTGTTTAGAACGTGCTGCCTTATCGAAAGTCGAGAATTCCGGCCTCTACGAATCGTTAACTCCCACAAAAAATGGAAAACATTTATAATTAGCAGCGGAACTTTGAAATTGTCCATCGGTTGCCGTTAGAAATGGCGTCAGTTTTTTGTTTTATTTTCGTTTGGTAACGGTTGCTTTATGTTTTCCTGGCGGAACTCTCTAAAACAAAAAAGCTAATTTTTGGGTCTATGGGTCAGATGATGAATTAACCACGATTACAAAACGGCGTGACAATGAAAAGTGCGCTAGCCTTAAGAACCTAATTAATTTCCCAGCTTATGATGTATCTTTTTTGTGCTCGTGAAGGGGTTGGGCTTTAGTTCAAGTACGTTCTGGGTGGATGGAATGCCGCACGCAATGCGCATTAGGGGCCGAGACATGACAAGCCAAGCCAAGCCTGGTTGGCTTTTAGTGAAATTAAAATTAAAATTGAAATGGCTTGAAAACTGGCTGAGCGGAATGTTTCCCGCATATTCCTCTTTCCGCTTTCCATAAAAATTTAAAAAAAATAAACAAAAAACCACAAAACCCGAATTATAACTGTGGGTCAGCAGAAACTCCGAATAAAAAAGTATCTGAGGAGAGGGCCAACCCACGCCAACTCACAATTTAATTCACACCTACGCCAGCTCTTGGAAAGTGAAAATGTTTTCGGGGTACACAACACAACTAGTTATTTATTTATCATGATTCAGTCTTAACAACTGAATGAGATTTCCTGGTATTCTATTATTGAATATTATTTCACGCAAGAACCCATGTGGTTTCTTCAAGGTTTATTTTTGTAAAAGATTATGAAAATATGTTTGCAAAAAAAATGTATAAAATAATCATATATAATTACTCATTCAAATCGTATAATTAAGTATTATTAACAGAACTTAGTGGAACTCCATTTATGGTTGTAATTTCCGAATTAGAAGACTCAAGTTAAAGGGAACTTTTAGTTTGGTGCGATTTCTTAGAATACCATATTTTGAAACTCTCAAAAAAACGTAGATTAAATAGAAAAACCTGGTTTGAAATATGACCTTTTGAATGCCATTGTTTGAATTGTTTTAAAGCTTGTTAAACATCAGATACATTTGGAATAAAATAATTATTATTCCAATCAAATAGTCTGTTTTTCAAACAAATCACAGAAGCAAGTTTTGACGGAAGTTTCCGCCCATCCAGTGAATATATCTGTCTATATATCCCCCGAAATCGGCGGGGCAGAAGAGTAGAGCCCCCCACTGATGATCATTGCATAATAAACCATTGTAGGATCTGCGAGTCCAAGAGACAGGGGCACGTTTTGCGCTTGGCTGATGGGTTTTTGAAGCCATCCCAACGATCCAGCGATCCGTAGGATGATGTCATTGCCTTCTCCGTCTGAACTTTGGCAATATTTTAGCGTAGATGGGGCGATGATTAGTTAAATATGTGTGTGAATGTCTGAAAGGGAATTGCTGGCGGTTGACGCATCACTAGCCAAAAAGCACACACACAACAAACACTCCAATCCATTACGTAAGCTGGGCTTTTGGGGTTTCAAAAATCAATCCAACGATTACTTCGCTTTCTTTCGCGATGTGTCATGATCCATGACAATTGCTGACCGATATTTTTCGACTTCGGTTGAATAAATGGCAAATTCGGAACAACAACAAAATTCCACAGCGAAAACATAAACAAAATCCGCAATAAATCCGCGAAAAATGTAACGAGGTCAATTATATGATTTTGAGTCTGGTTTATGGCTTGTCCATCGGATTGAGTGAGTTGTAACTCTTTCAAAGGGTTGGGGGTTCCATAAAGAGAACAACATATTTTTATTTTTATTTGTCGAGGTGTTTTTTGTTTTGTTTTTGGAGTTTCACCGGAAATCCAAAACAACATTTGATTTATGATAAAACCGCTGTCTACATTCATTCCCTCCCGCGACTCTTTATGGCTTATCTAAAAATGACGGTGGCTGACGGGGCCAACAAGTGTTTTTGGGATGAGGTGTTTTTATGTACTTCGTTTTGTGGTAGCAAGTACCGGTGCTCATGTGGGCTAAGTGTTCCATTTTCGTACCGCCCTGATATAGAAATAGATAGATACATGGATGGATTGGGGGTGAGAAGAGGAGGTAACTCAAAGGGGACATTGCGTGTTGCGGATATGTGTACAACTAAACCCGATGGTGCTTTGTGTGTATTCGCCGCTAATTAAGTGTGGATTCTTAACTCCAAGTGCGGCCAGGTGATTAGTAGTACGTGGCCCAAGTATCGGATGGATGGGATATACAGCTGCGAATATGTGAAGGGGAAATGGACAACACAAAAATACCTACAGTCCAACCTTCCGGTGATGAACTGTCTTTACTATGAAAGTTTATTGTATTGAGTTTCCTTGAATTTTAAAAAGGTAAAGGTTAAGGTAAAAATATTAGAAATACATTTGTAATAGAAAACTAATATATCAAAAAAAAAAAACATATTTACATGTTTATGAAAGTTCATTTTGAAACCTAACCGAAATTTGGTTTGTATCATTTGAGTTCCGAAATTCCTCCGAACTCATAAACTCAGTTTTGTAACTTGAGGATATTGTATATTGTAGTTTATGTTACACCTGGCAGTTGAAGCTAGTGAAGTTGGACTGTGGCGTAATTGACGTACTGTGATCGAATGGCAAAAGGGTTGCAAGCGAATGGAGGCGACATCTCCCTTGGCCGAAATTTGAGATCTTTGCCCGGTTTGTCTGGGGCAGTTGTTTGTTGCCTTATATACACGGAAAAGGAAACTATAACCGAAAACCGATAGCCGACATAACTACTCAAACACACACTCACACAGATGCAAGCGAATATTATGGAGAGAACCCAAGAGGCAAATAACAATTTCTGTTTTCTTACGTTCTTTTCTACCTCACTTTTGTTTGCCTACGCCAGCCACATGCTCATTTTTAAGTGCTTCATGTGTGCGTTTGAGTGATGGAAAAGGTGCCTGCTATCGCCTTTTACCCCCTGCACCCCCCTTGAGTACACTCACAAAAATTATATATCAATTGATCAATTGCTCAATTCAAATAGTTCAATTCGATCATATAATGTTATACAAATATATTATAAAGTTTAATTCTTTAAAGGGATATTCCAATATGATATTTCCCTTCCCAAAAAAGGAAGAAGGAATAGTTATTTAAAATGCAATGCCTAATTATATTTCAATATTTGTTTGTATTTTTCCCAGTGTAGATATGAGCAGCTCTCTGAGACCGGCAACGCATTCAAAGTCTCCCCATTTGAAAAAGTGCTCAAAACTAACGACGCTGGAAGTTTAGTGAAGGGAGGGAGGGAGAGCAACGGGGGGCAGGAGGAGATGGATGAGGCAGCTGGAGAGATGACATCATCGCCTCTAGCTCCTGGGGATCCGCGAGCCATTTGATCGCGGTTGGAAGTTTGAAATTGCGCCAGCAGCTGCGCTTGCGGAACGACTGGAAACTGAAACGTCAATACCAACTGGCTTTGTTTTTTATTTGTACCCTTTTCGAGGGTTTTTCCTGTTTTAAAAAATTATTTTTCAATAAAAAAATATGTGTGTGTGGAACCATAATCTGGCAAGTGGTAAAAATTAATTTTAATATTAATTCAATATAAAGATTACATTTATTAAATCCCCATAAATCCCGAGAGCGCTATAATTTTAGCCCCCACTGTGGATAAATAATGCGCGAATGTAGATAATGCCGATAAACAAGGTCTTATAGTAAACAGCAGACCCAAGCAGAAAGTAGTTCCACCCAAAAAACATTTGAGATAACCGTGTAAACTATGACCAAAACTCGAAATGTTTAATGAGTGATGAAACGAATCAAGGGTGTTTACAAATTCGGATATGGTAATGGTAATTTTTCCACCCAGTTTTATTGTGTGTTTTTGTTTTGGGAATGTTGTAACTGCAGTTTTATTTTGTTGATTTTGTTGGACACTGCACTTAATCCCCTTTGCCGGGGGACATATACGACGTATACAATTTCACTCTGGCTTGCCCAGGGGCGGCTTGGATTGCGTAACCCCGCGACTCGACGAGGGCTAAACTGTCGAAGGGTACCAGAAAGTACTACAAACTGTGCAATAAGTATCTTTCCGCTCAACCCCCACAAACAAAAAACCGATGCATTTGTATGAGTACATTTAATGCAAAGTGCTGCTAATGGACGGAACCAATGTAGTCAATTCGGATTTGGAAAACAAGGAAACTGAAAATGTGATGGATGAAAGCGGAAGATTTTTTAATTACTCACCCTAACATGGTTTGAATATTAGTTAGTAGGTATTCTACTTGTAGGCCATGCCTTAAGCAGACTGTTTCTTTGAACATTTAGACAGCCATTCAAAATGTTTACAATATCAACGTCTTTTAAGCATCGGTAAAGTTTCTGGAAGATTCAAGTTTCTACTGTGAATCCGATATTTTTCTACGAACTCAGGGGTTCCAGGAAATCGAATTTGAGTTTGCTTTTTTTATAATAGAAATAATTTCAATTTATTATAAAATTTATACTTGCGTGATTATTAGTTAAAGTGATTTATTTTCCTAAAAATTCATATTAATTTCCTATTGCTGTTGCCAATGACTATACATTGATTGAACTTCCCCCATTCATATTGAATCACCCACAGCAATTACTTAAAATCACCTAAATCATCTTCAAGCTAACAAATTACGCATGCATCGCACACTCCGCCACAAGTAGGTATATATACATATATATTCATATACTTGTTCGACTTATCAACGAAATGAGGTCATTCCTTGTTAGAGGCTCCGCAAATTCGAGACCATTTTTAGCTAATTTCTTGGCATTTGGCGCGAGCAGATAAAGCCCAAGGCAAGGCGTCCGAAAGCGCCAAATAAAGTCAATGCAGCTCCCAAAACTCAATACACACAAAAGCTGATCTTTTTTTTTTGGCAATTTGTTTACTGTGCTGTTTTGTTTTTTTGGGATTTGTTGCGGGTTGTACTTACTTTGCGCTGAGCCTCGGCGGCGAAACCAGACTTGGGAGCTCGGTTGGACGACATGGCTTTACTGTGGAGTAGTTGCTTTTTTTTGGGCTGGAGAAACGGGTTTGCAGGGAGTTGGTTTGGTTTTTGGTTGGTTAAAATGTAGGTTGGCTCTTGGGCTCGCTCGCTGCACGGTGCACTATGGAGTGGAATGTATGGCCGCGAATTAAAAACGGAGAGCGCAAGGGTTTCAAAGCCAAGATTCAGATTGCGACCGCTCGGAACGAGAGTTTATTACGTTGTGAGTGGCGACGAAAACGCAGCAGGCGAGGAAACCTCTCAAACCCCAAAGCTCTTACTGGCGATGGTGCTGCCAAGTCGGCTTGGTTCCAGCCAAATCTGGCCTTTTTTAAACTGACTTCATGACTCTTATTACATTTTTTTTAAGTTTAAGGTCTGACAGAAAATTTCTGCGGAAATGCCTATATACAAATACGTAATCAACGATTGTCGGATACTAAATAATCATTCCAGTAAAGTAAATTGTATATCTTGGAATTTTATTAATTAATACAAATTTGTATAGTAGACAGATTTTAATCAATGTTCCCTCTAAAACTAGCTTCTTTCCAGTTAGGGTAGCCAACACTGTTGCTCAAAGAGGGGACAAAGCTCAAAGCTGCGCTCCCGCGCTCTCACACTCAGTCTCCGGCTTATCAGTCAGCTGTTTCGTAGATGTGATGAAACTGGTGATGTCATAGGTCTTCTTTTAACGGTTGCTGTATTTTCAAAAAAAAAATTAACCAAAAAAATATTATGTTGGCCCGAAAAGATAAGATAGAGATCTGCCAATGTAAAAAAGTTCCATTGTACAATTTCGTACTTCCTGGTGGAAGTCTTATCGGGTTTCCAGTCAGCATTCCAAACGGATGACCATGAACTAGTCCAGAATATTTCTGGAAGGCTACAAATTAGAGCGAATCGGGATTACGTTTTTGTTTTGATTTTGATTCAGTCAATGTAAAAAATTCCATTGTACTTCCCGTTGGAAGTCGGATAAAGTTGTAAGGTCAGCATTCCAATGACCATGAACAACTCATTGGGGGATGTACCACTTCTGGAAGCCAACCATACAAATGAATTTGCAATGACCTTGGCTATTTCTCTGGGGATAGGATATATCTGGAAGCCAACCAGTTAGAGCGAATCGGTTAAGTTTTTTGCCTTGAGAATTAGTTACAGTTTATTCACATAAATATATATATATTTCGTTTAGGTAATCATCATATAAATTATGCAATTGTTTTGTGTGTGTTGTTTTACGATAAGTAGCGAATTTCTTTAGTGTTTCATTGTGGTTTTAAATAAATATTTGGGGAAAATTGCTTGTATAATTTGTTGTTCCGTTGTGTGTCTTTGTGTGTGATATATAATATTAAATATACATAATTCAGCTTGATCTTAAAAGGGTTCATGTTCTCGTTTCATTTGATATTTGTTTGGGGTTTGTCTTTTGTTTTGATTATATCGCCATTAGGTTTATAACATAGGAAAGCGCAGTAATTAACTAGAAGTTAGGGCTTATTAGTTGCATACACATATTGCCATTACATAATAATATTATTAAACTATTAACGGTTTCCGCATGCGAAACGCTCGAAATTGAATTATCTTTCCAACTTTCTGCTCGCTATTATCTCATTCTATAATCGATCCTACATCGATCATGCATCCTACTAACTGTTAAGGCCCTTTCGCTCAGATACAAGTGGGTGTTTATGTGTGAGATGATTTGATTTTGTATATATTAAATCGTTTTATTTTTACAATCTGTTATGCACATGCTTCAAGGGGGGACGAGGACTCGTTAAAAAATAATCATCATAATTTATTTTTGCACATGGATAAATACAAATTACAATTACAAATGTGTGTATATATATAAAAAAATGTTTTACCAAAAAATATATAAGTAGACGCAAATTAGACAATATACAGACAACTTTACTATAATAAACAGGTGACATAAGCATAATCAGATTTCTTTTCGACTCCTACTACAAATAGTACAACTTCGAACAGTTCAAACACTCCCATATTATTCCTAGGCGTGTGTGTGTGTATATATATATAAATATCTCAAGCACTGACATCTGTGATTACAGTGGATTTATATATCCGCGTGTGTTTATTTGTTTACAGGCTACCTATATATCTGCTCGTCGCATTGCAAACAGTATCAGCAAATAATTTCAATTGAATTTTTTTTTCCTATTTTTTTTCGTTTCTTTCGGTTTTTGTTTTTAATAAATAATACCTCACGATTCGTTGGCTCAACGTATTAAACTTAACTTACAGAACAACTGTGCAAAGTTGGGCAAAAATAAAGCGGGGAGCGGTTGCCCCTCTTCTAGCAGTGAGGCGCTGTGGATGCGGATTTGGATGTGGTTGAGGGTTTTTAATGGTATGTCGGATACCGCGTCTTCATGTTCATTATCGTTTTCTTTTATTGCTTGCTCGCTTGGGGCCCGGCAGGCACAATCTCTTAACCGGGTTGTCCCGCTGAATCTCGCTTAGTTGTTTAAACTAATGGTTTGTCTACTAATTTTATATAATTTTCAATTATATATGAATGAGCTGCGTGGGCGCTCATCCTCCTGCTCTCTCTCCTTTCAAGTTAAACTCCATGTAAGCATGCACTTTCAACTTTTGAAGCGAGTTCGTAATTAAATTAGCTTAGAAATTGCATCAAATGTTCAATTTTATCGTTCTCTTTAGCTTAGTTGTAATGCTTCACAAACAGATTTCTTTGATATTGAATTGCTTCGCAAAGGATTCTCCTCCATGTCTCACGCTTCACCCTTTTTGGGTACTTTTGTCTTAGTTCTTAACTAATTTTAACTTGCAGCTGCTCCTCTAAATTGCGCTCCTCTTAAATCCCATTTCTGATTCTGTTTCAGCTCTATCTATATAATGTTTACGTTTATGTATATACGTTTTTATAAGCTTTTAGGTTTTCCTGTTTGTTTTAGTAACCATAATTTGTCGCACTCTCCGCACACTCGCATTCCTATGTAAGATCTCGATCCTATAAATAAATACTCCAACTCCACACACATTTAGCTATATCAAGATTTAGGTTTAGAAAACAATCAGGTTTGGTTTCCTCCTCCAATTCACAGCAACGATATATCTGGGTGGGGTGCAGAAAAAATTATATTAGTGGGAAATTTGATTTCAAATATTTATTTGTCACCTTTATTCTCGTGACTATCAGCAGTGACTAGCGTGGTGGTTGCCGCTGTGCTCGTCAGCAAGCTGTTGTTATTGTTCAGGTGTAGATCTTGTGACTCGATGCTCAGGTCGATCAGCTGAGTGGCGGCCGGAGCAACTGCATCCTGCAGCAGATTGATGTCGCTGAAATTCGATGAGCCATTAATTTGTGCACATGGGAATATTCATATTCGTAATGAAATTCAGACGTACTAATTAGATACAAATAATATTAGAAAATAATGTGATTAATACAAATTGTTAGTATTAACATTTTCCAAAGAACACTTCTGTTTTGAAAAGTCTAGACATTGTTATAAACATATCCTCTTTCTGTCAAGAAAATTCTTTTTAGTAAATACATAGTTGCAATGCCAATGAATCGATTACCCAGAAGTAATTTATTTGTAATCAAGAACTTCAGAAAGCTTCACATAAACAAGACATTTCCTATCGTATCACTAAGGAATGTCGGTAACTGAATATATTTAGTATTGGTGTTTTTGTATTTGAATCTCGGAAGTCAAACACTGTGCTCAATCATCTACATATTTTCGTGCTAAAATAACTAATTTAAAAAACTAAGCATCTTTGAGGATTTAAACTCACTTCTTGTTGTTGACATTCTCGATGTGACCATTCCCGTTGGCGACCGCTGGGACGACGGTGTTGCTGTCCTCGAAATCCGCCAACAACTTGCCGTTGGTCACCTGCTGCAGGTTCTTGGCATTCTCGTCGATGATCATTGTGGAGAAGCTGTTGATGAGCGAGTTCTCCTTGTCTAGCACCGATTGCTCGTACATAGCCTGGCTATTGGGTGGCTCTGTGGCAATAACAGTCGTAGGTGTGGCATCGGCAGTGTTGGGCGATCCACCAGCTGAGTTGTTGGTGCTGCTGCTGACGCTGTTCCCGCTGCTATTGTCCGCTGGAGCCGCGGAAGCTGCCTTGTCGTTGGCCTCCTATGGAATAAATGAAATGTTAATATCTTAGCAATTCAAGTCAAATAAAGTATAAGAACGGTCGGAATTTAAATTTTATTTTACTAAATACATTTTACCTTGGAGGGAGTGGTGGCTGCTCCTGCCTTGCGGGTGCGCGACATAATCGCCTCCACGCGCTTACGGCGCTCCTCGCGCTCTTTCTCTTCGCGCTTCAGACGCTCGGCCACCTCGACGCGCTGCTTTTCAGCCTCCTCCTTGGCCTTCTTCTCGGCCTCCTCACGCTCCACACGCTGCTTTTCATCCTCCTCGCGCTTGCGCTGCTCGTCCTCCTGGGCCTGCTGGGCTTCCTGACCAGGCAAAAAGATTACAAGCAATTAGATTGATTAAATTCCATTTCTTTGTTCCCTTGTCTGGGGCGTTTCCCATTCAGCCCCCACTTACCTCGATGGCCTTGCGCAGGCGTTCTTCCTCACCGCGACGCTGCTCCTCGGCCAGTCGCATCGATTCCTCCTCGAAGAGGCGCTGGCGCTCGGCCTCCTCCTCCTGGGCCTTCAGCTCGGCTAGGCGCTCCGCCTCCAGTCGTTGGCGCTCCAATTCCGCCTGTCGTTCGGCCTCCTCGCGGGCCAGGCGTCGTCTTTCGGCCAATGCGGCCTTGGCCTCCTCCTCGGTCGTGATCTTCTTGGCCATCATTGATGCAGTCATCAGATCCGCTCCCTCTGGCGGCGTCAGCTCTCGCACCTCGGAGTTCTCCTTGCTGCGAGATTGTTTCCTGGGAGCAGGTTGCTCCTGGGGCTTGGTTGGAATTACCTCCTTCTCGTTGCCCTCGTCGGCCTTCTCCTCCACATTAACCGAGGTAACCAATGCCTCGGGAACCGATTCCACTACTGGCTCCTGCTCCACCTGGCGAGCCTCTTTCTCGGTTTTCTCGGAGTTTAGTGCCTCCTTTTCAGCCTTGCTCACCGGAGGAGCCTCGATAGGAACTGGCACCTCTGCGGATGGTTTCTCAGCTTCCTTGGCCACGCCGTTCTGCTCGGGCACAGGAGCTGGAGCTGGAACTGTAGCGGGTGCCGGCGGAGCAGGGGCCGTCGCTTTTGTGGTGGTTGTGGAACTGCTGCTGGTAACGATCATGGACCTGGTCATAACAGAGTTATCCTTGGCTTTAGGCTCCTTGTTGAGCCGGCTTATGCGCTCCGAGCTGGCCGTACGACTTGGCAAAGCCTTGGAAGCGGATGCCGCCTTCGGCACCAAAGGATCCTGCAGTAAAAAAATGTATACAAAATATTATTTAAGAAATGCTTCCAGTTTTTCGATATAAAAAGTAGAATGAAACGAATATACGCAAAGTAAGGTGCCTACTAGATTCAAATTATCAGAAAGCCATAGTGATTTAGAAAGGAAATTATATTCGAATCCCCAAATCTTACCCGTTTCGAGGGCGTCTTCTTCTCTGCGCTGGTTAGCCTCGATGAGCTGGAGGTCACGATCATGGAGGTGGACATAAGGTTGGGTGTTCGTTTGGGTGTCGTTTGTGCGGATGGCGAGGCGGCTGTCGTCTTTACGGGCGGCTTCTGTTCCTTCTTCAGTTTGTTGATCTCTGTTGGGGGAAAGGAAAATCATTATTTCAGAGATTAAACAATTAAATCCACATGAGACTCACCTTCGAGGGACATGCCCGTGCCGGCAATGCTGGCGGGCCTGGGTTTCCTGGGCGCTGTGGCAGGTCGCCTGTTCACCAAACCCTGTGTGGACATGTTCGTTGAGGTGGACATGGCGCTGCCGGGCCTTGAGCTGTTGAAGTGACCGCCTGGCGTGGCATTTCCCGATCGCGAGCCTACAGAATCAATAAAGGGATTAAAATCTTCCAGTGATGGGGCAATTCGTTTTTGGGGGGTTGAGGGTGTCAATATGGATGAGCTTATGTGGAGCACCAAATAAAGCGTACGTGAAATTGTGACCGTCACCAGAGTTTACCATTTAATTAGAGGGAGTAAAACACAAAACCAAGTGTAGACACAGGTTAACCAAAGTACCATCCTTACACAAAGCGAGCAAACGAAATGGGGACACACAAAATAAAACCATAGACCAATTAACATAAACCAATACCAGGGGAGAAATAAAACCCACACCATTTGTGTAGTACCTTATAAGTATTGCTTTTGTATGATAATTATGTGTTTTGATGGCTAAAATATAAAATATATAAATAAATACTATAAAATGAGTAATCCGCTTCACCGAGTTATACAAATAGAGGATGTTTTTTGGGGTATCTAGGAGATACATACGAACGAAACGACCGACAGATGGCGACACGCAGCAAACAATATGGATCAGGGAAACCACAAAAAGGAAACTCCAGAATGAGGAGCTACTGATATAATGTGCATTTTTTAAATTCAAAATGGCAGTGCGTTTGTTGGTCCATTATATAAAATAATATCTTGAGATATAAATATTATATTTAGTGAAATATTGGATCATTTCGAACGAACTACGTATTTTTTTAATGATGTATTACTTTTTTCCATAATTGTGCGGAATACAAATATAAGAATATTTAAAAAAATCTACAATATATATATATTAAACATAATTCGCACTGCTAATGGCTTTGGAATGAAAACGACCTTAAATGGAAATACAGGTGATGAAATGGAATCACAAATTGCTGCTCAAATGAACCAGAGACAACCTCGCATCGGTCGTTCTTCGTATGTCTACTATGGTTCGATATATCTACTGGAAGAACCAAAGCCTATGTGGGTGTTCGAGTGTTGAGTGTTTTTTTTTTAGGTTTGTGGTGAAAGTTCAAGTTAGCCAATTTGTGGAGTGCGAATGTTCAGAACGGTGGAACTGTTGCTGTTTTGTTTTTGTGATTTTTCTATCGCTAGACACTCGAGGAAATGGGGTATCCGCTATCTGGAGAGGATCTAGTTTTAGATTAATGTTTAGTGTGTTGTGGAGTGGGTGTAGGTTTGGTGTTTGTGGTAGTTCGAGATGTTTCGAGGTTTTGGTTTTTAATCGCACACACCTGCATTCACTAACAAACTAGCAGAGTTCATGAGCAACAATGAGTTGGGATCGAGATCGAGAAAACGGTGGTGGTGGTGTTGGTTGTGGTGGTGGTATTGGGGGTTAGTAGAAGAGATCGCATATTGCTGCTGCTGGCCCAGTCGCCCGGTCGGTTTTAGGTTCGCACTCGAGCGGAAGGATGCGGATGAGGTGGCTGAGGCTGGGGCAAATGATGTCTGGAGTAGGTATTTCTTAGTTGCCGCAGTTTGCAGGCCAAGTGTGGACTGGCGCAAGTGCAGGTTGTGGTTGGGATGTTGTGTTGCTGTGCTGTTGCCATAAACCAACCAACTGCTAATCTGGGTCATGCTCTTACTGGTGGAGTCGCGCTGCTGGCTGCCCAACGGACGGAAGCTGGTGGAAATGCCGCCCCCCAGCGAGTACTTTCCGCGCGATCCACCTGCCGTTGCTCCTCCTCCTCCCACTCCGCCTCCACCACCGGCCAGGTGGGTCATGCTCCGGGACATAATGCCGACGGCGCTAGAGCTGCCGCTTCCGGCGCTCCCAGCTCGCCGGTTGCGTCCGGCAGCACGTCGGCCCACGCCGCCTCCGAGCGAGGAGGTCTCGTCCAGCATCTCCAGGTCGCGCTCGCGACGCTCCCGCTCCAGAATGGCCCGCAAGTGCTCCCCGTTGCGGCGAATCGGCTGCGCCAGCTGGTCCAGGCGGTTCATCGAGTAGGCCCGTCCTGCGGTTCATTCGAAAGTTGTAAATGGTTTCTTGAATCGATTCGAGCCCGGCTCTGGCTGTGGATCGTCCTTAGGTAGCTACTACACTTAGCTTACTTATAAAGTTGCGCTCAAAATATTTAATAGGGCAATGGTTTTCCAAAAAGGGAAGTAAAAAAAAAATCTTTTACATTACATTATTAATTTATTGTGATTAAGTTCAAGTGATTGCGTCACTTTAAAATTAGGAAATAAATATTTTTTTTTTCCGTAAATTCTTAACTCAAACTTATTTTGTTTAAAAATGTGCGACTATTATTTTTTTAACCAGAAATATTTAAACCGATTAAATCCCTTGTTTTCCTATTTTTTTAATTTAAAAAATTTTGAGCGCAACTGAAGGAACAGGAAGACGGCACATTAAGATGTTTTTAAACTTGGCTACAAAATGTGTTTGTACAAATGTTTGCGTGTTTAAAATGATAGTGTCTTTTTTGGCAGTGTACATATTTATGCTAAATACAGAATTCGGTGTGTGTGGTGTAAGGTGTTTTGAGTTTGAGGTGTGTTGTGCGAGAGGAGAGTGTGCTCCTTATTCATATTTTTCTCACTTTCTCTCTGAGGAACCCAGAAAACAATTTAACAATATAGATTCAGGGGTCTTTTGGGGGGAAACTCTTGGTCCGGAATGGGCTAACCAAAAGAAAACACAACTAATTTGATGGAAGGATTGAGCTTGAGATGATTGAGCTGAGATGAGGCGTATAGCTGGACGATGAAGCTGATCGCTGGATCATGATCATGATGGCTTTTGATTGGAGAGTGTGTGTTTCGTGTAGGATGGATCTAGGGATGGGGTATCGGGTGGGGTCTTACCTGGGGTTCTGGCCGGCGTAGTGCTCAGGGAGCCTCGCGAACCGTAATGCCCGTCTCGGGGGCTGGGTATTGTCGGCATGAGGTCCGTTTTCCTGCGGTAAACGCTTCGGAACACCATGGGTGATGTGTCAACGCTATCTTCTGCAATATTCGTTTTTTTGGGTTGTTGGTTTTGGTTTGGTTTGTTTTGCGTTTATGATTTTGGATTTTGATACTTGAATTCAGATGCAAATGCCGTCGAAATGCTTGTGATTTCGACCTCAACAAAATAACAAAAAAATAAATCAAAACTTAATTTCTAAGAACGAGAGAAACCAAAAGCGAAATAGCTTAAAATTTTAAGGGTTTACACGATTTTTGTATTGCATTGCATTCAATATTATTCAGCAATAATGTTTAGCTAATTTTATTAGTGCGTTGTACAAAGCAGTAATTTATTTCAGTCTATTTTTGCATTGTAAAGCTGTAATTCATATTGGTATTATTTTTAACAATCTCTAATATGTAGATTTATTTTCAAACGAGTACGTGAATTTAAATGAGAAAGTTAACCATTATTTCAAATGTATTTTTCAATGTTAAAATCATCTTTTGTTTATAACTATTTCTTCTTAAAAGTTTGATATAACATCTTTCAAACCAGTGTAAATCCTTTTAATACAAAACAACCATGCTGTTGAGGATCTACGGTTGACACTTTTGCAAAAGTCCAAGACTGATTTCAAACGGTTGGGAGAGATCAAAAAAGGGGGCTTGGCAAGGCAGGAATGACTCACATCTGGAATCTGTACATTCTTGAAATTCTGGGAGCAATAAACATCATGCAAACTGAGGAAGCGCGGGACATGCCATCGATTTTGGGTTACGACAAGGAGTTAAGAGCTTACGGCGGGGTTACAATTACAGGGTTAGGGGTGTTTAGGGTTACGGCAAAACAATAATCGTACGTAATCAGAACGAGAATGGTAGTTAAGAATTAAGAATAACGAACGAGGAACGAGGGGGAGCAAACAGTACAGATTTTTGTTGTTTGAGCAGTAGAAGAGAAGAGAGCCCTCACCCTGACGATACGAGTTATGGTTGGAGATATAGTTGTGGCCTGTAGTTGTGTAGTTGCTTGTTGTTGTTCTGGTTGTTGTTTGGGTTCTGTGCGCTATTGCTGTTTGTTTTGGAGCCGGTGGGGCCGGCCCATCGATATTGATCTCGCTGCCGGCGATGGAGAGCGAAAAACGCTTGGGCGGCTCATCATTGGAATAACCCCAATTGAACACCTCGTACATGGACGAAGACTTGCGTCGATCTGTGTGATTTCGATTTCGAGTTTTAGAGAGAAAGGTGAACGTGACAAGAGGTGTGACTGCTTTGGGTGCAAATCAAATTCGTAAACGAAAAAAAACGGGACTCATTAAAGGAAATCAAGGTGATGGTGCCGTGTGAAAAGTATCTCTGGGTGTTTTGGGTGTCTATATAGTATATAGTAATAATAATAACAATAAATTCACTGGCACACAGTGGGAGATAATACAGTTGTGGGGCACACGAATATATATAGTAGATATAGGAAACGATAATTGGGAGCTTGTCAATTACAAGAGTTACGAGTGTGTCTAAGGGTAACGATAACGATAACTGCAAAGTAAAATTTAATCTCATTATGTGTGTGTTTTGGTGTCTCTGCGAGTGTGTGTGTGTGTGTGTGTGTGGAGTGTTCGAGTTTGAGTGTGTTTGTGTCCTGGAGTTGGGATTGAAGTGCCGACGATGGCATCCGAGACTCACCATCGTGTCGGTCCGTCGATGAGGAGGCACGCTTCTTAGCACCACTGTCGGCAAGTTCACGCTCTGAACTTCGACGTGAGAGCGAGGCGCCCGCAACGTTCGATATGGATGTAGACCTGCGGGAAGGGGCAAAGTATATATTAATATTTTAGATAACATATATTAATACTGGCAAACAAAGAGCAATACAAAGCATTTCAGTTGACTTCAGTTAAAAGTCGTATTTTGGTCGTTAGAAAATGGAGCGAAAGGAACCTTCTTTTTATAAATTATATTTTTCTAGTTCTCGTATACTGCACATTAATTTGTAATTAAACTTTGGTATTTTAACTTAGGTTTTAAATAAAATTTCATACTTGAATTCTCTATTAGCTTGGATGTTTATGAAAATAATAAGTTCAAAATGTAATATTTTCTTTAAAAAATCACATAAACAGTTTAAATTAATCATTTTGGATTTCTGACATTTCTGTCTTTTTTGTATGGCAAAAAATTGTACCATGTCATTCAAATTCAGCGATTATTAGTCATATGCAGTGCAAAAGCACAGATAATGTCGACTAAAATAATAGTTCAGATAACCTTGAACGGGCCCAAAACAAAGGAAAAAATGGCTAATACCGAGCTCAACAACAAAGCCTTGTGCTGCTCTAATTATTTCAGTTTAATTTTTTGCTAATGTGGTCTCTCACCTCCGCTGACCCCAGAAGGCACTGGGCGATACTAGACCATAATCCGCGGGCACATCCAGCAGACGGGGGGTCGAGGAGCCAAAAGCGAAGCCGATAGAGTTTCTGTCCCGCTTCTTGGTTTCTATTCGGGACTCGCGTTCCTGTAGGTGATTCTTGACTTAAATAAACTTGATTTTATTGGATATCTTGAGAACACTCACCTGATTCTTTTTGAGAATGTACTCGCGACGCTCCTTCTCGGCCTCCACGATGGCCTTCTTGCGCTCCTCCACCTGGTGGCGTTTCTCTGTATCCCGTGTGCGAATCTCCTCTATGCGTCTCCGGCGCTCCTCCTCCTTCTGTTCCCGATAGCGCTGGGCAGCCTCCGCCTGGGCGCGCAGCTCCTCAATTTTTCGCTGCCGCTCCTCGTTCTGTCGGTCGCGGGCATATCTTAACTTCTCCTCACGGTCTTTGGACGCTAAAATGGTCAAGGAGAGGCCAAATATTCACAGTTTTAATATGTAATGGTATACAAGAAGAATCTCAAAATGAATCAATAAACTCAAGTCCAAAGGCAAATAAAGGTAGAAACATCTCGTCTGGTTGCTACCTGTGGCCGAAAAAAAAAATCAATAAAAATCAGCTTTATGCCCAGTTTTTCGGCTTTTGCCGGCGAGTTATTTACAACTGAGAAGGGGCTGACGTCATCGACGATGTGCGCTCAGCTTTTTGTGGGTCAATTGACAAAGCAAGAGCAACAATAACAAATGGCACACCGACCAACGCCCCCGCCGGTCCCTCGAATTTGCCAAGTGCAAAAAAGGCGACAAATAGAAAGCAAATGCAAGCGCACATTTTGTTCTATTGAAATGACATTGAGGCAGCAAAAATGCCAGCAGAGTGGGGGAAGAGGGAGAAAGAGGAAAATAAACAATAATAAATAATATGGTTAACATGCGGGTGGCTGGCCTGTGGAAAGTCTGCATAATCGGGACTCTTATCGAGCTTTATCGGTTAAAGAATTTTTGCCATTCGGAATTTCATGACGTAAGTTGAGACTACAATGAACAACTGCAAGTCAATCGCGCTCAGGTGCGAAAATTTCCAGCCAGAACCGGAGAAATTATCAGCGGACAAGGTCGCAGGCAAATTTGGTGGGTATTAACCCACCTTTACATTGATTTTTCCATTTCAATGAAATGCATTTGCATTTCAAATTTGATGTCTTTTATACAAATAACATGATAAGAAAGAGAATATTATGGTTTATGTATTTATAAAGATCCCATATTAAACTTTGGATTCGTATTAAGCTAAATTCTTTGTTTAGTTATAGAAATAGAAAATGTATAACTTTAATTTATGAACATAAAATATCAAGTTCTTAATTTGTATGTGACTAAAGAACTTAAACTGAAGCCTGAATTCAATATCTAGCATATTGCTTTTAAGGGATTGCTACATTACTGAAATGAAAAGTTTCCTATGAATGAATTTATAAATACGGGTGTGATTGACACCCTAATTTGGGTCTAGGGTGAGCTTAAAGACTTTTAATTAAACCTCTCCTATCGGCACGAAGTAGTTCAAAGAGATTCTATTTACATTTTGGGGCTTGTAACGAACATGTCACGTGGGTTTTCAGAGGGTTAATGCCCAGATAAGGAGGCCTATTATGGGCCTCTCTCTCTGTTAGTGAGATCATGCGGCAAGAATTGGGAGTAGGCAGGCAGGCAGGCAGGCGGGTGGGGTTTTTCGAATGGAATGCCAACTACCTTGAGAGTCGTCTTCGTTGGAGCTGTTGCCGCCTCCGCCCACCTGGGCGAACCAATGCAAGGTTGCGCCGGCGCCGCAGCCATAGTCGGAGATCTTTGCAGCCATCCCCACTGCTGACTGGGCAGGTGCGATTGCGGGTTTAAGTGCGTGGGCTGGAGTTGATTTTTTAGAGTATATATATGTGTATATCGGGTGTTTGAGTGCGAGTGTGCGATTGTGTGCCAATTCCATTAGGTAACCCCCGTGATAATCCCAATAAATGGCTTACCTTTTCGTTCGGCGCTGCCCTCGCGGCTCTCGGGTCGCTTGGATGTGTTTTCCACTGAAATTAGATAAGGGCGAGTGAGTTGTGGCTGGCCATTTTCCGGAGTTTCCTTTCGCGAGCTGGGGAAAATCAATTTGCGGAGGAGAGCGCACGCAAGGAGGGGAACGAGGGGGAACAAGACGGCGGACAAACACACACAAACAAAACGAGCGAACGGAACGGAACGCCTCAGCTGCAGCGTCGCAGCAGCAGCTGCGATGACGAAGCTATGGCACGGTGGATGTGGAAAATGTTTTCCTTTTTCCCTCTCTCTCTCGCGCTGGAAAACACGGACTTATTTATAAACTCGAAACTTCGGTTGGGGGGCTGCTCTCGGAAGGAAGCACAGCACACACACACACAGGAGGCATCGAAGTTTTTTTCACCCATCCAAAGGGGCAAACACTTCTGGCTTCTCTTCGCCGTGTTTTTTTTTTGGTTCCCTTCCATTTGATTTTATTTCTCTTCTTTTTCTTGCTTTTTCACTCCGCTTGTGGGTTTTTTTTGGTGTGAGTGCGCTGCGCAGTCGACCAGCACTTTTTGGCCACGGAAAACGTCGGATTACGCGGTTTGGCACGGCGGTTTTTGGGCTCGGCGTGGGCGCACGGGATTGTCCTTCGATTTCGCACTCGTTGGGGGTATTTTCAATGCGTACCTTCTGGATTATTCGAACAATTTTCGTGTTGGCCCCCAAGACTCGCCATATTTCATTTGTTCCAGGTTGTTCAGTGTACCCAGGTGGTGAGCGTGGAAGTCCCACTCAATGGTTTGGCACTAACGCTTAATAGAAGCCTTATGCTATTTGGTCATACTTTTTCTGGGTTAACTGTTTGTCTTTTGTTTCCGAGAGGGGGCGCCACTGAGTTCAGCTGGTTCTTCATTTATCGATAACATTAGGCGCGCGGATTTTATACATTTAAAATTATTTCTAGAAGTCATAAAACAAAATACAAATATTTTACTATAAATTAATAAAGCATGCTGTAGAAATACATAAATAAAAATATTTATGAAATATTTTCTTTTACAAAAATTTAAAAAGTTTCCATAAAAAACCAGCTTTAAGTGCGACAAACTTCATTCCATCAATTTATTCACAATCTTAATCCTTAAACATAAAAACCTTAAAAAATTAAGAAGGAAATCCAAGCTAGTGCGATTCGGCTGTCAGGCAAAGCCTGGCTAGCAGGGAGGTGAGCTGGAGGAGTGAATTGATGCCATCCACAATCTTCATGTGTGTAACACCGATCTCCCGGATGAAGTTCATCTTCAGCTGCTCATCGATGTTGATGCGCTTGCAGACGCGGAATATGTTGCCAATTATGTCCTCCGGGGAGTAGCCGAGTTTCCACAGCTTGGCCAAGATCTTGTAGGCCTTGTGAATGTCATTGGCTGCACAATGATGGAGCATCTCCTCCAGCAGCTTGGGATGCGGCTCGTCACACACCTTGAAAACATTCTCCGCGGTAATATCGCCAAAGCCCTGGGCAGTGGCCTGCAAATTGTTCAGACCCTGTCGCATATCGCCTTGGGCTGTGAACACAATGGCCTCCAGTCCGTCCTCCGTGTGGTTGAGATTCTCCCACCGGGACACCTCCAGCAGCTTGGCCAGCACCTGGGCATCGGTGAGCTTGGTGAAGCGCAGCATGGCGCAGCGAGACTGGATTGGTTCGATGATCTTCTCGCTGGTGTTGCAGGCCAGGGCGAATCTCGTCGTGCTGCTGTAGATCTCCATGGTACGACGCAGTGCCTGCTGGGCACCCTCAGTCATGGCATCGGCCTCGTCCAGGATCACGATCTTGTGCCTGCCCCGGGGCAGGGTCACCTTTTGCTGGGCAAACATCTTGATCTTGTTACGCACCACATCGATTCCACGCTCATTGGAGGCATTTAGCTCCATGACAGCCTCTTTGTAGCTGTCCCCCAGAAGGATCCTGGCCAGACACTGAATAGTGGTGGTCTTGCCCACGCCAGGTGGGCCCTACAGATGGGTTAAAGCTTGATTAATACATTAAAATCTGGTTTTATAAGCTACTTACCGCAATGATGATGTTGGGTGCATTGCCTTGCGTGGCGAAGACGGAGAGACGAGCCACGGTGTCCTCGTTGCCGACAATCTCCTTGAACTTTACCGGACGGTATTTCTCGATCCAGGGCAAGTTGCTGCGCTTGTCCTCTGTTGTAGTTTCCATTTGCTCGGGCATTTTTGGGGCCAAAATCCAATTTGCTACATTAAATGTGACGCTAAAATGTGTGTAAGTGCCGCCAGACTGTCGCAAAGCCCGCGCGAAAAAGGAGGGCTGCCAGATTTTGGACGTGTGGTCTCTGTATATTTCCCGTTTTCTATTTATTGGCAACCGTTTTTATATGTTTCACGAACTTTATCTCTTAAGAGTGTTCCTTTAATTTCATTTCTGTGTTTTCCTTTTTAAGTTGTCGTCTTCGTAGTATTCTTCTTTTAACCATATTTAAGTAACTTCATCCAAAGAGTAACAAACTTATATATAATATTTACTCTATGCTCCATCTCTTAAAAATGTCCCAATTTATTTCCCCGACTTTCTTTTGATTTCCCCCGATTGGTCCGGCCACTCTTTATCTTCACTTCCAGTGCTGCCGGCTTGCTACCATTTAATAGGCGTTTAACAATACCTTTATAGTGTGGTAGGCGTTACACAGCACTGGCCGCAAGTGTTTGTAGAGCGGAGGAAAATAAAATAGTTTAGTTGGGGCAAAGTTAACGCTGAAATGCAGATGCAAACGTACAAACTGGTGGTGGTCGGCGGCGGAGGCGTGGGAAAGTCGGCCATAACGATACAATTCATCCAGGTGAGCTGCAACCCCCTGTCCCAGTGCTCAGTACCCTCACACGGGTGACGTTTCACCAGCAGAGAGAGAAGTGAACAGAAGAGGAGAGGAGCAGGGCGGGGTAGAAGTGGGGCCCTTGTTTTGGCAAAGCAACAAGCGACAAGCGCGTTTGGACATGCGTGTGCTGCATAGTTTCGAGCAGAGATCATCGCTGCTGGCGATGTTGGTGTTGCTGTTGCCACACCCCCATATGTGGCTCCATTTATGGAGCACTGGTGCGGTCAAGCCACAGTGATGCTCGGGGAGATTCACCTCGATGTTTTTTTTTTTGGGTGTGCCATGGTCACGACCACGGCACCCGCCCGCTTCCATTTATTTTTAGTCATTTGCGTCATCTCCACACATCTTGGGTGTATATACAGCGCCGTAGATTTACCCCGAAAAGATATAGAGCATAGCACACATACTAGAAGATAAAAGTGGCGTCGTCTTATACGTGTGTAAACAAATCAAGAGCGGAATGATAAATATGCCCCCGTCCCTCGGATTCAATCCCCTACCCATTCCCACTGGCACTCCCCCTCCACATCCCAGTGCAAACCAATTAATCTTGATCTTGCCTTGCAGAGCTACTTCGTCACAGATTACGATCCCACCATCGAGGACTCGTATACTAAGCAGTGTGTCATCGACGATGTGCCCGCTAAATTGGACAGTGAGTATTAATCGCACTCTAAATTGACTCACATTTGATTCATGAGTGATTCGTAATTTTATACCCAACCAGTTTTGGATACGGCTGGCCAGGAGGAGTTCAGCGCGATGCGGGAGCAGTATATGCGCTCCGGCGAGGGCTTCCTGCTCGTCTTCTCGCTCAACGATCATTCCAGCTTCGATGAGATAGCCAAGTTCCAGCGCCAGATACTGCGCGTCAAGGACCGCGACGAGTTCCCCATGCTGATGGTGGGCAACAAGTGCGATCTGGAGCACCAGCGGCAGGTATCGCTGGAGGAGGCCCAGAACATCAGTCGCAGCCTGATGATCCCCTACATCGAGTGCAGTGCTAAGCTGCGCGTGAACGTCGATCAGGCCTTCCACGAGCTGGTGAGGATCGTACGCAAGTTCCAGATTGCCGAGCGGCCCTTCATTGAGCAGGACTACAAGAAGAAGGGCAAGAAGAAGTGCTGCCTGATGTAGTATGCCCGATGTGTGTGTGTGCCGGAGAAGATCCTAAACAGAAGCCGCCACTTAACGAGTATAACACCAAATTTAGAAACACGCGTCGACTGAGCTTCGAATTCCGTTGAGAAGACGATAAACCAATAACCAGTGAACGAGCGAGCAAACCGTAACCAGTAAACGAGCCCAAACGAAGTGCATTTCTCACCTGTACAGGTGCACGCCGCATTCAACGAACGAATCGAATAAGCTTCGCCACTTTCAAATAGCTACGAAGAAACTCAAACAAACGCAGAATGCATAATGCAGACATAAACACTAACAGAAACAGAAAACGAAACACGCAAACATAGTTAGATATATACACGACAGATTCACACGGATAACATATATACATATAATATATATATATTTCTACATATATTTTTGTAATATTATTTGTTGATCAACGACAACAATTAAGGAGAAATGTTTTCTATGATTATTACCAATTGCGTGGCTCGCTGGCCATTTGTTTTTATAATGCAATAACTGACCCCAGAACGTTCGTTTCGATTAAGCCAAAACGTAATAATGTGTTATTGTAATTTGTATTGTTATTTACTACTAATATAAACGTATATATTATATACTGCTTACAAGCCGATTTTGTTGTAACAAATTGAGTGCCTCGTTCTCGCGCGTAGAAAGCTAAACACAACTTCTGTATTCTGTATTCTGAACTCTGTATTCTCATCCACAACCTTTTGTACGATAACCGCAGCTGCAAGGCGCACAACTCATTTCGAAATTGAAACCATAATGTTATATAAAATTATATTTTTTGTACAAGTTACCAGGACAGCAGCCAGGTCCGCTGGCTTTATTGTTCGCCAAATGTATTTGCAACCAGTTGCTTCACCCGCAATCTCGTTTTAACTCTTTATACACTGCTTAATTTAACGACAACTTATTTAATGGTATATAAATAAATATATAATTATATTTAATATTAAACATATGCGCAATTCTAATAAAAAACACACACGGAGAATCACAAACGCTTCCACATAGACGCAATGTTTTAATGTCTGTGACGATTGTGGTGAAAGTTAGGAATTGGAATTGGGATTGGGATTGGTTGAGGCTAATTATAAACGGAAGCCTTGCAAGTGGTCTGTTAATTAATTTAAGGTCCCGCATCCTTTGGATCCTGTGCTTCTTTTGGGTATAAAAGCAGGCTGTCTTGGGTTTGTAGAGCACAAATCGCAGAATGAATCCCAAGACCGAAGTCCTCATTGCAGCCGTGCTTTTCCTGCTTCTGGCCTGTGTCCAGTGTCAGGTGAGTTAATATTTTATTTTAAATATTTATGAAGTCCACTAATATACAATTTTGGTATACTATAGCTGACATTCTCGCCGGACTGGGGCAAGCGTTCGGTGGGCGGAGCTGGCGGAAATTCGGGATCCTTCTTTGAGCCCCCTCAAGGAAACTGCAAAACCTCCAACGAAATGCTGCTCGAGATCTTCCGCTTTGTGCAGTCGCAGGCCCAGCTCTTCCTGGACTGCAAGCACCGCGAGTAGGATCTTGATTCGGATTCGGATCTCGGATGATTTCTAGCACACACACACATACGCTATCTATATAATAACCAACTCCCCATATATATGTATACGCACGTTATCGAGGTAGTCGTAGTCGGCATTTAGATTTAGTGGAATTTCCGTTTGCCCACAATAAATAAGCGCATCCCAAAACCACAGTTCAATACTCTACAATATCTATACTATGTAGTCGGGGGTTTTGGGAGATATAACCAACCTTACCCATCCTTCACCTTTTCAAGTTCATCGAAGCCACAAAAAAAGTGATTACTCGCTGGAAATGAAATCTAATTACATTTCAATTGCCACAATTAAATCACTTGACTCCAACTCTCCATGGGAGCTTAAGTTGCGGTGTGTCAGTGGCCCATTGATTCAGTTCGTCAGCGAAGTTCATAGGATTACAATGTGTGCGATCTCAGAATATCATAAAATTCTATTTATATTTTGGGTTCTAGCTGTGTTCCCAGTGTTCCTGCCGGTCAAGTGTGAGTTATTAATACATTTTGGTTTAAATTTATAACCAGATGGTCGAAATAGATCTGTTTGAGTTGGGCGATCGTTTGTTTTAAGTTTGTGTCATTCCGTTTAATGTGTCAACATAAACAAATAGCACTCTTTGCACCATTGATGTTCATCATCGCGCACCCCTTGGAATTATTTCAACCGAATTTGTTCACCAAAACGATTCTAATCGGATGTCAAACGCCACTGGCCCAGATATTTTAATTCCCCCAGACTTAACGATGCATTTCGGTGTGAATTCGCCAGAGTTGCAATTAAGTGGATGAATAATGCTTTGGGTTTTTGTAAATGTGCATTTCCCCTTGATAATTTAACACTCGATAGAGGACTTAATAAAATGTGTAATAGTTTTTGCCATATTTGGAAGTTGGAATATTTTGTAAATATTTGTATTCATATTTTTTCCTCAAAAGTAAATTATTATTTATCTAATTTTGACAAGTTCAAAAATATGTTTAATAATAATAAATCTGCATTTGGATATTTTAATATATGTAAATATTTTTATTAATATTATTTCCTCAAAGATAATTCCAATTCTAATTCTTAGTAATCTTGTAAAGTATATAATCATCTTATTTTTATAAGTTAAAAAATTAGTTAAATAATCATATAGAAATAACTTGAAAAAGTTAAAAACATACATTTCATTTTTAGATTAACAAAAATATATTTTGTTAAGCTCTTAAAATTAGAAAAAAATTATTTCGGCACTCCATTCCCCTTGAACCGCTCCTGAGCTCTGGAATTCCACACCATTCTTCGGATAATTGTGTCCCACTAAAACACAATTGAATTAAAATCATTACGTACTGCCATGCTCCACTTGGCCAAGCTGCAATTGGCCAAAAATTCTAAAACTATGGGACAGTTGCCACTTGGTGGCCAAGCAGTACGCACGGATACGGATACAAAAAAAAAGATACTTTTCGGCCACGGATACGGATTGATCATGGTTCTGCTGGATGAGTTTTGCGTGAAGGTGTACTTCTGGCCATTCCTCTCGTATTTGGCCAGCATCAAGGGCTGGTGTCCGCAGTATCCGCCAGGTTACTATCCCATCTACGCGCTGCCTCCGCCGCAGCCACCACAAATTCCTTATCCGCAACAACCGCAGTTTCCGCAACCGCCTATTGGTCCACTAATACCGCCTCAACCTGCTCTTCCGTCCTCGCCTGCAGCGATTCCGACGTTCCAGCCCACGCCTCCCTACCCACAGACGCCAGTGACGCCCCCGCTGTTCACCACCAGTAGTAGCACCACTTTGAGCACCACTCTCTCGACAACTTCAACCACGGGTGTGACCACCACTAGCACCACTGCTGGGAACACTCTCCCATTGCCGGTGCCCACATGTCCATCTCAACCGCTGGTTTGCCTGCCAGGAGGAGCTCGCCCCTTGCCCAACTGCCCGTGCATCGATCCCCGACAGCAGAATTCACAGCTGGTCTCCTCCTCGGGTCCTCAGATCGGTTCGGATATGATGGTTTTCATGCCCCTCAATGCCCGGCGTAGGCGCCGTCGTCGCCGGAGACGTCGGATACTCTTCTAACCACCAATCATAATTTATCCAAAAACACACCTTGCACTCACCAAAAAACAACCTCAAAATTAGTCAAAATAAACGATCACAAGATGTAAAGCAAATCGAATTGGCCAACTAAATTGATTTTGAAAAAAAAACAAGAGAATCCTCTGCCACGCCCTCTCCCAGTCACGCCCCCAAAATGCTTTCCTTGGTTTTTACAGCCCAAACCTGCTACGATGCCCGATCCCGGCCTGGAAGCTGCCTGCCCCTGACCTCCTGTCCCCATCTCATGGAGGAGTACCAGGGTCAGGGTCAGGGCAACGATTTCCACACCTTTCTGGGCCAGTCCATATGCGGTTTTGATGGCTCCAGTTTCCTGGTAATATTCTGGTTTAAAAAATAGAACACAAAAAAAATGTCTAGGCTACTTTTTAATCAAATTAAATATTATTTAATAATTGGATAGAAAATTAAACTGCTATTTAATTTCATTCAATTCTTATTTGCAATTTAAATAGTTTATGAACCTTTTGATAATTGCTAAATTATTTCAATTAGAAAATTAAATAGTTTTTATTTTTATAAAATATTTTTTTACATTTTATTTTGTTGAGACAATTATTATAATCCATTCAAATTTTTTTCGCAATTTATATATGCACTATAAATAGTTCATCACCTTTTTTGATAATTGCTAAATTATGTCAAATGAAGAACTAAATGGATTCTATTTTTATAAAATGTTTATTTAACAATTAACTTTTTCACATAATTATTCAAATGTTATTCGCTCTATAAAAGTTTATAAGAGGAAATTATTTGGCACTGCAAAAAAAATTGCAAATCATAATCCGCAGAATTACGTTTTTATTGTGTGGACAGGTGTGCTGTGCCTCGGATCGATCTGGGAATGCCAGGAGCAGAAAGGATATTCTGCTGACCACCACAGCTCCCTTTGGCTTCTTTCACTTCTCGCCACTGAGTGGAGGACCGACGGTTACTCCAATGGTCTTCCAGCCAACGCCGCCTCTCAATCAAGCTCCAGTGGTGGTGAGGCCAAGCTTTAATCCACCTCCGGCACCACCACAAAACGCTCCTCAGTTGGCTCCAGCTTGTGGAATTAGTAGTACCACATCCAATCGTGTTGTGGGGGGAATGGAGGCAAGGAAAGGTATGTTATGCCCCTCTTAAACTAATATGGATTTAAATTTTAATTTTTTTAAATCCCTCCTTCAGGAGCCTATCCCTGGATAGCTGCTTTGGGTTACTTTGAGGAGTCCAACCGGAACTCTTTGAAGTTTCTTTGTGGTGGCAGTTTAGTCCACTCTCGCTATGTGATCACCTCGGCGCATTGCATCAACCCAACGTTAACCCTGGTCAGGCTGGGGGCTCATGACCTTTCCAAGCCCTCGGAGCCAGGTGCCATGGATTTCCGCATCCGACGTACTGTGGTCCACGAGCGGTTCGATCTCAACTCCATATCGAATGATATAGCTCTTATCGAGTTAAATGGAGTGAACTCTCCACTGCCAGGTGAGTTTCAGGAAGAGGAAAATGATTTGTTTTAATATTTAATATGAATTAATATTTAATCCAGCTAACATTGCCCCAATTTGTCTGCCCGAGGCGGCGAAATTCCTGCAGCAGGACTTTGTGGGCATGAATCCCTTTGTGGCCGGCTGGGGAGCATCGAAGCATCAGGGACCCACCTCCCAGGTGCTCCGCGATGCCCAGGTGCCCATTGTCTCCCGCCAGAGCTGCGAACAGAGCTACAAGTCCGTCTTCCAGTTCGTCCAGTTCAGCGACAAGGTGAGCCAGCGATCCTGATTCCAGGGGAATCCCCAAATGTAAACCGAAATAAATCCTTTTGCAGGTGCTGTGTGCGGGCAGCTCGAGCGTGGATGCTTGTCAGGGGGATTCCGGTGGACCACTCATGATGCCCCAGGTCAGTTACAAGACCGTCTTCTGGTTACCTGAGTCATGAAACGAGTTTTGGCCAACTCTTGCGTTGGTAACCAAGGTGGACAAGCACGCTAATTGTCCAGTTTGGTGACGCAGATAAATGGTTTCGTTGGTTGACGAAAATCTGAATGACTTGCAGAAGATTAATTTACTATATTTAATAACTATATTTGAATGCTGTTTCCTTAGCTGGAGGGCAATGTCTACAGATTCTATCTACTCGGTTTGGTTTCTTTTGGCTACGAATGTGCTCGACCCAATTTCCCGGGCGTCTACACGAGAGTTGCATCATATGTTCCTTGGATTAAACAACATCTCTAGTTGGCCTAGAATATGACACATCTTAAGTTCAACATTTCATTCGGATGACACATCTAAATCGGGGACACTTAACAGCAAAAATGTACCTCAAAATCCTATTTGTAATTCACATGCCCACCGGAATTTCCGCAATAAATATCATGTTTTATTGTTCCCAATTGATTTGAGTTTAATTGATTTTACATCAACAATTTTGTATATCATTTGCATGTATTTAAAATTGAATTGAAAATAACAAAATTATGTTTGCCATGCGCCAATATAACGAAAGCTTGTTTATAACTTGAAAATAAATCGAAGCAACTACTGCTGTAAATTAAATTGTCTTATCTCAAAAATTAATTACTGTTGAATGCATGCATTTAAATTGTAATAAATATAAACTCTATTTTAATATGTCAATTGATTTTATATAATATTCTTTGACTATTTCCAACTGATCATACAATAGATTAAATATATACTTTATAAATCCACACCAAATGAAATATATACCAATATCCGTTCTGATATTTATAACACAAAGAATCATAGTTAATTGGACATTTTGAGCTGATCGGAATGCGTGCTATAAAATATATATACAAAACATAATATAAGCCACAACTGCTGAGCCGGAATCGAAAAAATAAAGATGAATTCTTGAGCTTGGTCTGCGACTGGAATTTCCCGCACTTCACTTCGGCCCCCTGCTGTTCACAATACCTGCACTGCATGGCCAAGTGATCCGAATTAGTCACAATTGTAGAACGATTGGTGGACATTACGGACATAATGCCCCTGCGGTTGCATCGATCGCATGCCAATTGGCTTTTGGCAGCGTCTCCGCGGAATTCTAATCAGGTTGAGTGCCCCCTCTCTCGGGGATTGCGATTCCCGATCGGAGGCGGTTCAGTGGGTTGTACATATTCAGTGAGTATTAAGTGAGTGCTAACTCACTTGTGTGATCACACAATCCGATTGCACACATTGTCCGTCTTAATCTGTTTGCTGATCTTTGTACCGTAGATATCGGTTAAGGAAAAAAATTAATAAAATGTAATAATAAATTAAGAATATGTAATAAGAAGTATCATAAATTGCAAACATCAATATCTGAAAAACTTTTTTAATTATTTATACTTACATTTATATACTTATACTTATAATTAAAGGAATATAGCAAAAATGTTTGTTTAGTGAGGGGATAATTATCCAGAATAAGTAATTAATTAATTTCTTGATTACTTTTAAACGGTTTCCACTGTATTTTCACACATTACGTACTACGAGTATATGTTCAATGGGAGGCTGTAATCGTTCCAATCAGCGAAAGCTTTTTACGGTACCCGCATACGAATGCAATCCGCAAGTACGAGTATCTCAATGTTAATAGCGAGGTGAAAATAGAATCGTCGTCAGAATGCCGGCTTGGAAGTGTGTCCAAGTGCTACACAATTGACATGTCAACGGGATCCGTTTTAATTTACCTCGATTAATGGCATTTATCATTCTTGTTTTGTATTTTCTAATTGAGTCACCGAATTCCCGGGACAAGATCGGTGACAAATTGAGAGCAAGGCAGAGCCGGATTGCATTCTAGACACCAATAATTTGGCGCCTCTTGCTTTGACTCATGACACACTTAATTGAAAGTTCCCATTTGGAAAAAGAACAAAAGGATCTAGGCTATTATTACAGAAAGCACTGATCCATATGATTATTATAAATATTTATTTACAAATTTGGGCCTGGGCTGGGCTGGGAAATTTATTCCCGATTCGACTTGATTAGCATGTGAATCCCAGACCCAACCAAAACAAAAATACATTCACTTTCCCAACGCTCGCTTGCCAGAGAGCTTGGAGTGTAATGTGTGTGAGAGAATGACAAAAAGATACTCTCCAACGCGCATATAAAGCTCGACTCAAAACCGAAGATCGCTCAGCCGAATCGAAGACTCGAATGCTTTGGTCACGCAGCCTCAAAAATAATTCGATAGAAGAGTCGGAAGCTTCTCCTCCAAATTCAGTCTGATAACGCAGTTCCGATCGCGAACATCGCGCTGCTCCAATTGGATATACTAGTATATATATATAAAATCGTTCGATCTCGCCATGCAGTCGGTGCGGAGTGTTAGTGCTGTGATTGCTTTGATATCCTTGATATCCCTATTCTGTGCCACGCCCACTGCCGCCCAGTTCAATCAACGGAGGCAAGGTAGAGAGAATTAATTCGTAGAAAGCTGCGCATCATCATTTTGCCTAATCTTCTATCTAATATTTGGAGAACTTTTCTGAACAAACAACAAAACCAGTTCCATTAACAACTAAAAAAATAAAAAACTGAATTAAATTATATAACAAAAACGCATTTGAATGAGAATAGCCCATCTGGGCCAAATATTGATTCGCTTAGATCTCTAACCTCAGCAATATGTTCAAGTTCAATGGCAAGTTCGGTGCTCAAGTCTTTTGTTTTGTCCACATAATGCGACGATTTGTATGAAGTGCAAAAATGTGAATAACCAATTTTTTTCGACTTTGTTGTGTCCGAGAGTTCAGTTCCAGTTCACGAAACCAGTCACCAAGGTTGGATTTCGACTCGGACATCGACAGTGACAGGTGTTTATTACCCTGAGAGCACATATCGGTTTTTACCCGGTTTCAAAGTGAATAAAAGTTAATTCTTGATCCCGACTTACTTGTTTCAAATTGTCGAACAATCTAAAGACATTAATACTAATCATAAATCTTAAGCCCCTTAAAATTGAATACTCAATATTGACAGATAAATTAAGATAAATTACCAACTCATTATTATTATTTTGACAAGCCTCTCTATTTTTTTATTTTCAAAGAGACAACATTTTAGATTTGGACAGAAGTGCCAATTAAATTTAAATATATATGTCTGAGCTGAAATAAATAACTTTGGCTTTTAACTATTGTTTTGCTTTTTTGGGGCTGTCCCATATTATTTAAATGTGGATTTGTGTTAAGAATTGTTGTGTGTGTGTTAATTATAGGAAGACTATAGACATGGTTAGAGGTGTGAAAATATCATAGCTAAAACCCCCATTTCTGATCTGTGACTCATTTGACTAATAACGAAATAATATTATGTGTTACATGTGCTTTTAAATAATTTTTCAAAGTTATCATTATAATCTAAAACCTGTACTTAGTATTTCCTAAAAAAAATAATTAAAACAATATGATGCTTCATAAGTTATAAGAAAAATGCATCGATTTTGGCTAAACATTTTTGTTTTGTTCAGTTCGCCAGAACTGCATCACCCCCGAAAACTACTACGGCAGCTGTGTAGCTCTGAGCTACTGCCCCCAGGTGGTGAACATCTTCCAGAGCACCAGCCGGGATCGGGCACAGCGCTATGTGATCGCCCTGCAACGTAGCTGTGGCTCCCGCAACATCAACGGGGATCCGGTGGTAGGGCTCTATCCATCCGAACTATCTTTTCCTTTTCCATTTTCCTAAGCTTTGCCCTGCTTCTTTTCCCACATAGGTGTGCTGTACGGCTCCCAGAAATAACCCGGTCACAGAGCGACCCTCTGTGAATCCATTCTTCCCCACAGAGCCCTCGTTTATTGGTCCAAGGCCACCGCCGACGCGACCGCAGCCGGAGAATCCCTTCCTGCCCACAGAACCCACATCTTTCACAACCCGACCCACCACAACCAGAACGACAACCACTAAAGCTCCAGCTCCAGTTCCTGTTGTCACAGCAGAACCATTGGTGGAACCTCGAGGCATCTCTTGTCGAGGACCGGACACCAAACCCGGAAATTGCGTGGGTGAGTGAACTCCTTGAAAAAATATTCATTAATTTCCTCATTTTTAATTTAATTAATTTAATTAATCCCCTTCCTCTTCAGATATCAAAAGCTGTCCCGTGTTGCTGAATCAGCTTATTCAAAAGCAGAGCGACGAGAGCTTTGCTAGTTTCCTTCGAGCATCCAGGACCATATGCGGCAATCAGGGCAATATAGTCTGCTGTCCCAATGGACAGACAGCCACCACTCCGGCTCCCATTCTGCCCAAAAACTCGGAGGAGATCCCTCGACGACTGCTCAACGTGGAGGAGGGATGCGGCTCTACGGTTGGATTCTACAAGAAGATCGTGGGCGGTGAGGTCAGTCGGAAGGGGGCATGGCCCTGGATTGTGCTAATAGGCTACGACGATCTAGGCTCTGGTTCGCCTTTTAAGTGCGGAGGAACGCTGATCACTGCCCGACATGTGCTCACAGCAGCCCACTGCATCAGGGATGATATGTAAGTTGCTTTTAATGTAAATTATTTTCGGTTTTCTAATCAATTATATACAGACAATTTGTGCGTCTGGGTGAGCACGATCTGTCCACGGATACGGAAACGAAGCATGTGGACATCAATGTGGCCAGGGTAGGTCCAAAAGAATTTATCCCAAAATACATTTGTATAGTAAAGTAATTCCCCCTTTCTAGTATGTCTCCCATGCGGAGTACAATCGTAGGAATGGACGCAGTGATATCGCCATTCTGTACCTAGAGCGGAATGTGGAGTTCTCCAACACAATTGCCCCCATCTGCCTTCCACATGCCCAAAATCTTCGCCAGAAATCGTACGTGGGTTACATGCCTTTCGTGGCCGGTTGGGGCAAGACCCAAGAGGGCGGTGAATCCGCCACCGTGTTGAATGAACTCCAGATACCCATCTACAAGAACGATGTGTGCGTGGATAAGTACACGGAGCAGAAGAGGTACTTCACCAACGATCAGTTCGATAATGCCGTGATCTGTGCCGGAGTCCTTTCCGGCGGCAAGGATACATGCCAAGGAGATTCCGGGGGACCGCTGATGATACCGGAGCTGTACCAGGGACAGAATCGATTCTACCTGATCGGAGTGGTGTCCTACGGCATCGGCTGTGCCCGACCGAATGTGCCGGGTGTCTACTCCAGCACACAGTACTTCATGGACTGGATCATCGCCCAGGTCCAGGACACGCCCTAAGTTGCCATCTAAGCCTTAAGCTCCTTCTTCCACTCTTATTTAATGCAAACTCTCCTGATCAGAATCTATAAGCCTAGCCTAAGTTCAGTACTGACATCTATTAAAAATCTTTAACAGAAATGTTTATTTTAATTAAAGACTAAGCCGTTGCGCAGTAAAGAAAAAATATGAAAAATGTAGAATCTTTTATTTCTGTTAATTTAAATAATTAGTGCATCAACATTTTTGTTACAGTTTCTATTTAGAATTCATTCTTACAAATGAGTAAGAACAATTTTAATGGCTCAAGGGGATTAGGTTTAATTGGTAACACTCGTAAAAAATTATATTTTGTGATCCCCCAAGAATCTCAGAGAGAACGTGGAAGCTGGAGAATATCACTCTGATCTCAGAAAAGTGCATATAAAGCTTGGCTCAATAGGCGAACAATTTCAGTTGCATCTAAAATCGCGTTTGCATCGGTCTTGTATCTTGAAAATTCGTTAGAAGGGAGGAAAGCTCTGACAGGTTTTTCAGCTTCAGACGGATGACGTTCCGTCTATATTCCGGATCTATAATTAACCAATCTTAAAATGAAGTGCATTAGTGCTGTGATTATATGTCTATCCCTGATAAATCTACTTAGTGCACCGCCCGCCGCTGCCCAGTGGCGAAATCAGAGGAGTCAGAGGAATCAATGGTATCAAAGGGATCAGAGGAATCAATGGAATCCGAGGAATCAAGGTGGTTTAATTACTTAAAAAAGCTTTCAAACTCCCACAACTACGTCATGTCATTTATCGTAGCTGTGTAATGTGTGACTTATCTAAGCATCGAATACCGGTCTTGGCAAATGAGACTTGTATATAGAAATATATATATTATAAATATTAAAACTACGGTCAACCTAAAGAAGCTATAGATTTTATCAAGTGAAAGCATATGAGTTCGTTGCCTAAGTCTTTTGATTTTGCATATAAAGCGAAAGGCTAAAAAAGCTCTTGAAAAACAATCAAACTGATGATGACATTTTCATTTGTCCAGTTGGCCAGCAATGCTTTACCCCCGAGGATTACCTCGGCAGCTGTGTGACCCTCAGTGACTGTGCCCAGGTGGTGAACATTTTCCAGAACTCCAGGCGGGATGTGGCCCAGCGTTACGTGATCGCCCTGCAACGTAGCTGCGGCACCCGCAGCATCAACGGGGATCCGGTGGTATGGAGTCCTTTATTCCTCCAATCTGTGCTTGGGGTTTTCATCCTTCGTCCCACTAGGTGTGTTGTACATCACCCAGAAATGAGCAGTTCACCGATGCACCCCCTGTGAACCCATTTTTTCCCACAGAGCAAGAATACTTCACCCAATCCACCACGACCCCAACGACGACAACCACAACCACAACTCCGGCTCCAGTTCCTGTTAGCACAGAGGGGGCATTAGTAGATCCTAAAGCAGTCTCTTGCCGTGGACCTGACACAAAGCCCGGTTTTTGCATCGGTAAAGTGCTTACAACTTTTGGAGCAGATAATTTCTATTGAACTATAATTTTATCACTCACAATCCCAGACTTTAAGAGCTGTTCTCCGCTCCTAAATCAGCTGCAAACGAAGAAGAACGACGAGACCTTCGCCAAATTCCTTCGCGCCTCTAGGCTGGTCTGTGGGAACAAGGATTACCAGGTCTGCTGTCCCCTGGGACAATCGATAACCACTTCGACCACCTACCGGCCGGTGAATACGGTCGAGGTTCCCAGACGGTTGCCAAATGTCGAGGACGGATGCGGCATTACCAACCGCATCTTTAGAAAGATCGTTGGCGGCAAGGTAAGCCAGAAGGGGGCGTGGCCTTGGATTGTGTTGCTGGGATATGATGTAGCAGGCCCCTCGCCCTTTTTGTGCGGCGGATCCTTGATCACGGCCAGACATGTCCTGACGGCAGCTCACTGCATCCTGGATGCACTGTAAGTAAATTTAATTGAGTGATTTTCAGATACCTGACTTTATTATTTGACAGCCAGTTTGTGCGATTGGGTGAGCATGATCTCTCTACCAATACGGAGACTGCCCATGTGGACATCAGGGTGGCCAGGGTAAGGAGTATAGCTATCTAGGATCTGCCATCACTACGATTTTATCCCGTTTCCAAACTCTTAGGCTGTTAAACATCCCCAATATAATCCAAAACTTTATCGCAGTGACATCGCAATGGTGTACCTGGAGCGAAATGTGGACTTCACCAAGACCATCTCACCCATCTGTCTGCCACAGTCGCAGAATCTTCGCCTGAAATCGTATGTGGAATACAAGCCATTTGTTGCCGGTTGGGGCAAGACCCAAGAGCAAGGTGAATCCGCCACCGAGCTCATGGAGCTCCAGATTCAAATCCAACCCAACGATGTGTGCGTGGATAAGTACAAGGAAAAGAAGAGGTACTTGTCCAACGATCAGTTCGACAACTCCGTGATCTGTGCCGGATTCCTTTCCGGCGGCAAGGATACATGCCAAGGAGATTCCGGTGGTCCGCTGATGATCCCGGAGCCGCCCCAGGGCGATACCCGCTTTTATCTGATCGGAGTGGTGTCCTATGGCATCGGCTGTGCCCGACAAAATGTGCCGGGTGTCTACTCCAGCACACAGTACTTCATGGACTGGATCATCGCCCAGGTCCGGGACACGCCATAAAATGCCATCATCCTTATTAATTAAACGTAATTAAGGGATTAAGGAAATTAAAACATTGTTGCAGGTTTTATTAACGTTTTATCACCGATTGTATGATTAAAAGTATTTATGATTTGAAAAAAACCCAAAATGATTTTGTAATTTCCCACGATGAGAGCTTGCGAGAGAGCAATCTCAGAGATGGAGAATCTATCAATCCGTTCGGAAAAGCGCATATAAAGCTCGACTCAGGGGGTTGATGTCTCAGTTGATTCGAAACCGCGATTGCGTCAAACTCAAAAGAACATTAGCTTCCAGCAGCAGTTCAATAGCATTAGCTTCCTATATAGTCATTCGATTTCGCAATGAAGTCCATGTGCGTTTTTAGTGCCGTGATTATTTCGCTACTATGTCTCACGCCCGCCGCTACCCAGTTCAATCAACAAGGTAATTGTTCAGATAGCATAAAGCTATTCAATTTCCAAGCCGATCGGGTAATATTTACCAGTATTTATTATGTGCATAATATTTTTCGACCTGTCTGCTTGGCAAATATCAAACCAGTTACAATTCCGAATAATTAAAGACGACTAATTAATGGGAATATAATATTTTGTTATTGTTCAAGAATTTCTTTGTTTTATTTTAAAACTGTTTCTACATTTGTTTATTTAATGGGGATTTAACATTGTTTTGGTTTAAAAATATGTTTTTTTTTTTGTGGTTTAGAAACCTTGTTCTTATGTAAAAACTTTTGCAAAAATATTATTTCAAATCCTGACCAGTTGGCCAAAACTGCATCACTCCGGATAACTTTCATGGGCACTGTGAGACATTGAGCACCTGTCCCCAGGTGGTGAACATTTTCCAGACCACCAGACGCGATGTGGCCCAGAGTTATGTGATTGGCCTGCAACGGAGTTGTGGCACCCGCAGCATCAACAGGGATCCGGTGGTAGGAAGTTGGTTATCCTCTCAATCTCCCTGAGGTTTTTCATGCTGTCTCCAATAGGTGTGCTGTACGACTCCCAGGAATAACCAGGTGACGACTCCCAGAAATATCCAAGTCACAGAGCAACCCGCTCGGAATCCCTTCTTGCCCATACAGACGACCACGTTGAAGCCTACAAAGAGGCCCTCATTCGTTGGTCCACATGTACCTCCATTGGGGGTTTCAGAGAATCCCATTCTGCGGGATAATCCATTTCCGCCTTCTATTCCCGACTATCCCAGCCAACCAACCACAACGACGATCAGAACTCTGGCTCCTGTTCCGAATATCCCCGTGGTGGACACTCGAGGACCTCTTTGCCTTACACCCGACTCCAAGCAAGGAAGTTGTGTGGAAATCAAGACTTGTCCCCAGCTGCTGGATCAGCTGAAAGAGAGGCCAAAAGATGAGATCTTGTTCAGTTTCCTCCGATCCTCAAGGGCCATCTGTGGCAACGAAGGCCATCAGGTTTGTTGTCCCATTGAAAAAGCGGTTCCCATCCAGTTGAGGAACGTGGTTGAGGTGCCTCGACTACTGCCCAACATGGAGGAGGGATGCGGTAAGACTCAGTTCCAGATCTCTAGACCGTATGTTGTTGGTGGAGAGGAAGTGCGCCGTCCCGGAGACTGGCCCTGGATCGCTCTCTTGGGCTACGATGATGGCACATCGCATACATTCAAATGCGGAGGAACCTTAATCACAGCAAGACATGTCCTCACAGCAGCCCACTGCATCCGGGATGATCTGTGAGTAGTCATTTAATTTTCCCCAGTTCCGAAATAATCATATTGAATTACAGACAATTTGTGCGTTTGGGGGAATACGATCTTTCGACGAACATGGAGACTCCCCATGTGGACATCAATGTGACGAGGGTAAGTTCATCATTTGGGAGATGATCTCTTACTTATTCCGTATATTTCCCTTTAGCACGTTTCCCATCCGAACTACGATCGCCGGAATGGACGCAGTGATATTGCCATCTTGTATCTGGAGCGGAATGTCGAGTTCACCAAGACGATCACCCCAATCTGCCTGCCGCACACCCAGGATCTTCGACAGAAATCGTATGTGGACTACTGGCCCTATGTCGCCGGTTGGGGCAAGTTGGCGGAGGGTGGTGAACCCGCCATGATCCTCAATGAATTGCGTATGCCCGTCTTGAGTAATGATGTCTGTGTGGAGAAGTACACGGAGCAGAATCGATACTTTACTCGGGATCAGTTTGATAAAGCCGTGATTTGCGCTGGGATCCTGACCGGTGGCAAGGATACGTGCCAGGGGGATTCCGGTGGTCCGTTGATGGTCAACGAGCAATATGGGGAGGAGGTACGGTTCCACCTGATTGGAGTGGTCTCCTATGGCATCGGATGTGCCAGAAAGAATATTCCAGGGGTCTATGCCAGCACTCAATACTTTATGGACTGGATTGTGGAACAGGTCCAGAATACTCCATAAAAGTATCTGTAATTTATAGTAAACTGTACATAATCCTTTATGCCTTTACAAGTTCCCAATTTGAATTGCGTTTTAAAATTATTGATACACAATATACAAATTGTTTTTTATATTTTATTAATAAAGTATTTCAATAAAAGTATTTCCGTATAATTTTCTATTATATAAACAAACCCCAGAAAATTGCACATTCCCATCGAGAGTATTTTGAGATAATGAAAGCAGATAGATTAAAAATATATATATATAAAAATGCATATAAAGCTCAACTCAAGGGATTGATAGGCCAGTTCCGATCTTGTCTACATTCCGAGTGTTTTGTGGATCGCTATGGATTCCGCTATGAAATCGGTTTACGGGCTTACACTACTATCGCTGCTCTGTGCCACGCCCATCTCAGCCCAAGGTATCCTATAATTATATATATAATTTCATTCCCGAATTATTTGAAAACTGGAATTCCAAATTACAGAGCCGACGACACCAGCTGCAATTCCTAATCCGGATTATTCTTCAAGTCCATCTTGCCGGGGACCAGATTCCAAGCTTGGAACTTGTTTGGGTGAGTTTTATCATTATGAAAAAAATAATATATATATATATATATTTAATCGAAATTTAAAAAAGCGTTATAATATTTAATTATTTATAAGGTGAATGACACAACCTGTGAATGTTTGATAACCTTGAATAAATTTGATTTTTAATGACGTATTATTTATTTGTTGATTGATTTTCTTCCCAGAAATCAAAAGCTGTCCTTTGCTGTTAAATCGGTTAATCGAGAAGCAGAGCGATGAAACCTATATGACATTCCTCCGATCCTCCAGGGAAATCTGCGGTAACCAGGGTCATCAGGTTTGCTGTCCCAACACGAGGATTTCGGATGAGAATCCAAGACGATTGCCCACTGAGGAGGACGGATGCGGCGTTACCGAGTTCCAAAACAATTATATAATAGGCGGCGATGGAGCGAATGTAGGGGATTTCCCTTGGATTGCTCTGTTGGGCTATGACGATGGCACTCTGCAGCCCTTCAGATGCGGAGGCAGCCTAATCACTTCCAGACACGTGATAACTGCGGCGCACTGCCTCCGGACGGATCTGTGAGTATTATCATTATTAACAATATTATATAGTATTATTTCTATGAATAATATTTCATTCCATTCTAGGAAATTTGTACGTTTGGGCGAACATGACCTATCAACGGACACAGAAACCCACCATGTGGACATCAATGTGGCTAGCGTAAGTAATATTTTTATAATTTGATTAATTTTTAATGGAAAATTCATAAAAAATTAGTATGTGGCCCATCCAAGCTATAATCGAAGAAACGGTCGCGGTGATATTGCCGTCCTATACCTGGAGCAGAAAGTGGAGTTCACAACGTTGATCCATCCCATCTGTCTGCCAGACGCTCCGAATCTCCGAGAGAAATCCTATGCAGGATTTTATTCGGCATTCGTTGCCGGTTGGGGCAGGATGGAGGAGAACGGCGAATCCGCCACATTGTTGCAACATCTTGAGTTACCCATCTTGAATAACAGCGTCTGCGTGGAGAAGTTCAAGGAGCAGAAGCGATACTTCACTGAGGATCAGTTTGACAGCGCTGTGATCTGTGCGGGTTTTCTAACCGGAGGCAAAGATTCGTGCCGTGGGGATTCCGGGGGTCCTCTGATGGTCCGGGAGCGGAGGAACTTCCGATTGTACCTGATTGGTGTGGTGGCCTACAGCGTGGGATGTGCCAGAGTAAATGTTCCGGGCGTCTACTCCAGTACTCAGTACTTTATGGACTGGATCAAGGAGCAGGTTCAGAACATGTCTTAAGTTTTAAATAATAAAATTAAAAAATATTTGAGTAACTTAAGAAATGTTCCTTTCGTTATTATGGAACTTTAGCTGGTTACTTTATATTCCATTCGCGCAAATATTGACACTCCTTGCTTTGTTCTCAGGATGTCTAATCCCTGAGTCCGATGCCGGGAAGCAGCAGGATCCCTTTTTGAGGGTTACTGCATCTTATGTAAATCAAGCTCAAGACGCTCATCAATCATGCTCGTAATGATCTCGAACCCAAGAAAAAAGAGTTCCTTTTTTGTTTTTAAAGGAGACCTACATATGTAAATGCGGAGTAAGAAGGCAGCCTGTGTCCCTGGACATGAACTGCATTGTAATTGCTCCGCCAGCCACAAGCGGATTTACATAATTCAGGGTAGGAGTTGGTGATGCCCCGAGGAGATGCCACTCTCTGTTGTATCTCTGGGGCGCCATCTCCCGAGGGGAGAACCACAACAAAAGGGTTGTCTTCCCCCCATTCATATCCTTTCTTCGCTTTCTTTTCTCCAAACGGCAGATGAAAGGAAGAACAAATCAAATGCCAAGACGAATCCTTCTTCGTAAGTCAAAACGCCTCCCGCGCATTTGTGGCCACATGGTCGTCGTGCTCTCCTTTGTGTTGGGAATCTTACATTCAAATCGCATCTGGCAGATGATTTAGAGCCTTTCAAAGGAAAGTTCATTAAACTGCATTCCCCCTTTCTCTATCTTTTCTTTACAATTAAGATGCAATCACAACAGAATGCGAGCGATCTTCAATCATTATCCGATCATCATCAATAATTCCTAGGAAATTAGCATAGGGCAGGATTTTTGCGAAAAATTTGCATACCTAAGACCTTGGCCACAAGGGTGTTAATTTCATCATTAGCCCTCGTGGTTCTCAGCTCAGACATCTTTATCGCCTTTATCCCACAGATATTCGCAAGGGTTCAGCTAAATTTGCAAGGGTTGAGAGGGTGATTTCCTTTTTGCGGTGTCAAGAGGGGCACAAATGAAATTTGCCCACAATTGCAAATGTAAACATGATCTGTCAATATCAATGGGTGTCTCTTTGTGCATCTGATTCCCGATCTCGATGATCTTTCAATTTGCAAAATGATCAATGAGGGCAATTGTGTGGCTTTGTATTTTATTTGGCCTGTTTATCGCCACATTTGACTGCTCTATTTATGAGCCATTCATAAATTAAATGAGATTTGATGTTGTATAAATATATATACTCTTATTTATATAAATTACAAAATTGATTAGGAATAATAGAAGTTCTTCCTGCATTTGATAAAAATCAAAAACACTTTTTATATAATATTTTTAGAACGTTTTATTGTAGGATAAATAATGATTTTATTACAGTGTTTAGAATAGATCACAGAGACTACGAACTAATCATTTGACTTAAGACGCCTTACAAACAAACTCTCTTCCTGGACGAATCTAAAACTAATTGAATTGCACTGGAATTGTAACGATTTGTGGGTGTATAACCAAATCTGGCACTACGAATGGCATTGACCCCTCTTTCCGGATGTGGGGTTAGAATATCCTTCAGCTAGGACTCCGGTGATGCTGCATTCCTCTTGAGGGACAGCACCTCGTTCAAGGTGGGACTGAGTGCCAAGGCGGGATTGGCCACCGCAATGATGTTGTCCCCCGCCGCTGAGATGACCTGAACTCCTCGCATGGCTGATACCGAAGTGGAACTACTCAGATCCACCGATTCCCTTGGCGGCGACGAGGTGTCCATCTGGCGGTGGAGGGGTGATCTCTCATTTTCCACTCCATTGCACGGCGTCTGCGGATGGGGATGGGTGGGAAATAGTTTCGCTTAGATTTGGGGAATCTCTTCTGGGCTATAGACTGCCCTCGTAGAGCTCCAACACATACTCACTGGCATGGTCGGCGAGCTGGAGTTGCTGAAGGAGAACCTCGAATCGTTGTCCTCGTAGTCAGCGGCCTTGCCAAGGCTAAAAAAAAGGATGTAACATTTATTAATATAATATAAGATATTAATATTATTTATTTATTATATTATTTACTCACGAGAACTTGGCAATCTCCGTCAGATCGAAGGGCGGCTTGGCGAACTTTTGATACATGGCAAACAGATTGTAGCGCGAGTCCTCGACAGCTTCCTTTTGTGGGAATTGGATTGGATTGGTTTTATCAACATGGTCAAGGATCAAAGATGCTTTTTCAATCTCTAATAGCAGCTTGAAGCTAAGCGTTGGCAAAGGCAGGGAAAAGTTGTTTTGGGCCAAGGAAGAAGACACATCGAATGTTGTTTGGAAATTCCGGAGAAATCATTTATTTTGACTCAACAGTAAGAAAAGGTACATACAACAATATATTGCGAAGGACTACCGACTAATTAACTTGGTCTACAAATTCAGCTAACAAATATGCGTAATAAATTAGTAATCAATCTTAGTTTAAGTTTTAGTAGAGATTTAGATTGACTGAGGAAAAGGTACTAACACTAAAAAAAACACAACCAGTTATTAATAATTTATTTACGAGCTAATAATACCAAAACAGTAAAGAAAGTTTTTTAAATATTATAATTTCCAATATACAATACATTACAAGGATATAAAATCCAGCAACTGACTTGAAACACTTAAATATTAATTTTTTTACTTAGCAATATTTAATTGTGTTTCGGTTTAGTTAGGGATCTATGACCAGATAAATATTTCAACCTTAAATAATGTTTAGTAATAGTATTTAAGCTTTAGTTTGGGAGGAGTTGCAGCAACTATTAGTATTAAATTTATATTTCATAGACTACCAAAAAGCTAAACAAAATATGTAAAACAAAAAGAGATCCCATTCCGCATCTACGAGATATTCTGAGAAGAACCTCTCGCCGAGGGTTAGTATCTGTGTGCTGGCGATGGCGAAAGCTGCAAGGCAAATTTGTGGGTTATCTGGGAGTCCTCCCCAGCCTTTGGGGGAGGACTCTGAAGCGAAGCTGAAGCACCGTCACCGGCGACGGTTTTGGACCTACGGCTCTACAGAATCTTTCTTCCTTACCCGGTTCAAGTCGAGGGGCAGCTGGGCGGCCTCCGTGGAGGAGAGTCGCTGACGCTTGGTCGGCATGACCGAGTCGCTGGACTCGCAGTCGGTGTCGCTGGGCGGGATGCCCCCCGACACTCGACCACCCAACGCTCCCGCTCCCTGTCCACCCGGCAACTGGGTGAGAAGGCCACCATATCTCGCTATACTGGCCGAATGCCCGAACCCGGCATCCTTCACAATCTGGCGGGCAAGGGGAAAGAGCTCATCCCGGCGGGTCAGCAGCCAGATGGTCTGGGGATTCCGACACAGCTGGGCGGCCGCCTCATTGACGCACACCTCGTGCAGGGTCAGAGGTTTCTCCGGCCGCCTCTTGCAATCGAATCGCCCATAGATGGCCGAGTACTTACGGATCTCGTCCATGCGCCGCGGATCGTTCTCCCCCATGGCAATCACCTGCTCCAGCTCCCGGGTGGTCCGCTTCCTCGTCGTCTGCGCCCTCGGCTCCCTATGCGGCAACTGCCTGGCAATCTTCTCCGCACACATTGTGATCCTCTGGATCTGCATCTCCGTCAGCACGGGAGTGAGCTGCGGCGAACTGGAGGACACCTGATGGGCAGCGGTACTAACCGGCAGACTACTACAGTTTGAGCTGGGATGGGGAGTGCTAGTGAGCGGAGTGGAGGGCAAAACCAATGGCACAGGACAACTAATTTGTGTGATCAAAGGAGCAGAGATGGGGGCGGGAGCAGGAACCACCGAAGCTGAAACTGAAGCTGAACTGGGCACCGGAGCCGGGGGCACGGGCGAGGGCTGGAAGGTGGAGGACCCTGCGGATGTGAAAGAGGGAAACTTTTGGCGGGGCAAGGCAGGCGTGGTGTCTGGATTGAAGACCAAAGTTGGCTTCGGCGGAGTCTCGCAAAGACCTGAAAATAGGGAAATTATGAGTAACTATTTTCGGGGTGTAAAAAAAACTTAATATTAAAATAATAATTGATTATAAATGAAAGTTTTAGAGGTAACTCCTTTGGATCCTTACCCAAGTGCGGCATCATGGTGCCCTGGAAGAGAGCCGGATTATTGGCCCACTCATGCAGCGCCTTTTGGAGTCTCCTCACATGGAGTGGCTTGGAGGCCATGCCCACCAGTGCCATGATCTCGAGGAACTCCTCCTCCCCAGCATCGTACAGCTGCTGCACATCATCGCCGCCCATCTCTAGCAACGTGTCATAGTAGGCCAGAAGGCTGGCCCTCTGGAGCACCCGGTACAGCTGCACCTCCGCCTCGTTGCCCGGTCGCGATGTGGTGATCACTAAAAACAGAAAAACAAAGACCGAAAAAATTAAGAACTGGCTTCAAAAAGTTTAGGAACAGAAAAAAAAAAGATATTTATTGAGTTCTGGCCTGCGACGTTCTCACAATGCTGCGGGGCTATAAGAAAAAAATTTAATTAAATTCGCTTTTTTACCCGAAAATAAAAAAACTCGACGGACGTCTGGACCCTAAACCCTTTTCCAGCAAGATTGAGAGAACCAAAAACAAAAAAAAAACCGAACACGAACAGGAGAAAAAAACTCGAAAAGCACAGAAAAGGATGAGGCAAGAGCTGGGAACCAGCTCATCTGCATAAGCAGAGCGAGAGAATCTTGATTCCAACCCCTTTTCAGGGTCAAAGGATCCCGAATCCATGAGATACGCGGCGAAACTCGTTAGAAATGCGTCACGCATGCTGCCAAGGATTGCCAGGATCACTTTAATCTTTTCCAATTTTTTTCTTGGTTTTATCACTTTCGATTTTTGGCCAAAAAAAATGGAAAAGAGAAAAAGAAGGGGAATTGAAAATCGTGTGAATTATAAATCAAGTAGCTCAAAATTCGTAGGAAAAATATTCCTGCAGCGATCAACGATTTATTGCTCATACTAATGAATCCCCCCAGTTACTGTTATGGCACTCGGTCCGGTCCGGCCCGGTCTCAAAATGGTCGGATGGCCAACGATGACGAGCCTGATGATTATGTCAAATCGTAAATAATTATGTGAGAATATTTCAGGCGGCGACAACTCGTCGAATGGCTCCTCCGAAGCGTCTCCGGCCAGCTTTAATTAATAGAAAAACGAGCTGGCCCAGCTAAATTATAACAAAGTCTGGGCAGAAAAAGTCGCGCACATCGATGGCCATCCTCTGCGTTTTTTGTTTCGGCCTCCATCTTCCAGGTTGTATCTTTCAGGTTGCAGGTTGCACCAACCACAAGCCACAAGCCACAAGCGCATCCACCAACGACAAACACCAAGGATTCTTCTCACTTTGCGTCATTAACCCACGCTCTGCGCCACAGGGTTGTTGCGATTTATGGTTCGAATGGCCAGAATGATTCGCATTTGTGGCCACTTTAATTGGGTATATCATAAATAGTTTCGAAAACATAAGTATCTCGCCGGCTTGCGATAGTTGTAGCTACTAGTTTACGTACGAGAAACTATAGAAGATGTTTTAGAGTCACCTTGTCGCGACCCATGAAATTGTTTATAAATGTTAGCTTAATCCAGTAATAAACTAACAAGGTTTTACTAACCAGTTTAGTGGAGGTTTAAAATAATTATAGAAAATTTTAAATTAATGAAAAGTATTAATATATCATATACGAAATAAAAATGTAATGTTAAAATGTAATAGTAAAATTTCTTCAAAGGATGAACATGATTTTTTTCAATTATTGTGGGAATAAATTTGTATAGATAAACTCATTTAAATTTTGGCATATCTGCTGGAATATTTAATATATTTAAAATCGGATATTACGAAAAAAAAACACATGGAAAGATATTTATAGAGATAGAAGTTTCCTGTGCACAACTAGCAATTTAGGTAAATAAAAATGTTGATAAAAATTTAGGTTTTTATTTTGGGTGAATAAAACTTTCTATAACTGATAAATTTAATTAGTTAAATGGAGCAGATAGTGCCCCGCTGAAGGGTTAACCCACCGGACACACTTCTGGTCTAGGCAAGGCCCTGATCCCCTCCCTATTCCCCATCCACCTGCCCCACCAATCCAATCTTCTCCACACTCAAGTATTTAACGCAGACCTGCGTAACTCGGGGAGTCTGCCAGAGTGAAAGAGAGAGGTACATGGGAGCAAGCGAGAGGGGCATACATTTGCAGCAATAAATAAATGAGACGTGATTTCAATACACAAATAATGCCACAGATCGGAGAAGATCTGGTGAAGAGGAAGATGCCTCCTCCTCCATCTCCTCGAACCATGCGATCCTCTCCTTTTTCCTCCACGGCTCGGATTGTTGTTGATTTTTTATTTATTTAATTTGCGGGTTCCCTTTTTTTTCCCCCACTCGGCAAGTTTGTCTCCATCGGATGCGTTCTTATTGTTGCTGTTGTTGTCATTTGCTAAATATGCTGTTTTTATGCGAACGGCAAATGGTTAAAGATGGACAAAAAATTAACTGCAGTAACTTTTTAGTTGGCACTTGGCAGCAATAATGACATTCGACGCCACATACCAAGCAGCTGCCCAGCCGCTTTCAGCCAGGCCAGGAGCTGCAAAACTTGGCAGGATCCAACCAGACGGACACAAAATGCGTGTGAGTGTGCACAGGGAGAAAAACATTGGGGATCGCATATGGAGGTTATTTGATTTGAACTCTGATCTTAAGGAATTTCTGATCTTAAAAAAAATTTGATGTATTTTTAGAAATTTTTAATTCTATAAATAAATATTGCAAAAATCTGCAAGCCTAAAAAGTTAAATATTTTGATTTATATTTGAAAAATTTTTTAAATGTTAGCCAACTATGTTTTTTTCTGAAGGAACTTCTTAATTTATTGTGCCCTTCTTGATTGATTTATATAATTTAGTTTCAGTGTACCAATGCGTATGTGAGAGTTTGATTGTGTGTGTGTGTGGACCGGAGCAGTCAATCGTGCGATCGCTTCGATTATGGGCAAAAAGTAGACGCCGGAGACGCAGACTTTGACTTGGAGTTGGACCTGTGGACCCGAGATTCGAGGCCCAAGACCCGGGAACCCTCCTCCGCCATCTCAGCCTTCACGTTGGCATTGGCAATGGGCAAGTAACCGAAACTATTTCTCATATACAACGATAAATTAAAAGCCAACGTTTTTCAACGACCAAATTCTTGTCGATCAAAATTCCATTGGTGGCAATAACTTGGTCCCCGTACGTGCCAATGGCCAATGGCCCCAGAAAAAAAAGGGCCAACCATCAGCCACATAACTAAATAGCAGCATAACCATAACCTGAACAGCCAAACATCATTTAAAACTCAATTTTCACAATTGGTAATGAGATCGATCTTATCTATTGCAATGAGAAACTATAAATTTAATGTAGGAGAATGATAACTTGAAGTTACACGTTAAATGGTACACGATTTTCTATAAGTTAAGATTCAAAATCATGAGTCTTCATGGTTTTATACAAAAAGTCTCGCAAATAAATTTTCCGGAATTATTTACATATCTTATTTATATTCAATAAATGTATAATATTAGTTCGTAGCTTTTTTACAAGTTAAGATTCGTAATCATCTATATCCAATGTTTTTATATGAAAAATTTAGCAAATAAATTTTCAGAAATTTTATAAATATCTTATATAAATTCTATAAATCTATAATTTTTATTTTCTGTGTGACGACATCTTTTTCTTGATTATGTTTCCAGCGAGAACGCTTCTCGTTGGTTGGTTCACCCTTCCAAACAAAAAAACAAAAAGATTTTTTTCCGACTATTTTTTTGCTACCCTCATCGCTGGGGGTGACTTTTTTCCCTCTCAATGCGTGATTTTCACTCATCACCCCTAGGACATGGCCTATCATCTAACGGTTGCCTAGACCAGGCTTCTTACCTGGATCCTGGAACAGATCTCATTGGACGCCGTCTGCCATTGCTACCTGGAAGGAGTCTCTAGACCTTGAGCAGATATGCTAAATAAGACACCCCGAGCGATTGGGAACCGGAACCGCGATTCTTTGAGAATAAATAACTTTTTTTTTGTACTCCCATTGTTAGCAGACCAAGGTCCGTTATTGCCAGGGACAAGCTTCTTTGGTTCCAAGCGTTTTCCGTTACATAATCACCAAGGGAACAAAGGCAAATGGCAGGCAAAGCTCCGCAAAAAAAAAGAGCGCGAAAATTGGCTGCATGTGGCAGGATGAGAGATTGAGATTTCTTTGACTGCAGAAAAGCTTGAATTGAGGATTTGATGCGGTCCAGGGAATCAGGAATGCGGAACAATAATAGTTAAATAAGAGGGGACATCTGCATGTCCTTTGGGTGAGTTTTAAGTAACAGGAAGCGTCTGTATATCTCAGAAGGTCGTCTGGTACTTAAGTGTATGTAAATATCCATTTTCAAACTGGTTTACAAACTCAATTAATTATTCTCTCTCTAGTTAATCTTATTTATTAGATAATACTCATATATACTCATAAAAGAATATATATGTGTATATCTCAGAAGTGTTTTTCAGGGACCTTAAAGTATATGTTTATCAATTTAAGTAAATATATTAACAATATTAATAAACTCTCTCTAGTGAATAGTATTTAATATATATAACTCATAAATATTTATATATTTAGGTAATATATCTCAAAAGCTTTTCTGGTACCTCAAGATTGCAAAACAAAAATCTTTATATATATGTAAATATCCATTTATAATCTGGTTAACAAACATAAATAATAATATTTAAATATCTTAGCAAGAAAATCATCCGAAGACTCTTTAAGCACCCAAAAATAATTTATTCACTCTTGAAAAACTTATTTAAAAGACAGAACTCATAAATATTTGAGTATTTTAAGTCTTAATTTATTTCCCCTCTATTAATTAATAAATTTTATATACATTTTAGACCAATTATTTAAGTTAATTAGTACTTACTTGTGCCATTTGCATTCCGCCCGAAGATCTTGCCCTGCGGACTGAGGATCGGGCTGGAGGAGGCCGACGGAGCTCCGGAGAGTGATCGCTGGCCCTCGGATAAACCGCTGGCCAGGGAGAGATTGTACAGATCCTCCGCCTTGACCCCCTCCAGACTGGTGGTCAGCAGCTGCGATTGGGCGGGGGGCGTGGCAGCAGCAGCAACAGCAGCAGCAGCAGCGGATGCAGATACTGTAGCAGATGCAGTTGCGGATGCGGAAGCAGAGCAGCTGGAGGCGGGTTGACTTTTGCTGCTTGTGCTGGCCGCAGGCGATGGACTGGACGTGACCACGGTGGTCGTTGTGGTGGCCACCGCCGTGGTGGGTGTGGTGGGTGATGTTGCCTCCATTGTTTTGATTTGATTTGTTTAACGATGAATTAAGTCCTTGCCAAAAACGGCGAGTTAAATTAACGAAGGACGTTGGGAAACCAGGCGCACACACAAATAACCAACACGAAATGCATGCAAACTAGGTTCAAGGATCGGGGATTACGAATCTACAAGCTACGCTTAACTACACTAATTCTTCTGTTTTATAAATTTCTGTTTGAGATTGCTTAAACTGGAGATTCACGATATATCGAGAGTCGCGCTAGTTTAAAAACGATCTCTGCCCATCCGCTCAGCTCGAGGCCAGATGAACTTCTGGTTTCGAATCCCGGACTGGACACCTCGGGAACCCTTCCCAAAACAGCCGAAGCCAGCCGAAGTCCCAGCGAGCGATTCTCGCTTTCGTTTTCTTCCGAGGGAAGAAAAACTGAGGACCAAAAATCACGCAAAGGGTTAAAAAAGGGATAAAAACAAAACAAATCGAAGGGAGGGAGATGTTGAGGTTGAGGTTTTGTTTAGAGGGTAAGTTTTTTTTTATTCGACGAGTATCTGCAGATACAAGAAACTCTTATTAGAGCAGGGACAAGCGGAGAAAGGGAGAAGAGGGAGAAGGAGAGAGAGAGGGAGAGAGAGTTTTCTGCTCAATGTTGAGTCCAGCTGCCGGGTTTTGAGTGAGTGATTTTGCCCCGCCTCTCGAGTATCACTCAAATAGTATTTCCGATTTGGATGCTTCATAAGATCCTTTTTCAGAAGATTTTTTTTGTGATATTTTCCGTTAAAAATTTTCTGGGAATATTTAAATTTTATCAAATGCAAGATGCGCATGAAATGAAGAAAATAAAAAAAGTACATATATAACCCTTTTCCCATGACAAAAGATGCATTAAATAAATTTTTTTTTAGTCTTTAGAATAGGGGAATATTTTAAAGAATCTAGAAATTTAACCATGTAAAATAAATTATATTTTGCTATTTTTTTCAGCAACTTTTTATAAATTTTAACGAAATGAAAGAAATATGATGATCTACCAAAGGAAATATGAGAAATCTGTAATGAAAACCCATTCAAATATTTTTTAAACTTATTTTTATCCTTCCTCCCCTTCCTCCAAAACCAACTTTATTTTACTGAAGATTTGTTTTTTATTTTTTGTATTTATTTCGTATATACAAAAAGAGTATAGAATAGGGCTTTATCAAATAGGGGAATACTTTTAAAGATTGCCGTCTACACTATATATAGTCGATTTCTGGGGGTTTCGTGTCATTAGATTAGGTTTAGGTATGAATAGATTACACTAGGATGGGTTTACGTTAGCAGTCGAAGAGCGGGAACCCCGGAGCAGTCGTAGAGATTGCTGCGAAGGTGTCGGGAAATCTCTACAAGAGCGGGGTTCCTCCCGCACGGTTTTGTTGTCCTTTGCGAGAGATCGATCCCCTCACTATAAGTTGTTCACGCTGATGATCTGGTTGATCCAGCCGATGAACGAGGACGTCTTCACATAGACGCCGGGCACATCCTGACGCCCGCAGCCGAAGCCCCAGGACACCAGGCCGGCCAGCTCAAAGAAGCCATCGTCCTGACAGACCAAAGGACCACCGCCATCTCCTTGGCAGGCATCGTGTCCTTCCTCACCGCCTGCACAGAAACTGGAGGCGGGCAGAATGAAGATCTTCTCGGTCACAGCGTTGACCTTCCGGATGCACTCCGTATCGCTGACAATGGGAATCTCTGCCTCACGCACCCTCAAGGGAATGGGACCAGCTAGGAAGGGATTTGAAGTTTATAACATATTTTGAATTTAGATTTAGAAATCATTAAACTATTTTACCTTCTCCCATGTAGCCATATCCGGTCACTGTGCATCTCTTTCCAGCCGCATGGCTGACTCCACGAGCTGGCAGGCACACCAGGCAGACTCCATCGCGGAGCTCCGCCTGACCATGTAGCTTCAGCAGGGCAATGTCGTTGTCCAGGGTCTGGCTGTTGTGGTTGTGGTGGATGTAAGTGGTGGCCACTCGCAGAGTCTGGGCTCCGGGGCTGCCATATTTCCGGGTCAAATCGTAGTCACCCACTCGCACATAGATGGCATCGCCAGAGCGAACAATGCTGGAGGGGAATAGGGCAATTTAAATTTAAATTTAAGTAATCAATAAAAGGAACTCACTTGGTAACACAATGAGCTGCAGTTAGCACCCATTGGGTGCCAATAAGGGCTGCTCCGCAGAGGTACTGGTTCAAGGAGTTGATCAGAGCCACCTGCCAGCACCACTCTCCATTCTCCCCATCCTCCCCACCCACCACTCGAGCCCTTCTCCTTCCACTGAAATTGGACTGTAGGTTGTAGAGTGATCTCTGCTGGTAGTATTCCGGATAAACCAGTTCCGGCTGATCCGGTGAATCCTGGTGATTGTGATACGAACGCAGCTGGTTGCTCTGCAAGCTGCTCGACTCCACCAGGTCACCCAGTTTATCGTTGTGAATCTGTATGGGCACAATGGCGGATCCCAGGACCAAACGCTCATTGGACTTGTTGAAGTTCATGGAGTAGGTTGCGGCGGAGGTCATCTGGCGGGCAGTGCGTTGAAGTCCGTACTTCGCCCGGGCATAGGGCACGAAGGAGAGAGCCTGGGAGCGTCCGGTCCGCAGGGTTCCCTTCACTCCACACACGTACTTGGAGTAGACATGCGGGCGGGGAGTTGTCGTGGTGGTGGTTGTGGTCGGTGGTGTAGTCATCGGTGGTTGTGGCTGAGGTGGCATTCCTCCAGGCCCGGATCCTGGATAATAATCCCCATAGTTGGGCGCCGGTGGAGGTGGCCCTGGCTGGTAGGGATTTTGATGAGAATGCGGAGGAGGAGGTGGCGGTATTCCCTGTGGCTGGTTGGTCATGTAGGAGTAGGGCGGGCTCTGTGGGGGATAGGCCTGCGGAGGTCCCATCGGTGGAGGAGGTGGATAGTAGGCTGTGTCATTGCGGGTCTGGAACTGCTGCTTCTCCAGGATCTTGCTCTTGGGAGCACAACAGATCTGGCCGGAGCGCTTGCAGCGGAAAAGATCGGTCATCTCAGCGTTTTCTGGGGAAGAAGATCAGCAATTTAGTTATTGAATACTAAATCATCTAAAGCTCCTAAAGTTACTCACTGAAACAGGTGAAGCTGAGCAGGCTCACGATGCAGGATCCTGGGCACTCCTCCCTGGGATCTGGAATGGGCGTATTGTGCAGGACATAGGGCGGGGCAGTGGGCGGTTGTGTCGGCGAGGGTGTGGCAGGTGGCAGCTTGGGTTTGGGAGCGGCTCCAGCTCGGGAGTTATCGCAGCACACGGATCCCTTGGCGCAGGTGGTTTGTGTGGAGACCAGGACCGAGGGACGCTCACAAAATGCGGCCATAATATTGAGCAGACAGAAACCAGGACAGCGCGGCACCTGGGGAGGGGCCTGAGGTGGAGGTGGTGGAGGAGCCGGTGAGTTCAGAGTGCTTTCGGCGAAGGAGATGATCTGGGAGAGGAGATCCCCACCACCACCACCTTGGCTGGATGAGGAGGGTGGTGGAGGAGGTGGAGAGGCAGGACGTGCTGGCTTGGCAGCCGGCTTGGAGGCATGCTTAATGGCCGGCTTGGTGGGTGGTGCCTTGGAGGCGGGTGCTTCCGAAACGCTCCCGGTGACACAGCAGCTTCCCTCACCCGGACAGAAGGCATCGGAGTCGATGTCGTCGCAGAAGATGGCGAAGATGCCATTCATGCACTCGCCCTCGCACTCCTTCAGCACCTGACCCTGCCCTTGTCCGGACTTCAGCTTGTTGCTTAGAGGTGGTTCCTCCTCTTCGGCTCCTTCCTCCCCTTCGCTCTCCTCCTCATCCTCCTCTTCCTCGGCTGCCTCAGTTGTCGTCGTCGTTGTGGGATGCTTCTTGTGCTTGCTGGGCTTCGGGGAACTGTGGCCACTGGTACGAGCGGGTTCCGGAGTGGTGGTGGTACTGGTGGTAGTGGTGCTACTAGTGGAGGTACTAGAGGAACTCTTCGAGGGAGCAGATTTCTCGGACAAAGTCTGATTGGGTTTCAGGTTGCTCATGTGTTCTGTTGGGGTTGAGAAATGAATTAAAATTGGGATTTCAATCAGGATGGGACTGATCCTTTAGCAATACTTACTCGCAGGAATGTAGATGTCCTTGGGCAGTTTGCCATTGGAGTATTCGTCCAGGGAGACGCAGCACTTGGTGCCCTCCTTGCACAATCCATCGCTGGTCAGATATGCCTCACAGTACTCCGCAATCCTGTCCGCCACACAAACTCCAGTGCAGTCCTCTGGGAAGATGCAAATATAATTAATATTATTTAAAGGATTTTAAGATTTAAAAATATTTTAAATATAATAGTTGTTAGATTTATAAATCAGTTAAACTTTTAAAAAATTCTAAAACTCACTATTAGCATCATCCGCCTTGGTGGACTCCTCCTTATCCTTGGGCTTCGTTGTGGTCACTTTTTTAGTGGTGCTGGGCTTCTTGGTGGTGGCCACTGTGGCTTTTGTGGTGGTGCTGCTGGCCGGTCGTTTGGTCTGCGGTTTGGGCTTTGGCTTCACTGTGGTGCTGGTTGTGGTGGTTCGCCTTGTGGTGCTTGTTGTGGCCACTGTGGTGGTTGTCCTCCTCGTGGTGGTGGTACTAGGAGTAGTTGTGGTTTTCGGTGTTGTCGTGGCTCGCACCGCAGTGGCATTCTTACCAGCTATGGGATATTTGAATAGTTTAGATCTTGAAAAGATTCTTTTGAGAGGGAAACCTTACCTGGAGCATTCTCAATGCAGCACTTCATGCTGGGCGAGGGACAGGGCACATCGTCCAGGACTTCGTAGCAAATCAAAGTGGCCAGGGTGTGGACACAGACTCCGGGACAGTCCTTGGCATCAGCAGTGCTGGTGATGGTATCTAGGAGACCTGTGGAGAGGTTTAACATTTGATTAATTAATTTTTCGGCTTAGTAAGCAAAGAAAATATTATTAATAAATAATACAATATATATATTTAATAAGTACTTAAACAATTTTAAAGATGGCTTAATAAAATGTGAATTTGTTATATATGTACATTAGTTGGATTATCTCACCTGATAGAAAACTGCCAGCCAGGGACTCATCCTGAGCCTGCGTTGATCGTGGGGCACTGACCAGCAAAACGCTGAAGATCAGGGGCAGAATGAAGCTAGTCATGGTTGTGGGAAATCTTTGAATATTTCGATGGTCCAACATGGTCAGCACGTGCTCATTGCTTGGCGAGAATCTGCGGGGAAGACGGAGTGAGTGAGAAATGAGTGAGATAATTAGCGGTGGTCAAGTGAAAGTCGAGGAATCATGCTCGAGTCGTGTAACCCAAGCCACCTGTGACGTAATCCGGCCACAGCTTGGGGCATCTGCCCCAGCCCCAGACTCGCAAAGATATAAAATAAAAGACAGACGCAAGACCCCGAGATCATTGGCCTAGAAAGAGCACCAAGATCATGGTGATGATGATGACGATGATGATGATCCCAATGTGTGTGATAAGCCCAAAAACCAGTTTACACATTTCGGTTATCCACTGGAGCTGGTTCTGTGTCTGTTTCTGTGTCTGTTTCTGCTTCGGCATCGGCTTCTCCTATCTGCGGCAGGTGCCCCATTTCGATATTACGTATACGTAGCGGTGTCCGCCGAATAACGGATCGCTCACAGCAATTCCTGCCTTAATCCATGTATCTGGGTTGCCCAGAACGAGAATGGAGAGACAGCAGAGGAAAGGCTGGCAGACCCAAAACTGGTTAACCGAACCACACAAGAAATATACTCGTAAAAAGACATGGCCATGCAAATAATTGTGGTCATGGCGACAATGAACCGCATTCAGACTCAAACTCAGACTCAGCCAAAGTGCGGGTAAAAGCCATCGCATTCTTGGCCAACAATTAACGAAACCGACCGTTTAATGAATGAAATAGAAAGTACTTAGTACGAAATGAAACCTCCGCCCCGATAGAGATCTCCGCCAGCGAAAGTGCAGCTGCTGACAGCCACTAGATGACGGACAGTGAGTAGTTTCTGAAATCTGAATCGGGGATTCGGGCTTGGAATTGGAATCGGAATCGGAATCACAGTCATTGTCCAAGTCGGACTTCCCCATCACGTGCCGGTGTGGAGGAGCTTTCTACAACAAACCGGAAATTTCTTGGCCGGCCATTGTGGTCAAAAGAAATTATTATGCTTACTAACCGCTTAGCTTTGATGGTTGTTTAATTGAAAAATATTATTTAAACCCATTTATTTTAATTGAGTATTTTGATTGGGCAAATTATGTTGTTTGAAATTTCTATAAACAACTGGAAATTTCGTTCACAATTTCACAATTCTGCTTGCTGATTTTTTAAAGATACTATTCAGATAAATATACATATGAGCGATATTTCAAGAACTTATTGAACCCAACATATCAATTATTAAAGAACAGTCTTGTAGGCATTAACTATCTCCTTATTTTTCATTTTAGAAATTTTTTATGATTGTTTCATAAATTTCTTAACCTTTTCTGAGAAGTTTTAAGAATTTATTGTAGCCATATTTAACCAAATAAATATATTTTACCTAATAACTATCCAGTTATTTTTGTAATCCCAAGATCGTTAACTATTTATGGCATTTTCTCAACCATCAATAGAGACTTTTCTTTCTAGAAAGTGATAAATATTTAATTTGAATCGCTTGCTTTGTATGTCAAGATATTTATTGCAAAATATGCAGTAATTTCTTTGGTAAATCCATATACAAATATTTATTTTCCGCCTAGAAAGTGACTGGGAATTGAGCCAAAGCTAGAACCGCTCCCCAGAAGACGTCACGTATTTTGGGTCAAGACGTTTCTCCCGTCCCGTTTCTCCCATTGCTCTCCTCTCCTCTCTGCTCCACACACCCCCCTCTCTGCCCTCCTACTCTGGCCACATTCCGCTGCCCCATTCTGTCAGATACCACGCCTACGCCACCATGAATACCAAGTCCGGCACCAAAAACCCGGTAACTGGGTCAGATGCATATGGCGCGACGGCGTTAACAACGATCGGAACGTTCGTTCATTCAGATGCCCGCTTTCTTGGCTTTGGATCTTCGATCTCCGATCTTCGTTCTTCGCTCTTGGTTCTTGGATTTTCGTTCTTGGCTGTTCGTTCTTGTCGGGAATCGCTTGAAATTCCGGTTGCCCGAAAATACAAATACGAATTTGAATATGAATTTGAATTTCACGGCAGTGACAGACACGATTTCTTTCAAAACAAACAGAACGGTTCGGGGTTAACTGTAAACGACACGCGTACACTGTAACTATCGTAGTTGATTTGGTCAACTATTGAAGCCGCTTTTCAATTTGCAAAACGATCTTTTCCGTTTTGTTTTATTTCTTTTTTTTTCGGTTGGTTTCTTTCGTTTTTAGCACTTCCATAAAAGTCCCGAGTGAAGAAAAGACACACATAAGCACAGCAGAGGAAGAGAGGGAGGGGCCGAAGAAAAGCAGAAGGCAGAGGAATTCTTCGCCTTCGGGCTCGGCACGAACAAGTTAAGCGACTTCTTTTACTTGGCAATCTTTTGGTTTCTTTGCTGGCTGATCGCTGGCTGAGATTGTAACGGTAAGCGGCTCAGACCATTTCTATGGACCGCTCTTGGGAAGCTGGAATCTGGAATCCGGAATCTGGACTCGGGAATCAGTATCAGGAATCAGGAATCCGGAATTTGGACTCGGAAATCAGGAATTGGGTAATCCGGAATCCAAACTCCATTTCCACTAAAAAACTCCAATATAAAACAGCTTACAGCACTCACAATGTTTAATTTGTTCAAAACCGATCCTCGAGATTTTTTCTTAGTAACTAGCAACTTGTGTCTTGTATCTTGTGGTAGATGCGATGGCGACGCGACTGCACCTTGCGAATGCCAGAAGCCAACTGACCAGCCAACTCAAGGTTCTCAAGAAGGCCAGGCCAGGCCTTCTTCTCCTCCGGAGAAAGTGTGCATGCCCGAAGACCGAAGAGCGCGTTCCCGAAGAGAAACATAACTCTCTTTACCATCGTCACCTGTTAGATATTTTTTGGGAGTGCGGATTGCAGGTAAATCTCAGAGATTTGTGGGCCATAAAAAAAACGAAGATTGGTTCACACCTTTGGGCACCATTTTCTTTATTTTATTGGCACCCCTTGCTAAAATAGAAGAGAAATGCGAAATTACCCCCGGAGTGTGCCTACTTTAGCGGATTAGAGGGATATACCAACACCCTTTATATGTAGATAGATAGATACCTTCTTCAATACCTTCCCTATTCCTTCTTTTTTCGCGCAGCTTAGTTATGCAAATCTCAAGTGCCTGTTTTTGCATTTCGTATATTTTCGGCCAACATCTTGTTACATATGCTAATTTACAGCCTACATCCCTTGATCCTGAGATCCTTTTCTGCAATCTCGAGGAGCTGTTGACGTTGCTCTGTTGCCAAAACATTTCCAGAATGCAATTACGAGCTCGCGAATCTAATGAGCAACTAAGTGAATTTGCATATGGCCTGGGAAAACTGGTTAATCCGATAAAAAGGGGATTTGCGGTGGGTTTGGGAAATCAATCAATAGTTTTTGTTTTTGCATAATCTGAAAAGAATAGTACTTATTAATGCGCTGATTAGTATTAAATTAGTATAAGATGGTTGCTTAGATGAAACTGAATTTAAGTTTTAGTAGACATTTTTTATTTTTCTGGGAGTATTATTGGATATGAATTATAATTCTTAGAAATCAATGCTTAACCAAATGCCATGGTCATAATTACTATAATCATTTATTTATTTATTTGCTTAACTTAACATTTTCCTATTTATTATTTATTGCTTATTCAAGGATTATAATTTATTACACATTTTATATTTCTGATTTGTAATTTGTTATATTATAAAATAACTTCTTTAAAACCAAGATCGATTTAATATGTATTTTGTATCTAATCCATTAATTTTTTACTTTTAATATGTTATTCAATTTTTGTTATTTAATTTGATATACTTTTAGGTATCATATTTAAAGCCAAGTCACCTCTGAACATCTTTTTGATGCTAATTAAGGCAATATAGACACCCATTTCCTACTAATTGTCTGCGATTTTCTATGAGTAATCAAATGTCTAGGCAAATGAACAGTCGCGACAGAAAGCAATCGGAGACAATCCTTTCGCTGGCGGATATTCCCAGGCTCCTGCAGATCTCCGAGAGACAGCCGTCGCGCATCCTTCGTTTCGGGGCAGAAATCTGCTCAAGACAGAAACTTCACACGGCCAGCGCGGATAGAAATTTGAATAAAACGCTGCATAAAAAAAACCGAAAGTGGTAAAAAAAAAGTGAAAAAAGTTCATAAAAAAATCGAGAGAGAAAAAAATTATTTATCATTCCATGCGTGTGCGCCTGCGTACGGGTGTGTCTGTGTGTTCGTGAGCGATCGGTTTTGTACCTGGCCCTGAAATAGATAAGGAGTTGTCGGTGGTGGTGGTTGAGTCCTCAGTCCTTCGTCCTGCGTATGCAAATTTGCTCGCCCGAGTCCACGATGATTCCTTTTCAATTCGAACAATGCCGAGGGTCGCCGCCCTGTCCCTTGGCCACACATGTTTTCGTCTGCGTTTTTTCTACATTAATCGTCCTATTTGGAAAAAAAAATGATTAAACCCTTTCGTTCGGCACAATTTTTTTTTTTGAGGATTTTTCCCCGTTTTTTAAGGTTCATCTTTTTTTTTTGCTCAAGTCATCCCGTTGTTGTAATTTCACTTTTCCGTGAGAACCTTTGGGTCTTGGGAGAAGAATATGAATAACTATAAATTGGAGGCTCAGGTGTGGAATAGGGATAGTTTTTTTTTATAGAAGGAGAATAAATAAATTAAGGAGGAATAGAGACATTGAGATGGAATGCTGATGCTAAGAGATGCTGAAGATGCTGATTTTCTTTGAAAATTATTTTACAAGTCTTTTGATAATAAATAATATAAATAATATTGGGAGGTAAATGACATACAGCATAAACATATATCGTAAAGAACATTATTTTATTGATTTTATTTGAAATTTATTTAACGAGGCTTTCGATCTTATTTAAATATTATTAGGATATTAGATATTATTCTAAACAAAAATTATATGAAGTTTGAAAATTCCTTAAACCCCTTTTTGTTGCGGTTGCAGTTGTTATTTATCACAAGAGTGTATTTTCTTCAAGACAGAAAACAATTTATGCCTAAATAATCGAGAGCTGCCTGCATCGTCGTGCCCTGCATCCTAACCAATTCACCCCCCGGAGTGATATATGATGATCGTCTTTGGTTGGAAGGGCTTCAATCTGAGATCTGACCGAGTTTCTACCAATTTGCATATCGAGGGTAGCGAAAGGGTAGGGGTTTGTCATGGGAACAAAGGGTGCATTCAGCGCCGAAGAATAGGTGAAATCAATATTTGAGGTAATTAATTAACAGCATCAATATTGGATAGATAGGAATCCAATAACCATATTCACATTTAGCAATCAATTGATTGACAATTTAATGTTATCTTGAATATTATTAGCAAAAGTCAAATGGCAGTGTCGAATGCAAATATTTTGTATTGATCTTTAGAGAGATGGAAAATAACAACAATTTAAAACATACGTATAAATGTATTATAAAGAAAATTAATTATTAAATGAAAGTGAATCATCTTATTTACTGTATTCCCACAACAAAAATATGTAAATATTTGTATACCGTTTAAAAAACGAATGCAAGATTTGAAGCTTCATTTTATTTAAGGACATATAAAGAAAATTCACAATTATCCATTCGAATTAATTTGATTGTATTTTAAAAGTAACGGCCTGGTAATTCAAATTTTCAAACCATCTGGCAACGTTCACATTCCAATGTGTTGCAACACTGAAAAAGGCTTGGGATCGCACTTGCAGCGCTGTGTGACCGCACTCCACCTGATGCCAGCGTCGTAATTTAGGTGATTTTCGGGATGGCGTGTGCGGGCACATTAAAACCAAGGTACGTGTCCAAAATCATGAATCAAAAGTAAATCAACAATGTTGCTGCTGCAAACCGTTTATACTCGCTAAACACCGTGAAATTGGCAAACGCGATTGACAGCCGCGCATTCTGGTTACCAAACTCAGATGCGTTCCATCCCGGAGCGGCGAAACAAGTGAGCGCAAGAACAACAACCTCTACAACAACAACAAGAAGAACAAAAACAGTGCAGCAACAGCGGAGCGAAACAGTCGTGGCCGCGAAAATAGAAACCACTGCTTCAAAATGACAAAACACTCAGTGCAACGAAATCTGTGGGCCTCCATCCTGGTTGCCCTGATGCTACTCCTCTACTGGACGGATTCCACGCGAGGATACTTCGCAGCTCTGGACGAGACGGAGACCAACAAAAACTGCTTCTGCGAGGTAAGGGGGAATCTATACATATTTGGATAAGGATTATCGCAAATATAATTAAAAAATATCACGATGTGCCTGGAAAATAGCCAATTTTTAAGATTGGATTTATCTAGAAATTTCTAAACTTCTTACAAAATATTTGTGGGTTTATCCGGCCATAGATATCTGCCAAAGCCTCTTGAAATCTTGAGACTATTGATGAAATCTTTTTAAATACAAAAAATTACATTATTCAGACAATCAGCGCCAAATATTCTT
>JAJJHY010008789.1:18585224-18622630 GCA_021224005.1 Drosophila setifemur
ATTTTATTCAAATGTTGTAATGTTTGCATAAATTTGTGAAACTTTTGATTTAATATTTTAATTTTATTTTAAATAATATATTAAGATATTTATTACATTTATTATACATTAAAATAATTAAGCCAATCAGTGTAAGCCCAATTAAAAATATATTTTATAATAATTCTTGTAAATAAAAATATTAATTTAAACTCCTTTTTAGCTGGAAGGCTCAATCAACGACTGCAGCTGTGATGTGGACACTGTGGACCACTTCAACAATATGAAGATCTTTCCACGGCTCCAGAGTTTACTGGTGAAGAACTTCTTCCGCTTCTACAAGGTGAACCTGAGACAGGAATGTCCCTTCTGGGCGGACGACAGTCGCTGTGCGATTCGCTTCTGCCAGGTGGAGAATTGCGAGGAGCAGGCCATCCCGCAGGGCATCAAGGATAAGGGCGAGCACAAAGAGAAGGCCGCGTTTAAGGTGAGATCAGAGATTTCCATTTAATCGCTTTCAACCTGGTATTCTGTTTCCCCTTATCTACTTCATTATTATACTGAAGAGTTGGAGCTCCACTATCTCTCTGCACGTTCAATGGGTTTGCAGCTGATTTATTTATATTCGAATGTTTGCTGCTCCAAACAGCAGAAGAAACGCCTCTGTAATCTTCCATTGAGCATTTTCGGTAGGCAATGATGTGGCCTTTGATTTGTTTTGCCCTGCTGACGTGGTGCTACCTTACGAGTACATACATATTGATCACTTATCCGCCCCTCTGTTGTGGTTTGCCAGCAGTTCATTTGTTTGCAAACAAATATGAGAGAGCTTTGGCATTCCAAAGCGATTTTGTTTGTTTACTCTAAAACTTTAATAGGTTAAATACTTATCTGTATCAGATAACTATAGATTATCTGATTTAATTAGTCACATTTCCGGTTTATAATTGCTTTCTAGTATATTAAAATTATTCTCTATCTGAATAGAAAAAACTCCAAGCTGAAAAGCAAGTTTTAATCTTCTTCCAGAATATTAATTTTTTGATTTACTGAAACAATCTGTTTTTAGAACTTAATTGTTTAGTAAACAGATTTCATCAAGAGAAGGTGTATTATTATTATGTGCTCATTGTGCCAACTTCTGTTATTAACACATTAAAAACAACTGACTTACAATCGTTACTGTTTTATATTTGCACAGTTGCTGCTGTTACACAATTGCCTTACTGACTTCCTCATCTGTTTTTCTCCTATTTAGTACACCCGCGAAGCGCAGGCGGAGAGCGCCAGTTGCTCAGAAGTGGAGGACTTCGACAGCGCCCTGGGCTTCCTGGACACGAGCATCAGCGACCAGGCACACCGGGAATTCGAGCTGTGGGCGAAGCATGATGAGGCGGAGGAGGACTTTTGCATTGTGGACGACCACGAGGAGGGCACCCAGTATGTGGACTTGCTCTTGAATCCAGAGCGCTACACCGGCTATCGCGGAGAGTCGGCGCACCGCATTTGGAAGAGCATCTACCTGGAGAACTGCTTTGGTGGCAACAACGAGACCTCCAACAAATTCTCCAGCTATGTGCCGCACCTGGATCTGAGGGATGTGTGCCTGGAGCAGCGCGCCTTCTACCGCATCATCTCCGGCCTGCACTCCAGCATTAATATACATCTGTGCTCTAAGTACCTGCTCTCCGAGTCCAAGGATTTTCTCGATCCGCAAGGCATCTGGGGACCCAATGCCAAGGAGTTCAAGCGTCGCTTCAGTCCGGAAACCACAGGAGGCGAGGGACCGCACTGGTTGCGAAATCTCTACTTCATCTATCTGGTAGAGCTACGAGCCCTGGCCAAGGCGGCTCCGTATTTGCGGCGTGAGGATTACTATACTGGCATAGCTGAGGAGGATGACGAGGTGAAGCTGGCCATCAACGATCTCTTGAGCGTTATAGAGTGAGTAAAGTGATAATTATATTTACTTGTTTGAAACTAAAGTGTGTATTATCCCTTTCCCTAGATCCTTCCAATCTCACTTCGACGAGAACGCTCTCTTCAGCAGCGGCATTGCCTCCATCAAATTCAAGCACGACTACAAGGAGAAGTTCCGCAATATATCCCGCATCATGAGCTGCGTGGGCTGCGACAAGTGCAAGTTGTGGGGCAAGCTGCAGACCCAGGGCCTGGGCACTGCTCTGAAGATCCTCTATTCGGAGAAGCTTAATCTGGCAACGGAGAGCGGGCTGTGGGACCTACCGCATATCGAGGCTGATCCCATTTTCCGGCTCTCCCGTACAGAGATTGTGGCGCTCTTCAACGCCTTTGGCAGGTGAGGATTTGGTTTAGGAATCAAAATGAACTGAAGAAATATTAACTTCTTCCCTTCGTTGCAGATTATCCAACAGTATATACGAGATGGAGAACTTCCGTCGCGTGCTGAGATAGCCCAACTAATTTGTAATCAGAGATGTCCCCACCCACTAGTAAATTCACAAGGGCATCCTCCCTCCCATAGCTCATATGACCGGCCAGAGGCTAACCCATCCCAGGATAGCTGCTTCCTTGTACATATAACTAATTCCCTAGGCTACTTGTACTTTAGCACACCTTAACGTACCACCTCCACAAGACGAAAATGATAATCCAACCCAGGAAGGATGCAGGTGTTTATTGTAAGTTAGGATAGTATTTATTGTAGCTGGAAGAGTTTGTAAGCAGACCTTAATGAGAAAGCAAACGCATTGTGCAATACCTCGACCTCAAGACACAACCACAACAAAAAAATAAATGTTCAGTTAAATGTTTCCTAATCCTCCCTGGCTACCACTCTTTGCTCTCTCTCTCTCTCCTTGTTGACATCTCCATCGAGACCGGGCCTAGCAACCGAGTTGTTTGACTTATCCAACCGGCAGCTGTCGGCTTTTCTGACATTTACAAATTGTAAACCAAGACCGGTGGAACGTTTTTAGAGCTTTATATTTCTGTGTTCGAAAAAATGGTGGTCCTCCAAGTGAAACGCGGCGATGAGACCCTCTTCCTGTTCGAGACGAGCGTCGGGGAGAAGTCGGATGCGGTTCTCCGCGATTTGGTTGCCATCTACAATGGCCAGCTAAAGGTGCAGCGTGTTTGCATGGAGATCGAGGAGCTGGCCGAGCATGGCACTATGCTTCCCAGTGAAATGATCGGCCTGAATGATGACCAGATCGAGGAGCTGAAGCTCAAGGATGTGTGGGCCGACAAGTGCATCCCCTCGGGAGGTTTTACCTTTAACAAGGATCCGCTTCAGCGTCGGAACGGACAGCAACCGACTGAGGCGATGCGCAAGGTGCTGGCCAATGCCATGACCGATGCCAAGGGCATGGTCGATAGGGTAAATCTAGGAAACCAAACAAACCACCCTCCGATCCAAGATCTAACCAGTAATCCCCTCTAGAAACTAGCCAAGGCCTCGAAAGCCTTGACCCTGAAAATAGTGGAGGAGGCATTGAACATCTTAAGAGGAGCTGTGACCATTGTGTATCCCATGCAATTGCCTCCACACGACACCATACGCATGGAGTTCGTCAACCAGGAGGATCTGGCTGGGACCCAGGCCTCCAAGGAGGTGATTGAGCCTTCCAAGGCCCAGCTTTGGTTTGCAGGTCGTCAGATTTTCATGGGCAAAACTCTGAGCGAGTATTTGGGTATCAATGATAAGACCAAGGTGGGTATCGAAAGAAAACCAATCTTCATTTTCCCTAAGCCTCCCTTAATATCCCCAAGGTGGTGGTGAAGATAAACCAACTAGGGGAAGGCCCACCAGGTCGGGAGGCTGTGATCTCCGAGCAAGTGCGTCGCCAGATGATGGCCGAGTCCTTTCGTCGCCAGGAGGAGCTCAAGGTGAGTGTAGAGAGAATTCCAAATGGTGTTTTATTTTCAATATAAGTATAAGTATATCGGATATATCAGATATATATTATAATATATATAGGTACTGTTGCTCCTCGGGCTAAACTAGTTTAAGAAATTGTTGAATATTGCATAGCTATAAAGTCGAGAGTTAAGGCGAGTCGGAGGCCTCTATATCCTATATACGTCTAGAGAGGAGCTTGCATCCTTGGTCTGTCCTGGTCCTGGTTTTGGTGCTTCTGTTTCTGGTTCAGCAGATGTCGGGATGGTTAACTTTATATATATATATGTATATATGTGTGTACCCTATATAAATGCAACTCAGCTAAGGCGCCTCTGCTGGGGATTTCGATCGGCCAGGTAAATAAAGCTCTCGGGAGTTGCTTCGACCACTTCCTGGGGGGTGGGTATATATCTATCTATATTCTGTAAATATGTGTGATTATCCTTGTTCTAACCAAGAAGAGTTTCGAGATCCATCCGATTTCTCTGTAAACGTTGTATAAATGCGCTGAGTAGAATTTAAATTCAGTTCCCCTTGTAAAGTTTGGTGCTGTCTTCGGTTGACGAGTGTTCCAACTGGATTCCTCAATCTTTAGGGCTTAAAGCTCTCCGGGGAAGTGTGACCCCCCCTAAAGTATGACCAATGGCTTCTCCGGTACATCGCACATGGCTGCCTTTTCCTGGTCCTGATCGAAATTCTGCTCACTGGTCCCGGAATCTCCAGTCGGACTGAGTGGTATTAGGGATTTTGTACTCCCAATCATCTCGTGGCTATCCAAGGGCAGTCCGTGATCCAGCAGCTCCTGCCCACTCACCGACTGGTGCTCCAGATCCACCACATCGTCGTCCGTGTCGTACATCTGATCGGTCGGTTTGTTGGCCATTCCAGCATTGAAGTCCTGATCGTTGTCCGAGTCATCGCCGGCGCAGACGCAACGCATCTTGGCATCGTCACCCACCTGGAATGGTTTTCAATGTGATTTCTTTTATAAAATGTTTACAGATTACTTAACAAACCAATGGTTAAAGCTGAGATTTTAATGCCAAAAAAAAAATACTTCAGAGACCCAGAACATTTCTTGGGGATTTGAAATATAATTTAATAGAGTACCCACCTTCACGGACTTGGTGATAATGCAGAGTGAGATTGAGGAGATTACAAATAGCACAATGGGAACAATCAGCGAGAATAGGAACTCCCTGTAGACCTTGTCCAAATCGTAGCGTGCCACCACAAACTCCACATTCGCATCCTAGGGAACGAAACGGAAAACGGAAACGGATACCTCGGGTAAACTGATACCAGGAAGTGTGAGGGGGTTACCCCTCAGCTAACTCACCTTGTTGTAGTAACACTGGTAGCGTGACTGGGCGGTGTTGTTGTCACCGTCGTTGCCATAGCGAGCCACAAAGTCCTTGCACTCCCCGCGGAGCGTGTTGACGCACCCCTCCAGATTGATGAACAGTTTCCTCCAATTGAAGATGGTCAGGTTGGCCTGGTTGGGCAGATATCTCTGCTCCGGGTCCACCGATCTGGTACTGTTCTCATAGATCGCCCAGAACTGGGTGAAGTTCATGAAGGGAGCGGGCAATGTTTCGTGCTCCAAAAGCGTTCCATTCAAGCAGTCCGTGGCTCTATTTTTGGATTCACTTGGTCAGTAGCTGTATTTTGATTATTCAAAGGTTTGGGTTTTATTTACGTGATGCGGTTATCGGACTCGCGGGTCACTGTGGCGCAGTTGGTCAACAGGTTGCCGTCGTCTTCCTTCCAGAACTCGAAGGGATCGATGCGCACTCCGTGCTCGGATCCGCGGGCCTGGTTGAAGGCCACCGCATTCTCACAATCCGCTGCAATTACATTGTCCTCCTGGAACGGGAATAATATTTTAGTTTTCAATTGAATAAATATTTATTGAAATATATTATTAATGTAACACCCAAAAAATTTATTATGAGAATTCATAGGATTACTCACATGCATAATCAGAGTATTAATGTTCGCAGTGGTTATTTTGGAGCAGTAGCGATCGCAGGTGAAGGGCTTCTTAATCTTGGTGCAGTGCACTCCGTGGCACTCGAAGAATCCATTCAGCTTGGTGTTGTCCTTCTGCGAGTTGATCGTGTGGCCATCGGCCTTGTGGTGGCAGAGGAAGAACTCGGACATGTTCTTGCAGTGTCCTGGGGTTGATAGAACATTGAGATTTTAATCAGTTAATGGAAAAGAATCCCTCAAGGACTCCCTTACTCACCATTGGAGCAGTTAAAGACCCCTCGAATGTTGTTGCAGGCGGTGCCATTGTTGCAGTTGAACTTGTTCAGGCGACTCATGTCAATCTGAAAAGGGAATGACAAAGGATAATGGCCAGTCGATGATCGTTAAACTCGTGTGGCGCCAACTGCCCATAAAGACGGAATTGGAGGGTCAAATACTTGACATGCCTCATCGCCATCGCTATCCATTGGGATGAAGGAGCTCCACCTCGAGTGGGCCAAGGGATGAGTCACGTTCGAATTTGCCCCCCTCCTCCTTCTAGTGGGATGCCCAAGACGATGACGTCTTTGGTTGTGGTTCTAGGGCGGGGTCTTGTGGTTAGAGTTATTTAAGGCACTGTTACAGTTGGTCACCAAAATAAAACTATTCGTGCTTGGGTAGCATGTCTCCCATTTCTAACTAAGTCATTTGAAATTAGTTGCGTTTTGTGGGGTATCAGGTTCGCCTAATTAGTTTTTTTTTTGGTTTGTTAATAGTTGTAAATATAGCGTAAACAAAAAATATAAATAAGTATATTCAAATTGAATTTTTTTTATAGAATTAAAGTATAATTTGGTTCGAAAGACGGTTTATGATTGAAAAACTGTCATTAAATTCTAAAAAAAAAACTCCAAATGGTTTTCTATTATTTTTTACTCGCAAACCGTATTTTAAATTATTATATTTTAACTGGTTTAATTTCCGTTGGACTTTAAATAACTTTCTTCTATTTTAATATATGTGTTTATGAGTCCACCGGTAAAATCGGTGTTTTTATTGCCCCAAAAGTTTATTGTAAATAAAAAAGAACTCACCATGGCGCAGGAGGTGTTGGTCACCCGGGTGCAGTTGTTCAGCTGAATGTCAGTGCCATTGCGCCTCACAATTGAGTGGATCTGGGGACAGAAGCCACTGGTCTTGGTCAGGCACCACTCGCCGCAAGAGGCCCAGGGGCAGTTGTTGGGCATTTGTCGATCCACCGTCTGACACATCACCGGATCCAGTTCGAAACCCGATTTGAAGGCTCTATAAAAGGTGGGAAAGATAGTTTAATAATTTATTTATTAATTATTAACTACTTGAGGAGCCGGGTTACTCACTTCAGGGAGGGCGAGTAGATAGCCACACTTAGGTAGACTATGGACACGCAGGACAGCACCATGGTCAGTTGGCATAGGCAGATGGCGCGACAGATGCGCTTATCCTGCTCCGGTATTAACCGGGGTTTATCCTTGCGACGCGCCATATCCTGCTCCTGCTTCTCCTCCTTCTGGTAGTGATTCCTGGGAGTGGGTCTAATTTACGACTTGTTGATTTGGTGGCCCACTTTCCGGGGCTGGTCGAAATGCTAAATTCTATCTATCGCTTCACCCTGCCAGGTTTTCAAGGTGATTTCTTTTCTGTTTGCTGGGTGGAAGGGGATGGGGTGTGATATGTTTTCGGTTGCTCCGGTGGGTGTTTGTTTGTTTGAGGTGGAGGGGTGGTTGGGTGGATTTCGTTCTATTTAAGTTAGCCCTGCTTGGTTGGTTGTCTTTGGACTTTACAATTACTTTGCAGTTGGAGGGAATTGGAAGTGAAAGTGAGGGCAAGGAACTGGGACGTCTATGTTTGATGGATGAGCTCTGGTTTTGATTCGGGGCCTTCTCCTGGTTCCTGGCTTCCTTCTTTCGGGGCCATTCACGTCCGCTCCTGGCAGCAACCGAGTCCTGACTGAGTCCTGCTTGTGGCCAGGGCTGCGCACTCTTACTTTTTTTGTTGGGTTCGTGGTGAAAGCGAAAGTGAAAGGCCGAGCCAAAACAAACCCTTGGACTGGCAAAAGGCGAACGGATGGAGGAGAGAACAGGGACAGGGATGGAGCCAGCTCAACAAATGGTTCCAGGACCCGTTCAACACGCCTGCGCCTGGATAAAGAGAGAGAAAGTCCACCCAAAGCTGCTCTCCGCTCTCACTACTAACCCACAAAATTTCGAAAGAAAAACATCTCTTGTTTAGCATTTCTTCACTTTTGTTTTTGTTCTTTTTTGCTTTTGTTTGTTTTTTTTTTTGTTTTGGTTTGCTTTTGAATTGTTTATTAAATAGGCCGTTAGCTGGTTTAATTTGTTTATTGATAAAGACACGTTAAGTAAAAAATTTTAATCGTTTTTGCATTCAAATTTTGGTTTGTCATCGGTTTTTGTTTTCTTTTGGTTTGTATGATTTAAAAAATTCTCATAAGCAACGTGCGTTTTATATCGGTTCTGCTAAGCTATATGTATCTTTGTATATATCTATATATATATATATATATTGTTATAATCCGTTAGATGTTTGTTGTTGTTTTGGTTTTTACATAAGATTTGTTAAAACTATTTCAAAAATGTCGAGAGTGTTGTGGTGAGTGTTTGTGAGTAATTTGGTTCCGCTGCTTATCCCCATGGATTGTATCTGGTATCTTGTGGTAAATCTATCTTTTTTGAGTTTCGGTATCCGCCCGCCCCGTTTCTATGAATCTCTGCCATTGCTTTTTTTGGTTTTTGGTTTTTTGTTTTTGTTTTAGTTTTAGTTTTTGGCCCGGAGCGGATGCGGTTCTATACAATTGTTTGATTGGTTTTTTTTATACGAATTTACTTAATATTTTTATGACTACTATCACAATTTGTTGAAAACAAGCGATTCTTTAATTGGTATTGGTATTATCTCTGTGGAAATCGAAGTCGAGAGTGGAGCGGAGCATCGTATTGCCAAAGCAGCCCCTCCAAAAGCCAAGTTCAAGAATTCCAACCAAAGACTTCCTATATAACTAGCGTAACAATATATGAGGGCAAAGTTTTTTAGTGGTTAACTAATCGAGTTGAGCGCAAAATTTCGAATAACAAATCGGCTGAGAAAAAGTATTTCCTTCGACGATGCTCCGCTTATAATTCATTTGGTTTTCTTGTAGATCTATGTTTTTGGTTTGATGGCAAATGGAATTACTATATTGTATCTTTTGTATATTATGTATATCTAGATAAGCTATGTGTTGTGGTACAGACTACAAATTTGAATTTGCTATTTGTTAAGGGCATTAACTAATATTATTTTTGCTAGTATTCCATATCATCATCTTCGTCACTGTGACACAGAAGTTTGCTAGAATTGGAATTTGATTGGAATAGGATTCTTAATCTTAGTCAGATAAAAGCGATATATGGTAGTATATAGATTGGGATATTATCATGCCATCTAGGTTTGGAATTAACATTAAAAATTCTGGTTAGATCAAGGGTAAAGCATGCAAAAACATTTTCTAAAGCATTTCTAAGAGAAATATTCGATATGTTTTTTAAATATTATAAACTACAGAATTAAGTAAAAAGATAATGGAAAATGCTAAGGGCTCGGGTGAAAACTAATTAATATAGAAACCTCTCAGTAGGGGATTGAAATATGTTGAGTATCTTTGAGTTAGTTTTTGTGTGTATATAGAATACAAAGTTCCTCTAATTTTTTGGTTCTTGTGCGTTAGAGTAGATCCTTGAGGTGCGGAATCTCTAAATCTATGTTTTGGGAATATTTTTAAGAAAAGGCAGTTAATGCTAAGGACACTTCAGAGTAACAATTCGGTTTGGTTTGGATTTAATTTTCTTTTTGTATGTTTTGGTGTTTCTTTTTGTGAAGAAGCGAGCTGGGTGCAGGTTGTCTGGATATTCAGGAATCCAGGAATTATATATCAAATATCATCGCACTTAACCTATCACAATATATATATTTGTTTTTGTTTATGTTTTTTTGGGATCAAAGTTCAGGCACTCTCGCTTTGATTAGATCATAGACTCAAAATACATTCAAGGACAACGACTTTTCCGTATTACATTTCATGCAGTTAACGATCCTGGAAATAATGCAGAGTAGTAAAGAGAGAAATATAACAAAGTATAAAGGTCAGCACGAAATTAAACTAAGGCTTTACATTAATGGATCAGGCCAATAGCTTAAGGGTTAACAAAAGATATTCATAACATTCATGACAAGACGATCGAAATTTCTCCTCGACAGCATCTTCCATACAAGGCACAATGAGCTTATGAGAGTGGCTACTACAATTTACAGATACAGATACGAATACGGTTACGGATACTGGGCGGGGGGGATGTACGACTAATTTGTGTTGCCAATTTTTCCAAACTTCGCAATGAATGAGAACAAGATGCGGAAGGGGACAGCTTAGCAATGGTGGGACTCACTCTTCCTTGGTCGGGAACTTCTCGGCGTAGACCCGCGAGGACTTGTTGCAGGCCTTCTCGCAGCAAGGACAATACCAATAGCTGAGCACACCAATCGAGATGGCGAAGAGCACGTTCGGTATGATCAGCGAGAGGATCAGGTGGTACAGGTTGTTCTCCCACGAGTACCGACCGATCACCACCTCCGGATACGCCCGGCTGTAGTAGCAGGGAAACGGCTCCCCAATGTGGGAGAAGCTGCAATGGAATACCCCTTCTTAGTTCACAGTTTCTACTTTAATTTGTCAAGATTGATTACTCACCCGTACTGCCTGGCAAAAATGCTGCAGTTGGTCGTGGGCGGATAGCCACAGCCCTCTGAATTGATCAGGAACTTGGTGTAGCTCACATCCCAGTTGACCGTGTCCAGCTCCCGAGGATTGCGCTGCCACTCGCTGTACGGGATGCGCGTGTAGTTGACAAACAACTGATGGCACCTGGGAATTGCAAGATTTAGTAAAATGCTGAACAAATTTTTGTTTGCAATGTAAAAGTACAGATCATGGAAATCTAAAAGGAGGAAGGGTTGGTTCTAGGTTCTTGAATAGTTGGTATAAATGTATTTAAGATATACTCACTTGGTGAGTGATGAGGTGCAGCCCTCGCGGCAGGAGCTCCAGCTGCAGTTCTTGATGCCCTCCGCATAGATGTGATCGATGACAATGCAGGTCACCGGCACCGGATCATAATCGGCAATGATCGTTGAGATGGCGGGATCCACGACGAAGGGTATCAGGAAGAGGAATGTGAACACCGACAAAATGGCAGTCGTACCTGGGAATAGATAATTAGCCATTAAATTTGGATTATTCAAAATCAAGAAATCTTCGGTAACCGAATCTTGGAATACCCTTGCAGTCCCACAGGGTCGGAGATATCTCCTTCACCCTCTGCAAGAGTATATGTATATTATAGTGAACCAAAACCTACCAAGGCACACGGAGGTATAGAACTTTGCCTTCTCGAGCAGCGTGTCCATCTCGATCTCCTCGCGCTTGGCCTTGAGGGCGTCGACGCAACCACTGCCCGGCCTCACCGGCGACTGGCAGGCGGATCGCATTGATCCCGAGGCGGAGCCGGAGCTGGAGCCACATGCCGAACCCGCCGTGGAGCCGCATCGGCTGCTGGTCAGGCTGATCTTGCTGGCGGAGAGCGTCTGAGCGGAGAGCGTGGGACTCGTGGGCATCGACGTGGTCGTCGTCAGCGTGGAGCTCTTCTTCATGGTGTCTGTTTTTTGGGGGTGTGGACTCTAGTTTCTCTTTGTTTCTTTCAGTGTGGGTGCTTAGATTGTAATTGGATCGGTAAAAGCCTTTAAAATGAACACCGCTAACATTCGCTGCTGCCTGTCTACAACAATTAAGTTCTACTCTCCCGCTCCCTCGTTCTTTGAGATACTTTTTTGTTTTTTGTTCGTAACTTACTTTCCTAACTCCCTCTCTATCCCAGTTGCCTTATTCTTTGTTTTAGCCGAAATGGAAAATATTTTCTTCTTATTTGTTTATCCTTTTTTGGTTTCTTTAAACTATTTTTGGTTTTTTTTTAGTTTTAAAACCCTCTCGCCTGGGAAGGGTTTCTCTTTGTATATTGATTAGTTTTATCTAAATTAATGCTTGTTATACGTTTCTTTTATGGTTAACATTTCCGTTTAAATCTTCTGCTAGTTTGTTGTTTCGAGATTTTTCTTTTAGATTTTCTTCGATTTTTTTGATCACGCATCCCTCTTTCTAAGCCATTGTTGAATTTCTCTGCCTTCTCTCCCGGTGACTGAACCTTGTTCTATATCTTTATTTTCAGCTGCTTTTGGTGTCGTGTGTGTGTGTGTGTTTGTGGGTGTGGGTGTATCTCTGTGCGTGTGTGTGTGCCGTGCATGTGTGGGTGTGTGAATGTGCGTTTATTCCCTAGATAAAACTAAGTTCCATAATAGCAAAATCGTTTAAATATAAATCCTCCTCGTCGCTCCGCTTAAAACCTCTCACTATCCTACAGTTCCCCCCTAGCCTTCCACAAAAAAATGGTCAACTAAACAATCGAAAATTATACTAATATTGTCTTCAGATCCGATCTATCGGATCGTCGTATCTTGAGAATTTCAAGCGCCTCGCATGTGTTTCAGTTTGAGTTTCAAGGGGTTTCTCAGTAGTGTCCTTGCAAGCCTCTGAGGTGTGTGGTCTGTGTGGTATATTTTGTGTCCTGTGTGTTTGTGGTTGAGTGTTAAAAGTTCGATGGAAGGATTACAAAGAATTTCAAGTTGCCCGATTGTGTATCTGACTTCAGCTTGTGCCCAACTCCAATTATTGCAATGCGAAGACTCCCGTCTGATGTACCGGACTGTCTTCCTGGAGCAGAGGAATGCCTGCAAAATATTGAGGGGTTTGGGAATTAGTTTATTTTATTATTAATTTTTTTTATATCTAGCTATTAAAATTAAAAAGGATATGATTTGGGTTAATGAGAAAGTTTTTTAAATCTGAATAATGGGTTTAGGTTTAATTATTCTACTTAAACTGAAGGATATTTGTTTTAGATAAAAGGAATCAATACAAATCGTATTAATATATGTGATTATAATTAAGATGGTTATAATTTGGAAGATGTCTTCTATGTGATGTTATATATGTTAGTATTATAATTTGTTGGCATTAAAAAAATCTAAATAGATCACAGAAAACTTCTAGGAGATCTAAAATAGGATAATCTTAAATCACGGGTGAAATTAAATTTGGAAATATATATTTTGATATTCTAAGGAAATTAGCGAAAATATATCTTATACAATTTATAAAAGGATTTTTAGTCGACTACAAATTGTATATCCCAATAATATATATTTTAGTCCTATCCCATATTAGTTGAATCTATGTTTTTACGTTTTAAAAATGTGTCCTGTCTAAAATATTTTGTATATCATTTTTATAATTTTGAGATTAATGTTATTAGTTAAGAATTAGGAATATGTGAGTTATTATTTATATTCAGAGATATTTATAACTGCTCTATTGGGTTCTATATCTATAAGTTTGAGTTTAAGGTTATCAGATATATATCCTTCTGCTCTATTAGACTCTATATCTATAAGTTTCAAACGGAAGATATCAGACATTGCCACCTCCAGAGACCTAGGACACTTGGTGGTGGGTGGACCTCCCTCACATGTGGGCAATTGAAAATACTGAAAGTCGGCGGAAAAATCGGTTACAGATAGAAGAACCCCATCGTTGGGACTAGGAGCAGGGTCTCTCCCAGCTTTCTCGCTTACGTGACGGATCTCATAGGGCCATAACCTCGTCGCCTCCGCCCCCGCCCATGTCGCCGTTGGTGGGTGCGCCCACATTGTTCTTGTTTAGGATGGTCTCCGTGTCCACGCAGCCCTTGAACCGCATCTTGGCATCGTCGCCCACGTAGACAGTGCGCTGGCAGAGGAGTAGGATCGAACAGGAGACGACGAACAGGACGGACGGCACCACCGAGGCGAACACAAACTGGCGATAGGTGACCTCCAAATCGAAACGGGCCACGACAATATCCATTTTGGAGGGGGAGTAGAAACAGGGGAATCGGGCCCGGGCATTGTGATCGCTGCCATCCCGACCGAAGTCCTTGAGGAACTCCTTGCACTCATCCATCAGGGTGTTGACACAGCCCTCGAGATTGATCATTAGCTTGGACTCGTTGGAGATGGTCAGATCCACATCGGGTGGGGCTATCTCCGGCACTGGCGTTGCCACCGCCACATGGAGATGGCTCAGATATGTGAAGTTGGTTAAGTCACTGAGCATGTTGTGCTCCAGAGTGGAGCCATTGATGCAGTCCACCGCCTCCACCTGGTCGGAGGTGTTCTTAATGAAGTAGCACGATGTCATGGCCACATTGTCGTTGGACTCGTTCCACACCTCTTCGAGGGTCTCCGCATTAATGGCATTCTGGCACTGGGACAGGTACACCTTGTCCCCGCTCAGCACCACCACGTTCTTGTTGCGGGTTGGAATGTCCACACACCTCCTGTCGCAGTTGTACGGAGTCCGGATCTTCCGGCAAGTGCCCCTACTGCAGGAGTATAGCCCACTGATGTCCATACAGTTTATCTTTCCCCTCCTCCCCGAACACTTCACCGGCGCATCACTGTTGTGGAAGACGCACTCGAAGGCATCCGTTATATTCAGACATTGTCCCGCGGTGCAGTTGAAGGTTCCCGTCAGGTTTTTGCACTCGTCGTTGATGCAACGCGCCTTGTCCGCCCGATCCTGGTCGATCCCGTAGCACGTTTTATTCGCCGAATTCGTGCAGTTCTGGAAGATCAAGTTGCTGCCATTGCTGCGGAGATTCACGTAGATCTGGATGCAGGCGCCGGAGGTCTTGCTCAGACACCACTCCCCGCAGCTGCCCCACTCGCAGTTCTCCTTGTTGACCGCCCGCGTCGTGGTGCACATCACCGGCGTGGGGTCGATGCCGCTCTTGAAGGCCCTCGTCGAGGGCATGTAGATGGCAACCGTCAGATACACCAGGGCCACCGAACTCAGGACCAGAGTCATCTGACAAATGCAAATGGTGCCGCATATCCGGTTGTCCTGGGGCGGCACAACCAGCTCCTCGCTGGGCACCTTCTTCTTGCCCATCGCTCTCGGGGATTAGTGTGTAATTAGCTGGTGACGTTGCTCCTTCTCTCTACTACTACCCTATTGGAACCGCCCAGTGGTTAATCCCTCGCGTGCTATCCAATTAGCTTAGGAGCTCGTTCGTCATGTCGGTTTTTGAGTCTATCGATTTACTTGCAAATTGCGTGGGCGGCGTTGTGTTATATAATAACTCTGCGTAGGCTGAGATTTTCCTCCGACTTGGGCTAGGACCCAAAGATACTTCACAGGCTGCGCACGTTTCCAGCTTGGGGGACACGTTTCGCTTTTTGTTCCCCTTGTATGTTTTTTGGAGGCGACCCCTATCGATTTTTGGCGAGAGCTGACCCCACAAAATCCACTTTAATCACTTGGCCATACGGGAGCAGTTGCATCACGTGCTCTGGCTTTTTGCGGGGGAAAAATTGCAAAGGAATCTTCAGTCCTCTCGGGTCTCCTCTCAGATTTATTTGTCCTTTTTTTTAAAGGGATTTTATAAGCTATTCACAATTATTTTAGTTAGTTTTAAATAGTGTTTTGTAGTAATTATTTTCTCCCTACGAGTGGCAGCTGCCTCGTGACGTTTCTCCGACTGGCTGGCTGGCCCAAGGCTTCTGCTCCGGATTGGCCTGGCCTGGCGAGTGAGTGCATTCGGCTCGGGTCTCTCTCCGGTTCTCCAGCTCTCCAGCTCTCCTCACTGACCGCCGACAACATGCCACATATCGTGGCAATTCGCTCGGGTCTTGCTCTGCTCTCAGTTTATTTCGCACAAATCTCAGTACTGCGCGCGCACTTTTATTGCAAAATCAATAGTTCCGCATTCACGTTCAAGCCATCTCTCCGGGCATCCTCCCCGGCATCAGTTCCCCCGCCTTTGCCCGCCACACTGGCTCCAATTGTGCTCTCCCACTCCCTCCCTGGGCGAGGGGTTTCCATTGATTAACTCGGCCTCCACATGGCCAAGAGTGCAAGTGCACCGAGTGACGTGTCGGTGGTGGTGCTCCTATGTGTTTGCTCCAGTTCTGGTCAAGAGCTGCTCCTGCCCTTCCTTTCTCTCTCTTAAATTACTACGTTTATACGGAAGCTGTTCTTGCATTTTAAAGGTTTGATTCTTGGGCTCTTGGAATTCTGATATGAATTTTCTTAAATATGAATTGATTACATATCAAGAAAATGATTAAAATGTTTGAGAATATTCTTATAGCTCAATATAAATTTAAATAAAATATTAAATCTACAAGTTATAAACTTTTGACTATAAATTATTGTACAGCTGCGCTTAAAATTCATTAAGCTTAGCCCCCAAAAGATTAAATAGTAGTGAAATCAGTTACGAAATATTAGTCATTTAGTCATCATACGATTTTTTAAATAGATGCTTTTAATGTACATTTTGCAAACAGAAGTAAAGAGCAATAGTAAATAATAAACAAGTAAATTGAAATTAAATAAAATGAAGCTATATAAAAAAAGTTGTTTTTACAAAAATTAGACGAACTAGTATTAACTTAAATATTTTCTACAAAGTCTGACGTAGGCTGAATCGCAAAATCAGTCTGCTGATAAGAAAAAATACAAACAATAAGTGTACACAATAAATTCGTATATATTTGCAAAAAATACAATTGTGGATTAGTAAATTTATCTACAATAAAGGAAGGCAAAAGGTTGATTATCTTCTGTTAAAGTTATATATTTAAAGATACCAAACTTAGGGAAACAATAAATGAGTCACAAATTTGATATGTATATACTGATCAATACTGGAAGCATCAACCTTATGTCAACAGTGGGAGTTTACTAGGGGTTAATATTGTTATCTGGTAAATGGCAGGCGTATATAAACAATCCCAGACAAGATACATTTACATATCACTGCTGTGCGTTAGAGTACAAAAACTAGGTTACATAGAAGTCGCGGGAGTTTCCGGCTGAGTGAAGTGATGTGGATGGGCCTGCATCCGCCGGAGAAAGATGCGGCGCTGACAGAGATTAGCTACGTGGATACTGCTTCTCCTTATGTTCCTCTTACTGCTGCTCCTCCTCCGTTTCTTCCCCTGTTATCCCGCCTTAATGGGGTTGTCCCAAGCCTCGGCAATGATCTTCACCGTGTTCTGGTTGAGTTTCGGTCCTATCAATGGATTCAACTGGGCCAGGTAGCAGCACAGCCAAAAGAGCCAACAGCAGACGGCGGCCAGTAGGAAACAACATCGCACCAGATCTTGTTGTGGCGCCTTGGACATCAGGATGGGTCCGAATCTGGCCACGCCCGCCCACAAGGCGGTGAAGAAGAATATGGTGAGGAAGACTTCCATGGCAGCTCAGTTTTTTCCTCTTTACTTTCTTTTTGCGTCAGAATTAAATTCTGTTTTTATAAATCATCTGTGCGTTGCAGAAACACTAACGCGTTGCCCGGTAATCCCACAAGGGAGAAACGTTTCACAGCACTGGCACGCACGCCGTTAATAATTCACAACACTAGCCAACAGATGGTTTGGCGCCTTGTAGGGAAATTATTTCTTTTTAATTATCACATATTTGTTTATTTCACAAATTATATTTTTCACTGGTTGAATATTTATATTAGGTTATATTAGGATTTTCAAAAAAAATCTCATTTTTGTTTAATTTTTTAAAGATGGGAATTCTTAAAAGGGTTTAATATACGAAAATTCTTGGTGACTCAGTTGATATTTTATATGAATATGGCTTTCAACTTCATTAATGGTTAATTTTGACTAAAGCAGAAGAAGAAACTATATTGTATATTCTTCTTAAATAAATAAAACGAAGATAAGTATAGTTACATTCATTTTCTATGATTCAACATGATACTTTTACAAATACTTAAAAGATTTCTATTACAAACTATATATCTGTTTGTTATTAGAGAAATCATCGCGTGCACGCAAACCGTCAGTTAAAATTACTTGTTTAGTGATAAACATAGTAAAGAATACATTTAATTGGATTTTCTTTTTGACAAGCTTTGGAAGCGAATAACAATATCGGAAAGATTGTAAAGTTGTAAATGTAGTTATTAATACTTCGTGTTCGCAAATGAAAGCTAGGCAAGTTTATAAGTTGGATACGCTACAAAACTGACTACAGGGTATCAGAAAGTAATAAAAAAAAATGTTCCTATGGGTACCAGCACTTGGACACGCTCCACTTTTGTTTTTATCACCGACCACATGGAATAATCAATGGCCAGAGGGAGAATTTGTAGTTGCACGCCAATCAATGGGAATGCGCTCGTAAGTAGGCAATGATTTTGAGGGTCATCGAAGGATCTCAATTCGATTTCCGTTTTGATTTGTACTTGGGTTTCTTGGCTTTTGGGGCCTGCTGGGCCTTCAGCACACGGTACTCACATGTAAATTACGAATGTCCCAGCTTCGAGTGTTGAGGTTTATTTACGTTCCTGCCACTGGGCACGCACACGCGGGGCGGGGCAGGGGCGGTGAGAGGCGAGTGTAGAGGGAGAATGTGGCAGAGGACCACACCAATACACTTGCAGCAGTGTCGACGCAGTCACAGTTGCACAGCGTGTGCCATCAAAATCGTTTCATAATCCGCACATGGCTCACTCGCTGACGGGTTTCTGCACTTTGTTGGGACTCCTTTGCGATCCGTTTGCTAACCAAGTGCCAGAAATGCTGCGTTTCTGCACTTTTCCACCATTTCCCCGTGGCTGGGCGAGCCGAGAAAATTCCAAACAGGCGAACTCGTTACGTTTCCCTGCTGTTTACGCCACTTCTGACACTTCTCAGCTTTCGTTTCGACCAGCACAGCAGCGCTGCTTCTCATCGGGAGAAATTGGGGGTCCAAAGAGCGCCTGCGTCGGCGGGCTTTACGTCATCGCTGGCCGCTGTTGCTCCCATGGGGAGAGTGTGAGAGAGCGGAGCTTTAAGCAGTGGAGACTCGTTCGAAATAAGCTAGACTTACAAAAGCTGAAAATTTAAATAGCTAAAAAGTTGGTATGCCAAAAAGAGAAAAAAAATAAATTTTACTCTGCATTTTAAAGTTTTGTTACTTTTATTTTGTTTTGTAACAAGTTTTTAATAAACTTATTAAGCATGTCTTTAAAGCGGGTAATCCAAAATTTAAAGTAAAACATTAAAAATAATGTCATTTTTTAAATCATAAATAAATAATTGAATATTGTGCGTTCGAAGGCGACGTGAAATTTGTTTTAATGACAAATGTCTGGTATTTAAATAAAATATTGTAGTACACAGCTTTACACTGCAAATACAAAAATAGTATCGTTAAAGCATTAAAGCTAGCTAATTAAAAATTAAAAAAAAAAAACTTTAATGCATTAGCAGCTAGACCTAGCAGCTTTAGAGCTAAAATGGGATTCCCTGGACTCGAGCTTGGCGGAGGTGCAGGCGAAAGCTCCGCTCCAAAGCTCCAGTTGGACTTGGGCCCTTAATTCCGCTGCAGCGTTGCCAGTGGAAGGCAGTCCTTTCGCTGAAGAGTTCAGCCCGTCGTGTTGTCGCTTCGCTCCTTTGATTGTCGTCGTCGTCGCTGTCTCCTTCGTGGTTGTTGTTGTCGTTGTCGCTGGTCGCTATTGTTGCCATCAAAGAACGCAAGAAGGCGAAAATGCCACGAAAGAAATGTGAACGCGAGGCGTCGTGATTGTTGTTTAGCGTTTTGCAATCAGGTCACCATTGTCCAATGGTAAACACACTGGAGCCTGCAGACCAAGCGATGAGTTGAAAACTGAAACGTGTGTGATTTGTGATTGAAAATGCGTAATCCCCGTTCCGTTGTCACCGTTCACCGCGTAACCTGAACCTTGAGTAAACACACACACTGCCGCAAAGTCGCACACAAACACACTCACACACTCACACTCGCTCGCACACACACGAATGGGAGCACGCAACTCTACGTCACAAGAGCTCCAAATTCCAAATGGTAGAAATGGTAGAGAGTGATGGGGAGGCAGAGGGGCGGAGAGGGTCCAAAAATACATGAAAAATTTAGTTGAATTGTAGTTGAACTACATTTAATTGATCTCGGCGAGAGGCCAACGGAAATCTTTGGAGCCAACTGAAAAATCGTTTCGTGCAAAGCACAAGAAGTTGCCAAGGCACCAACACCAACTCATTCGCTCGCTCGCTCACTCACTCACTTACCCACTCACTCCATCAAAGGAGAGAGAGGAGGTGGAGCAGGGGGGTACCCTATGCCGCATAATTCCGATTGGAGCAAGCGCCCCTCTCTTTCCCACTCCTTTCTTCTTTTTAGGGGCTTTGTGTACGTGAGAGTTGACTGTTTGCATGTAGTGGAGCTTGCATGTGCACGGCCTGTTTCCAGCCTGTGTTCGCGTGTGTGTGTGTGTGTGTGTTTGTGTGAAAGCGTGCCAAATGAATTGAAAATTACATGTGGCTCCGCTATGTCTCCCCCCGTACCCCTTGTTCTCCAATCGAGTGCATCGAAGGAGTTTTATTATTTAAACACGCCGAGCTTACTAGCTGAGCTCATTGGCTGGCGCGTGCTTCCGTTTCGTAATACTCCGCCGCCGCTGCCCCCCCTTGGTGACCCCTCTTCGGCACTCGAGGTTACATAAAAATAAACGCGAACCGTCGTCACCTTTTGCTGGGCTTGATTGCGGCCGCTCAGCTTAAAAATACACGCATTAACGGCAGAACGCGGTCTAACGGTATTTTAAAACCCCGCTCTCTCCCTCTCCTTCTCTCTTTCTCCTTCCCCCACAGCTTTGAACTGCACGTGGCACGGATAGTGGGAGAGAGAAAGAGAAGGAAGCGCAAGAGAGACAGAGACAAAACGAGAATAGTAAAACAAAGCAAAGTGAGACAAGAAAAACAAACAACAAAAAACTGTCCGTCCAGCATTCCTCTTTTTTTTACTACACACATTTGAAGAATGTAAAGTGAGCTAAACAACGGAGGAGAAGCAGAAGAAGCTGAGAAGGAGAAGAAGCGGAGAGTGAGAGACCCCAAAACTGGCCGTAGGCAGGCCACACACACAAACACACGCGACACACACGACACGTACACACATAACAAAGCACACTACACGCTCGCACACAAATCAGGCTTTGCCGCAGTCATAAAATAATCAAGAAGCAGCGGTAAATCAGGCAGAAGGAGAGCAAAGGAGGAGCAATCAGGAGCAGGACTGCAACGTGCTGATGTTGACGAAACATCTCCATTGGGACGCATAAAGCAATTAGCAAAGGTTCAAGACCCCCAACCCCCCACACACACACACATACGCACTGCCAGAGCGGAGGAGGAGAAGGGAGGGGTTGTAAGGAGAAAAGGCTGCAGGATGCGTGGGATTCCCCTTGGCTCCGTGGAGTATTTAGCCTAATCGAGTGATGCGGAGCACAAAAATGCTCGATCCCCTTTTTGACGCCGCCCCAGGTGCAGAAGCCCCGCAATACGTCACTGTTTTTGGCCTGCCGCGCTGCAGATGCCAGCGATGTGCGAGATAACGGGACCCAGGACAGCCGGCCAACAAGAGAAACCAAAGAAGAAGGGCAAGGAGAAACAGAAGCCGACGGAGAAGGTGAAGCCCAAGCAAAAGCAGAAGCAGAAGAAGCAAAAGCAAAAGCAAACGAAACGAGAAATCGAACTCTCCCTGTGATATAACTTGCACCGTAATCGTAATCTAGCTCGTAGTTATCGTTATCGATTAATAATCGTTAATCGCCGCAATTGTAAGCTAAGTAAAGCACTGCTAATCAACCAAAACAATACAATACAATACACACCGCCCCTCCGCCTTTGGAACACCATTCGCTGCCGCTCTGCTCCGCCGTTAAAGCCGCCAGACCTGCGCCAAACTGGAAATACACTATATATACATATATATATATATAGTCAACTGAAACCGACCAAAATCGAGTAATTAAAATCAAAGCAAAATGGGAGATGAGGCAGATAAGCGCACGGGGAAGGAGAAGCTGCTGTTCTACACGACCGCCTTCTTCATCCTCCTCGGGACGTTCAGCCTGTTCGCCTTCCTCTTCCTGGTGCCGTTTGTGATCGAGCCCGCCTTCACCACGATCTTCATGCAGTTCGAGGAGGTGCCGGCCCTCTGCGAGACCTACGACACGGAGATCTACTACGGGGCCAAGAACTGCTCGTGGGCATCCTGCCGCGAGGGCTGCACCAAGGATATCTACACCTGCACCCAGATCCGGGTGAACTACCGCCTCAATCTGTACAACTTCACCGATGAGTTCAACTTCACGGAGTACCACATCAATCTCAAGGAGGCGGAGCGCATTTTACCGCCCGTGAAACGCACGGATCGGTATGAGAGAGCTCTGCGGAGCGACTACGAGTACGATAATCTGGGCGGAGGCATTGGAGGTGCCGGCCTGGACATCGACTTGGGTGGCGGGCGGCTGGAGCAGCTGAATTTCGGTGATGCCGATGGGTCCAATGGCTACCTCATCGAGGACTCGGAGGATAGCAGGGGTCTCAGTGCCTCGGGTACTCTCATTCCGGACGAGAGCCAGCCCTTCGACGAGATCTCGGAGCTCAACGAGGGCCTGATGGGTAACCGGTCCAAGTACTACTATGTGGGGGCCCGGCTCTTTCCAAACGTCAAGGGATGCGGCTATCCGCCCATGCTCAACTGCACCATCTGGCTGAAACGGTACACCAAGATCGGGATCAAGTTCCCCTGCTACTACTCCAAGGTGGACCCTAGTCTGGTCATCAGCGATTTGGACTACTGGCAGAACACCCTCAATTTGGTGTACTCGATGGCCATACCCATCCCGTCGTTCATCATCTCGGTGATCTATCTGACGTACGCCTACTTCAAGATCTACAATGAGGATGAGGAGACGGCGCCGCTGGATAAGAATGCTGAGGACATGGACATCGATGATATCGATGCCGTGGATGATAGTGATGGCGCTGTGCTGGCAGACAATGTGGCCGGCAGCCAAATCATCAACATGGACTCCACCACCAACGACAGTTGTCTGGATGGAGTCCTGCCCAATGGCGGTCCCGGCATGACCGCCTCCATATCGCAGGGTGGCTCTGTCACCACACCGGGCAACTACATTGCGCAGAGTCCGGCGGGCTCCCAGATGACGCCCAACTCCGAGATGAACTCGTTCGGCCATCAGCTGAAGGTCCAGATGGCTGACGAGTTGTCCCGGGACTCGCTGGAGAACGGAGTTATCTCCACGTCGAACTCAGTGCAGGGGTAAGAGGGGAGGAAGGGGCTTACCGGAGGGGATTTAGTCTTTCAAACTATATTAATCCAGAGATATGATAAAATTAATTTTTTGCATCAGAAGGGATGATATTTTGTAGCATACTTTTTAGGGCATATTCATATATCTTTATTTTTGTAGCATAGAATATGCTCTTAAAATAATATTTTGATAACTTTATCTTACTAAGATCCCATTTGTAAACAAATACTTAATTTTTGAATACCCTTCCATTGCAGAAACTTGAGCAAGACGATGACGACGAGTATCTCAACTCCACCTGGGCCGACAGCGGCAGTCTGAAACGTCAGGCGCATGGTCTGGAGAATGTTAGATTCCGATTCGGAAAATGAGCCGCTGCTGGAGACGTAGACTGCCGAGCGGCCAGAACGGACCACACAGCGGGCGGAGATCGGAGCGGAGACCCAAACCCAAACCCAAACCCAATCCAAAACCAAATCAAAATGGAAACCAAGATGAGAACCCCAAGTATTTCTACCCGAAACAATCGACAACAACGCAGCGAATGCGACCGAACCTGAATACCTTCAGAGCTATTAGAGGCACCTAAACTACTATGATAGATTATATATTTACCTTACGAACTAGCAAGTCAGATCAGATGACACACAACCACACACTCATTGCACTAGGATACGGGTCCGGGGTAACTCCGGACGGCTAACACACACTACCACAACCATAACCACTCGAAATTGCGAATTGCGAACACGGGGCGTTAGTATCTGCACGAAGTATCTGATATTTTTTGGATGATTGCCACACATCTTATGCGAGGAGCCGCTTTCTCGATTGGTACAAAATACAATAAAACCGCAAGAACACATGGATGAGAGGAAGATGAGGATGAGGACGAGGACTAGGAGGAGGAGGAGGAGGTGATGGAGAAGTGCTAAACATTTACCTAGAGGAAACTATAATACTTATACACGTGCATATACATATATACAAATATTTACTTGAATTATTTTTCTATTCGCAACAATCGTCGTCGTCTCGAGGCAGAAAACACTCCACAACCCATGCCCAAAAAAAAAACAAAAACTAAAATAAAAATACAAATAAATAAAGCAAAACGAGAGTAAAATCAGAACAAAGCGCGCAACTTATTTACAAATCGATAATCGAGGCGCTGAGATTTTTTAAATATTGTAATGCTACAAACCCAACAAAAAGAAACAAAAAACCAAACAAAAACAAAAACACACCAGAAATGCAGAATGAGAAATTAAATTTAACAAACGCATCGTTTAGTTAATTTAAACGTAATGATAAACGAAAGCAAGTCGAATGCCTATATTTGAAGTAAATTAACATTAAATTAAAATTAAATTAACGTAAATTAACTAACAATTGTTATCCTTCAAATTAATGCGGATAAAAACTCACAGCTTTAACTAACTGAAACGGAGGCATAAGATTTTTCTTCTACATATTTATTTTATTAAGATTATTAACGGATAATGAATATTTATAGGTCCTACAAAATGGTTCAAGCTATTCAATTAAAAACTTACAAATAAAATATTGCATTAAAACTTAATAATTTAGGTCTGAAATTAAAAATAAAATAACGTTTCCTTTTTATATTACAACAAAACAAAAACAAATACAAAAACCGATAACAAAAAACCAAAAACCAAGACATTTCTAAAATCGAAAAGCGAATAATCTCAGAAATTCGTTGGCTAGGCATAGAGAAGCATCCGCATCAGCATCCGCATCCGCATCAATAACTGCACTTTTGCGCATATTGTATCTATGATAAGCGACAATGAACTTCACAGATAACCGTTGGTTTTCCACGAGCCGACTCAAGTTGAAGATACATAGTCGAGCGGGAGTCAAGCGCAACTATTAGCTAATATCATGTAAAACAGACAAACAAATAAAATGCTACTAGAATTGAAACCAAATACATGAAAAATCTCGAAATAAATACGCATTTAGCAGCCTACAACTTTGTGTAGTTTTTATTTGGAATATACCTATGAATATCTAATTATTAATATTAAGCTTAAACGTTCTTCCGATGCATATTAAATGCAAATTGTAAGTACATTTTATTGCCTTTATACAACCCAAAAATTGTTAACAAACTATTTTGAATATTTAAATATTGATTTTTTAATTCATTTGCTTACTATATAATTTTTTTTTTTACATTTTTCGAATTTGTTAAAAAAAATTTTTTTGCTTTAAAAATTATTTAATGGACACTAAAGAATATTGTTTATTTTTTCATTTTGTACTCCACACAATTCTCGATTCGAATTAAAAATTTAAATTTTTAAAGGAATATATTGCTATTTATTATCTGAAATATATTGCAATTAAAAGTATAGAAATTGTTGTTCAAAATGCATTCCAATAAGAAAACATTTCCCAATTGGCGCCGCCGGTTTGTTGACACATCCACATTACCCAATACTGGCATTCGTGGTGAGTGGCGCAACCGCGAAGAAGAAGAGCAGCTAGAATCGCAATCAGCTGTTCGAGGTTTTCACCTGTGCCCTAGCCCAGTTTGTGAGCTGTTTTATTATATTAATCGCTTTAATTAAGAAGAAAGTGCAGCCGGATACGATTACTTTGGCTATAACCAAGGCGATATAGCCTGCAAAATCCGTTGCGCTGCTCTGCAAACAGAAAGAAACCCGGAGAAAAGCAGATCTGCAGCGGAGCGGCGATTTTTTTTTTGTAAACAAAAATAATAAAATATTAAAACAAATGCATCCGAGCTGAGCAAAACCGGCGATGGACAATAAGAAGGATATCTACAACCTGTGGGTGCAGTACACGACAAAGGTGAGCCCCTAGCTGGTGCTAGATATTGTATCTGGCAGATAAGCGGAGCAAGTGAAGGCGGATATTGCTGAGGAGGGGGGAGGAGCTAAAGGAGGGGCTGTGTCGGGGGCGATCACAAAATGTTCCGAGCATTAGTCACCTCAGTAACAACAATTGCCGTGCTAGATAGAGAGGGAAAATGTTTATCAGTCGCCTCGGAGGGCCCTTGTAAACACTGTAACGATTATATAATCTCGGGCTAATCCTGTTTGCCTTCCCCACCCCCACAGAACGATGAGGCCTACTTCCGGGAGTTTGTAGCCCGCTTTGTGGCCATTTGGCGGAGTCAACTGCAGCTGGACTTCCAGGCGGAGAACTGCCCGCTATGGCACGAGGTCCTGCCGGACAGTGGACCCCACTTGGGTCGCCTGCCGGACGAGCTGCTGCCCGCCATCGGAAAGTTCATCATAATAGCCAGGGATGAGTGCGACACGAAAGAACAGTTGGAGGAGGAGGCCATCGAACAGGTGGCCATACTCATCGATTGTCTGGTGATTGTATGCCGGCACTTTGACAACATCCTGGCCATCATCAAGTACGAGTACAAGCCGAATCTGATAGCTATACTCTCGAGGGTCTTCAAGCAGGTGGGTGGATGGGTTAGAGTATGTTCATTATGTGTTATAACAATGGATTTTCTTGTTTCCCTTAGCAAATGGAACAGAGTCAGACCTCGGCATCTGTAATACATCTGTTCTGCAGCTTCGCGGCTTTCCTGGAGGTCATGTACGATCCTTATTTGACGTGGCGAAGCTTTTTGAGGGGTCACTCTGCTGACTACAGTCGCCTCTCCTACAAACCCCACTCGGTGCATGTGGAAATTGTTCCTTTTATTTACGGTGGGTACAGATTCCAAACTTTTCCAGCTTTAAAATCATTATTTACATATCCTTTTCAGACTGCTTCCAGGATGAGAAACTCATTCGCTTTGCGGAAATAGGCGAGAGCCTGCTGAACATTCTCGGCGCTGTGATTTGCGGCTCGCAGGTAGCCCCAGAGGCTTGTCCAGTCCCCCCTCCTTCCTGTGTAGTCCTTCTCTAGAATCCTTTTGATCTTTAATTTACTACGATTAACCTCACTCCCCTTGACAGCCCTTGATAGTTCCTGTCTTCCTGTGCTCACACTGCTTTCGCTATTAATTGTTCATTAGAGTTCTATCATTTTGTTTCCATGTCCGCTATCGTTTCATTTCGTGTTCGCGACTGAATCCTCTCCAGCTGCAGCTGAGGGCGCAGCCGAAGTCTCTGAACTCGATCAGCTCGACCCTGACAAATAGAAATACTAACGCTCTAACAACTTCTTCACTTGCCCCCTGCTTGGGTGATGGGCTGCTTCTAGACTGTGATAACCTGGTGAGTGGTGGAACCATCCGTTGTCCCAATCATTGTTGTCCCTAACCGAGACTCCATGCATGCCATTGCTTGTTTATAACTCTCTCCCCCCGTTCCGTCTTATTTGGATCCTGTTAATCGTTTAAACTTTGGGTTTGTCAGCGCAATGGCATGAAGGCCATTTGCCCGGCCACGGTGTCCATCACCATGGGCATACTCAGGCAATGGGAGAGCGCCAATGGGCTGCGCCAGGTGGCCCTCAATTGCTACGCTTTGATGGTCATTGTGCTGCAGAAATCTAGTCCGGAAGAAGTGAGTATTCCAGAGTACCCAAACAATTTTAGTTAACTTATTTTCTTGTACTTGAAACAGCGCCAAATAGACCTAGTTACGTTAGTTCAACTCTATTGTGATGCTCTGCAAGTGCTGCTGGATACCAAGCACTTTGACAGCGGCGATGCCAACTTTGACATAGCCAGCGATGCTGACCAGGATGTGGCCATCGATATGGCCGCCCTCTCATCCACTGTGGCGGCTGTGAAACTCTTTCTGGGATCGGACTCGGCCGTTTGTGAGGCCATTGGCGAATCCAATCTACTGGATTTGCTCACCAGTCTTCCCAAGCTTATCAAGCCCTGGCATATCTCCCATTCCAATACCCTGTGCAGCACCATGGAGGCTTTGGCCACCTTGACGAGGCATTCCCCTCAATCTGCTGCCCAACTGCGCCAGGCGGAGCGCATCGAGAAGCTCTTTGGGAGCTTAATGGAGTTTGGTCTTCCTTCGGTGGCTTTGCTGGAAACTTGCTTTATGCTGGGCTACGATGATAAGGAGCACCTGCTGCTTCTGCCTGAGGTGATGCTGCAGTTGCTCAACTGGGTGCCCACGCTTCAGGAGCGAGAGCAGCTGCACGTGACCAATCTGGTGCTGAAAGGCTGCACCGATAACTATGGAACGTAAGTTAATAAAAACTATTTTATAGTACATTTAATTAATCCTTTTTAATAATCCCCTCTAGAAAATCTGTGGCTTGTGGCAGCTTCGTGATCAAAGCTGTCTGTGGTTGCCTCTTGAAGGCGGAATCCCTTGCTGAACACTGCGTGCAGAACCTCATCAAGCTGATCGAGGAGCTGAGCAAACTAAGCATCGTGCCAGCTGAACTTAAATGCATCTTTGCCTTGCTCCGTCAGGGATCCAAATTCCCTCAAAACAAGCAGCTGCAGCAGGTAAATCTCAGTGATTTAACAATCTTTCTTAATGTTCATCAAAACTAAACCCCAATCCCCTCCAGACTTTAGTGGTGATAGCCCTGCAAAGTTTGCGAGGCAGCAGCTCCTGCACCCAGTACTTTGCCATCGACCAGCCAACGGATGGGATTCAAGTGCCCGACATTCGCAACTGGACCATCTCCGGCTCATATGGCTTCATCTTCCACATCCTGGTGCGCTTCAATCCTCTGAAGGATCAGTCTAGTGCACGTCGCATGCTGCTCACCCTGCTGACAGCCAGCGGAGGTGGTTTCGAGGTGTTCGTTCAGCCCAATGGAAATGTTGTAGTGGCTGCTTTGACAAGGAGGGAATACCTTACATCCTCTACCGCCACAAAGACGCTGATGGATGGCCAGTGGCACTACCTAACAGTGGCCATAACGCCACCAAAGCGACCATTTTCCTATAGTCAGATAAACGTCTATGTGGATTTTGTGCAGAAACTGAGTGCCACTCTAAAAGTGCAGGCTGTGAATGAACCTTTTATAACCTGCTCCGTGGGAGCGGTGGTTGCTCCGCCTCAGCCTGGAGAGGTTGTCAAGAGCGGGATCATGCCCAGATCCTCCTCCCAAGAGAGCGGATCAAGTGGTTACAAGGGCATGCTGCCCTCTCTTCTGGAACGCACACTCTCAGCGAATGTAAGTATTAAACGAGAAAGGAAAGAAACTAGCATTTCTCACGAGGATTATCTTTCAGGTCTCCAACTACTTCACCCTGCCCATGCGCACCCAAACCGCCTTTGATCCGAATGTGAAAAACTTCCCCATTGGCATGCAGGACACGGTGTTCGGTGAGCAAACCTGCCTGCATGGCCATCTTGGGGGAGTTCTCCTGGCAGAGCCCACAACAAATCTGAAGACCATCTTCGATGCGGGCGCAAACTTCAGCTCCATCTTCTCCCAGGACAATGATCTACTAGAGCTCAACTCTCGCTTCGTTTTCTGCTATGCGCCGGGAGCAGTGTGGCATGGCACCAGTCAGGATCTCATACCAGGTGGTAGATATCCAGGAAGGATCAGCGCTCAGCACTGCAAGATTGTAAAGATTCAGGAAACAATCAACAGCATTGGCGGGATCAGTGCGATACTGCCCATTCTGCATAGGTTGGTGAGCTCGGATCAGGCGGGGGATATTTCCATAGCCAGCGGAAGCGAGGACTCGAATGCTTCTTGTGCTCCAACACCCACGGCCGAGGAGTTCACGGACTGGGAGATGCTCTCCTCGAACTCCTACACTGAGTGGAAAATGCTGCAGCATCCGGTGGCCAGTTTTCTCTGCCTCCTAAGGTACTTAACGCATGAGCACGAGATGAACCAGGAGCAGTTGCTGGCCAGCGAGTGCCTGGCCATTGTGGGAACCATGCTGCAAAGGTGTCCACCAGCTCTGTTCGATGTGAATGCCTTGATGGCCACCCACTTGATGATGGAGTCGCTGCAGGGCCACAAGTCGGAGGCGGGAGGGCAGCTCCTAGATGCTCTCTACGCACACATTGTGTTTGATTTTGCCATCTGGTCGCGGTTGCAGTTCCAGATCACTTTGGGCCATGTCCAGTACCTGAGTGCCATGATCAAGAACGATCGCAAGTTCTTCCGCCGGCGTTATGGCATTCAGTTTGTGTTGGATGCAGTGCGTCAGTACTACTCCACTCCCGATAGCATCAGCGATGAGGATGCCAAGACCATAAGGGCCACTCTATTTGGCATTATTAAGTTCTATCTGCAGAAGGATGTGAACATCAAGGAGGTGAATGCTATGGTCACGTTCCTGGCCTCTGTGAGACAGGATGTGGTGCTGGTGGAGTTCCTGGAGATGATGACCCTGTACATACGTGGCAAGAACTGCAAGGATCAGATGGTTCTTCTCCTGCACGAGCCTCAGTCGGCCAATCTCATCTACAACTTCTTCGTGGACAAGAGCTACAACAATGAGATCCAGGAGGCGGCCATTAGGGTGAGATATAGGTTTTCCTATAATCTGGGAGAGTTAACTGAAATTCTTTTTCTACATTACAGTTCATTAGTGGATTACTGGCCACATCGCGGGTTCATCAGAAGTACAAGCAAGTGCTCCGTCTTTACGACCAGGCCAGCGAGCAGAGCATGTTCCCAGGATTCTTCTCCTTCATCACTCCCCTGTCCCTAAGCTCCACCATACTCTTCCATCTGGTGGATGAGATGCTGGGCCTGCAGCCGGATTATGCGGGCCTCATCTTCCTGGTCTACCATGTGAGCAGCTGTGACCTGCCCGTTAAGTTGGAGATTGCCAAGCGACTGCTGCAGACCACTTTTGTGAAGCCAAATTCCACAATGGCGATGGCCAAGCAAACGGGCTGGCAGGAGTCCATTGCCCGTCTGCTGATCCGCAAACCCATAACCAGTTCCGTGCCGGATGAGGAAAAGCGACGCAGCTTTGGCATCAACTTGGATGTTCTGCTAGAGGATAACTCCACTTTCCTGGCCCAAGCAGATCTGATCACCTTTTCTGATCAGGAGATTGGCCTGGCGCAGCTGCAGCAACAGCAGCAGGAGGAGCAGAGCGAGAGTGGTCTGATACTCAACGAGATCCAGGCCCAAGTGTCCGAGGCGGCTACTGTTATTGAGAGTGAGATTAAAGGTGGGTTTGGTTTGTTTCCTATTGTTCAAGGACTTAATTTATTTGTGATGTATTTTAGAACTTGCGGAATCCGTCTCTGGAGCAGTGGTTGAGAATGCCAACAGCTTGTTCTCGGTGATTCGACAGACCACCCATGACATCCAGGACACCTTCGAATCCCTAACTCTGGGAAGCTCCACGGACACAACTGATGGTTCCCACACGCCTTCGATACAGCGGGAGGAATCCCTAAGCTCAGACAGCTCTACGCAGTCGCCACATGGAGCACCCAAGAAAAGCGATTCCCTGGAGGTAAGTCAACCCATTCCTCACCAGGAACTTCTAAAATTTGAAATCCCTCAGAGCACATCCGCCTTTGACTTTGTGGCCGATGGCGATGTGGACACAGAAGAGCAGTTGGTCTATCTAGTCTCGAACACTCTCTTCAACATCTTTTGGCGCGGCATACCCAACGATCATACGCATTGTTGGCAGGAGCGTGGCCAAGTTCTGGGCTGCATCAATTTGTTAGCTCTGAACAACGAGCTGATCACTTCGCATCTCTCGCTGCGTCTGCGCATCCTGGAGATGGCCGTGCAGGCCTCGCTCTTCGATCTCTCGGAGCATGGCAGCCAGACCCTGGTGAATCAGGAGAATGCATCGCACATCTTGCGCATGGTCTATGAACTGGTGGTGCTGGGTTCTAACGAGGATGAATCCAAGAAGTGCTCTACGAAGCTGCTGGATGGGGTGCTGGCTCTACTGGACGCTTTGATGATTTTTCAGCAGGGTTCCTCCGATGATTGGTCAGACATGATTAGGTTGTGCCTGGGCCTGTTGCTCAAGTGCTCCCATCACCCGAATCCTGGGATTGTGGCAATGGCTACTGCAAAACTGCATGCCATACTCCAAAGTCGCTCCACCGAGGATCCTGCTGAGTTGTCCTACCTTTTATACAGCATCAACAGGGCTCTGGATAATGCCATTGAAGGTGGGTTCTAAATGGAGATCTTTGAGCGTCCTTATAACTAATTATCTGTTACGTTTTTAGTGGGCAATCCCGAGGAGTACTCCTTCCTGATGCCCGTGATGAAGGCCCTGCTGGAGAAATGTCGTTTGGCTTTCAATTTGGACTCCACGCTGCCGGATCTGCCTTCTACATCTTCGGGTCCTGTCTTCTTCAATGATTTCCAAATGTACAGCACCAGCAAAAAGTGGAGGAACTTCATCGAACGCATGGTGAGTGGTGGCCTAATTTTATATCTTTAAAAAAATGTTAAAAATCTAAAAACGAGTTCAATATAATTTTAAATTTATTAAACATTCTTAAACTAATTAGGGATACAAGTTATTAACTTCAATCTACAATCTAAGTACTAGTTAACCAAGTCTTTAAGCTTTGCCTCCTGATCCATCCCCTCAATCAGTATAGTTTGTGGTTTTTTGGCAAGTTCTGGCGGAGACCCTGGAGCTTTCGGTCCATCTCCCGATCGGTGAGGGGGCTCTTGAAGAGCGTGGTATCGAAAACCCCCTTGGTGGTGCGCTTGGACGTGGGTGGTGTGTGCCTACCAGGATTTGCCGGTTGCAGAGCCAAGGGAGAGATTCCTCCTGCTCCTTGACCTCTCACAAAGGATGGTCTCGTCGGTCGCGTTCCTCTTCCCCCAGTTGTGGGTGAAAACTGCTGCCGGGTTGGCGGAGCAATTGTACCATCGTAGTAGCTCTGCGAGTGGGATTGCTCGATCCGAACGCTGGTGGAGATGGGATCGGGTTGACTGGGACTCACGGGTTGGTGGGTGGTGCGATACCGGGAACTCCCCCGACTTCTAGTCCTGGTCGATGGTGTACTGGTCAGAACCGTGGGAATAAAAGGCGTACTCGAGGTGGTGCCAATCCTTCCCCTCATGGGACTCCAGGGAGCAGGGGTAGTTGGTGAGACAGTTGTGGGCGTGACAAAGTTATAGAAGCTTTGCTTCCGCTCCACGAAGTGCGAACCGTTGGCGTCTGTATCCGCATCTATATTCTCACTGGATTCCCGGATGGGATGACTATCCGCATCGTAGGCCTGCTGGAGCTCCGGAACATCCAATGTGTGCTTTGCAGGCACTAATCCAGCATTGGGCTTGCGCTTCCTCTTGCGCTTCTTGGAACTCCCCGCCGCATGGGCATCCGAGGGAATCTCATTGTGATCCGGGGAGCTTACCAGGATGGGCGGATACGATTCCTGCTCATCCCTATTGGAGGCCTCAAAGGGTATTGGGTCATAGATGGGCACTTCGTAGCTGGACTTGGGGAAGTCGAAACTGGGGAACTTGTGGTGGGGATTGAGCGGTAGCTCTTGAGAGGGTGGACTATAATCATCTTGGGGATAACTCTGGATGGGATGGGGTTGGCTTTCGGGAGGAGAATAGTTTGGGGGAGGATGTTGGGGCGGAGAATCATAACTAGAAGAGGGATGCTGAGGTGGTTGATCATAAGAGGAGGAGGGATGTTGAGGAGGCTCATCATAGCTGGAGGAGGGATGTTGAGGAGGTTGATCATAGGAGGAGGAGGGATGTTGAGGAGGTTGATCATAGGAGGAGGAGGGATGTTGAGGAGGCTGATCATAGCTGGAGGAGGGATGAGATGGAGGTTGATCATAGCTGGAGGAGGGATGAGATGGAGGTTGATCATAACTGGAAGGGGGATGCTGAGGAGGTTGATCGTAACTCGAGGAGGGATGAGATGGAGGCTGATCATAACTGGAAGAGGGATGAGATGGTGGCTGACCATAGGAGGGACCTTGAGGAGGCTGCTCATAACCGGAGGAGGGATGCTGAGGAAGGTGCTCGTACTTGGTAGACGGAGGAGGAGGAGCATAACTATTCGTGGGTGGATGCTGAGGCGGAGGCTTCACATAATTCGTGGATGGAGGCTCTGCAAATCCTCCCTCATGGTTCTGGGGTGGAACATAGCTCTGATGGTGATTGGATTGATACGACGTGCTGATCTCAAAAGCTGGTGGGGAATAGGCAATCTCATAGTTGGGACTCTGATGAGGAGAACCATGTTTTTTCGGCTGCTTAGGTGGCTCGGCAAAGTTCTTATGGTAACCCACATTAGGGATCTTTTGCTCGTAAATGGAGTACGAATCGGGGGGCGGCAAATCATGATGCGGGAAACTGGGCACCGAAGCCGGATAACTCGGCACCGGAGCCGGAGCACTGGGCACCCCATAGCGGGTAGCAGGTGGATGAGCTGGAGCCGGGGGAGCAGGAGGCGGTTCGTAGTGGGAGGCAAATGAATGATCCGGCTGCGAGACCGGCGGTAATCCGTACTTTTGATGCGGAACATGATCATTGTGGGTGGTGACCAGCCCAAAATCAAGGCTCGGGAACTTGTGGGCTCCATATATGTCCTCCGGCTCGGTGTCGTGGTGATAGAAATCCAGATCCATGGACTGCGCCTCATAACTGGAGGTTGGAATCTTAAAATCCGCCGCATCAAACTTCAGGTGCTGGAAATCATCAATGGAGAAGCTCGGCTCCTCCAGATGCGACGGAAACGAGGGCTTGGAGTACCGGAAGTGGTGACTCGGTGGTGGTCCGTACTTGGTCCTTGGCGGACCCTTCGTCCTGCGCCGCTGTTTGGAGCGCTTGATCACGGAGTAAGGCGGCTGGCGACGATATCGGATGAGTTTCTCCGCCATGGGTACCAGATCAGTTTTGGTTTGTGTTTGAGTTTCCCCTGGCGCTTCTTTAACCAACTGAGTGCCATTGGTGCTACCCAGGGCAAAGGGCACCAAAGAGTGGAGGGCCACCTGGGAAAGAGGGAGCAGAGGAGAGGAGACGAAGGGTGAGTGGGTTAATCTTCCGCACAAGTCGTCATCAGATAAACTAACTTTCTCCCCCCGTTTTAAGTGCTGTCATCTCTATCACCGTGTTTGCCAACCTTTGACTTTCCCACTTCCAAGACCCCAAACCCCAGGCCAAGACTGGTGGCTTCCGCCTCAGTGCCTCTGTAATCCCTCCCTAGCCAGCTCCTCATAACATAACGTAATGTATTTACTATCACGAGTTTCGGTGCCCAAACTGGAAGGCAGGCTCCTCGCCTTCGTAACTTTTGGGAGTTGCATCGATGGGAGAGAGACGCGACTTTTGCCGGCTGGCTGATCTCACGCAACCCACAACCGGTGGTTAGGAATTTTCAGGGGGTCTCAGAGGAGGAGAAGGAGAAGATGGAGAAGGAGGTGCCCGGAGGTGGCAATTCGGATTCAGGCATCCGAAGGAGCCAAAGCATTGAACCTGAACGTCGCCAAATTCAGGTGTCCGTTTGCAGCTGCTTGTTTGGGCTTGGAGTTTTTTTAGTGACTTGTTTTGGGATTTGGACGTTTTTGTTTACCAATAAAAAAAAAGATTTCCAGTTATTTAAAGAGCAAAAGCAAATTATCTAATAAACAATTTTAAATTTAATTTAAATAAACAAATTATAGAATCACTTTTAAAAATATTTGGAATCCCGTTCAATGAAATTAAAAAAAAACACTTTTTAAGAAATCACACATTTGCTGCATTAAATTAGTAAATTAAATTGTTAACTAAAATTTAATGTTTTTATTTCTCAGCAATATTGAAAGACAATTACCATAAACTATTTTCTTCGAAAAGTAATAATAAACCTCAAATATCCTACAGTTGGTTTACTACTATTATATATTATTATACAAATGTCCAACTCATATTTTTTTATTGCTATAAAATTAAGTCACTATTAAACTTCCTATAAAAAAATATGTTTTATTATAAGAAGCAAAAAAAAAGTCCTTTAGGAAAATTCTGAAATCGTATAAATTTCCAAAATTTCACAAAAATCTCCGTTTTCGGATAAATATATTCAAAACAAATCCCTGTTTAAATATTTATTTAACTATATATTTAAAATTGTAAAGGACTCAATTGATTATTTTTGAGAATAGTGAAATTTACATATTTCTTGCAGATAATTTGAATGAATTATGAATCTGACTTGAGCTTCTGCTGCCTAAGAATGCTGTAAAATAAGATAAAGCCCTAGTTCTCTTTTCACCGTTTGGCAAACTGAAAGATACCCCTGGGGCAGCACACACGAGATACAAATAAGACAGCACCATAGCATAGCATAGCATAGCATAGCATAGCCGAGCATAATTAATTCACATATTATTTAAGCGCTTACAAAACAGGCCGAAAGCCAAAACAAATTGCACATTTTTCGAGGCGGTTGGACAAAACGCGAACTAAACACTCCCGAGAAAATCGACTTGAATTCCGAAATCGAGGCGAACACAACTTTCATTGGCGGTGGCTCAGTGACTCTGAATTCGAAAACGAATCTGAATCCGAGCTGTGGAGCGAAATTGGTTGGTTTGTTTGCAGTTTTAAGTTAGATATTTTTAAAAAGATTTTCCTCGACGGCCTCGCGGATGGCATGGGATCGGATCGGATCGGTCACGACTCGTCGGACTTTCTTTCGGCAACTGAGCTGAGCACCAAGAAAGTGGTCTGGTTTTGTGGCTCCGAAGAGGCGCTGCGCGAAGTTGGAACCAGTCGAATGACAAAGAGGCGTCGCTGCCTCTATTACCACAACGATGCACCCACCAGACGTGGATTTTACCAGAAATATTTAGCTATTTATAATTTCCCAAAATGCATGCCTTGGAACAGAGTTATGTTACATATCCATATGTGAGGGATAGGGATTATGCAAAGAATCTCCCTTCACCGGCCCCATGCGGATGAATCCGCTGGAGCTCAACCAGGGATCAGTGTTAGGTAAACAACGAATCAATCAGCTCCCCGGGGAGCGCGTGAAACCAGTTTTTTCCTCTCGCACCTCCCAACTCCATCAACTGCAATCGAGAGCTTCCTGTGCACGTTGAACTTGAACCTGACCGGACGTGACTGGGACGGATACCGGGACTGAGACTGGCAAAGATCGACTCTGGAGCAGATGGCTGAATCTCGAACACGCACGAATGAAAGCGAAAACAAATTCAAGCTGCCATAATCGTCAATTTTTAGCCAACTTCATTGCATGTCTGTTTGTGGACTGAAAGAAACTTATAAAGCTAAATCTTGTAAAGAAATACATTTTAAAAACAGTATTCCATAAATACAGTATAAATATATATTATATATGTATATATTTATTTTCA
>JAJJHY010008789.1:18622832-18649787 GCA_021224005.1 Drosophila setifemur
TTGTATGGATGATAATTTGATAGTTTATCAACCAAACCCAAAACTTATTGTTATGAGCACCCTATCTGTGCTTGCTTTGTTATCATAAAAATGCCTAAACTTTCTCTGAGTGTACTAATCCAACATCTCTCCTTCATTTACAGGTAAAACCACTCTACGATCGCTACCAACGCGACATCGAACTGCATCTGTGGGAGCCCATCAATCGGTTCTGGGCGGAATGCTACGAGGCCTGCAAGGCGGCCTCCAAGCAAAGGGCCACCCATCAGGCGGAGAACCGGCGCCTCTTCCAGCAGAAGATCTACATGCCGTGGAAGGTGCGCCAGGTGGAGGAGATGCAGCGCCTGCAGACTGCTGCACTGCACCACAAGACCGTCGACAGTCACATACGGAAGCGATGGAAGACCGCCAAGCGTTTCTTGTACGGACCGCGCGGGCCCTGGTATACCGGGTGAGTTTTTGAAGCCTATCTAATTGATTTTGCACTGGGAGAAAAATTGGTTTCAATAATTTAAAATTAATTCGAAGTGATTGCTGTGGACATATTCATTTAAATTGTTGAAATCATCATCATGATCGTGATAAATCTTCAGTGATGTTGCTCCTATTAATCATAGGATTGAGTACTTAAATTTAAATACAAGTTTACACTTATTTCAATATTATTAAATAACATAAATTATATAATTAAATCTTATTTGATTTATTGATTCAAAGATGTTCTACATTGGGTAAACTTTTGTGGTATATTTTAGATTCGAATTTACAAAAGATATCCTCTCCTGAGTGATAAGTTCGGATAATTTCTAACTTTTTAAATCCTTAAATCGATATTTTTTTTCCCTCTGCATAATTTTAAAATCCCGCCCGGGATTCCATTATGAAATGACGCGAAATTCATAATCTTAATTGCCCCGGCGCGCATTTGGAGGCGACAATTGTAATCGAGCGTGCCAGCCAGCCATCGTTTGAGTGTTTGGTTACATGTGTGCATGATCGTGATCACTTAATCATGATCACCTGGGGAGGCACATACCACTCCAGTCCACCAAGCCACCGATCCGCCACTCAAACACCACTGAACCCCACTCAAATACTCGAAGCAGTCGAACAGAAGCCACCGCTCTGTGTTAATTTCACTTCGAATGCAAACAAATCCCAATCCCTCTTTAATCGTTAAAACGCCAACATGGCCAGCAGACGAGACCCGACCAGACCAAAACCTAGTAGTCACCATGATCATCAACACTCTCAGCTGGTGGCAACCACAATGCGATTAGTAGGTTGTCTGTGACTGCCATGGGTCTCATTCCTCTCCAAACAATGGGTGAAATCCGTCAAAACATTTACACAAATCTCTCATTATCTGATTGGCAGTTATAAACAAAATTTTGTTAACTGCCAAATCGCATTCAAATTTAATCTGGGAGTTTTTCTGATTATCATAGGTTAAGCCTAATCTTTGTGTTATTTTCTCTTTAAAAATATTTTTGTATTCGGTTTTCTATTATTGAAATTGATATTGATACTTAAAATATACATCTATTATTTATTATCTTCTTGTTGAAAGGTATTTTTGGGATTATTGTTTTTGGAAGGAATGGACCATTTTAATTGAATTTGTATTTTTGTTTAATATTATTATAATTTTGCTTATGTTCCACAACAAATTTAATCACTAGATATTTTGATAATAATAATATCGTTGTCTTGCAACCTTTTGTTTTTTATTTATTAATATTAATTGCATATACATAGTAATGGTTCCTGAACTATTACAAAGTGTTGAACTGTGTAATTTATTATTTAAAAATTATATTTTTTCTATGTGATACATGGTTCAAAAAACTCTGAAATTAATCTTAAATCTTAGCCAAAGGTTATTTTGTTTCTCGAGTGATTTAAGACCTAAAAACTTTCTTAAATTTTCCCTCCGAAATAAATTTTATTTAGCCCCGGGAGCGATTTAGGCCCATTGTAATGGAGCGGCTGCACCTCGTCTATTGTTTTACGCTTTCGCCCATGTCTTGGGGATCGCCCCCTTCCACTTTCCACGCCCATGCTGTCGGGTTGCGATTAACATTTCAATTTAATTTTATTAAATCATCAAAAGCGTTTAATGTCGAATGCAACGAAAGGGGCCCCCGACCGTCTTTGGCATTATGCAATTGCAAATGTAACGAAAACTCATTATGCGATCCATAAAGTGGTTTTTTGTATTTTATTTTTACATAAACAAATATGCACATAATTGAATGCTGATAGTTTCACGGGGATCGAGATGCAGAGATTCCAGGTGCACCCGATATGGGGGTCAGTTCTCGGACAGATCCGCATCGGTTCGAATTATCCCATCGAACGAGAATTGATTTGGGGAGCGGCAAATCAAATATCGCCAATCGCCAATCAAATAATCCAGTTTGTAGAATTTTTCATTGTGGCCGCTTGCCAATTAATCCAACGGATCGTAAACCCATAAATTTCATTTTGACTTCAGACCACTTTGCATCGCCGATCGAGTTACGCATTCGAATTCGCTTGAATGTGGTGCGGTGTGGTGCGTGCGTGGTGCAAGTACTCGTATCTGGGGCCTTGGACAATTACCTTACGCTCAATTGGCGGCCAAAGTTGCACCACCAACTGCACCAGCTACTGCTGCTGACCCGCTCCGGTGGGGCCTGATTTCATTCTAAGGTCAATCCATTCAAAAGTCAAATAAAAGCAAGCAAATTTCAGACGTGCAACATGGTTCTAAACTAAACTCTTACGGCCTAAAGTCAAGTTATTTTCTTACGTTTATTAGTAGTTAATTATTCAGTAACTGCAACATTTACACTTTGTTGATTAATTTCGATTAGGTGATTTCGATGTGATTAGAAAATTTTTCTGGCAATTATATTTGAAGAATTTGGGGACAGCTATTAATATAGTAATTGTGTTAAAAGAATTTGTAGACGAATTATATCCAACCATCTGATTGCTGATTTAATATTAAATAAATGCCACGACAACTTGGTTCTTAACAAAAAAAGTAAAAATATTTTCTAACGTTTGGTTAATTATTCACTAACTGCAACGCTTACACTTTTTGGATTATTTTCGATTATTTTGATTACGAAATATTTCTGGCAATTATATTTAAAGAATTTGGGGACAAATTGTGAAAACCAGCTTTTAAGTGTGGTAATTGTGTTAAACGAATTTGTAGACACATTATAATTTTAATCACATTTCAACCGAAAATGCAGTTCGCTGATTAAATATTTAATAAAAGCCAGTTATTGCATTTTGAATCTTGGTCAATTAATAGAAAATACTCAACAAAATTAATATTATTAATTTTACCACATAAATCTAAATTTTTGATACACTTTAGAAAAGTACAAATAAGCTACCACCAATCCTTAAAAAGCCTTTATAATAAATGTGATAAATTAGTGAAATAGATTTGCAAATTAAAAATATAATTAATATGCGGCTTTTAATCTAATTACTCTTAATATCGGCAAAAACATTTTTCTATAAATGTAAAAATTCCCATTTCAGAAATAGATTTTTGTGCCATAATTGTCTTTACCCATTGAATATGGTAATTAAGTATCTTTATTTAAAATAATATGTGTATATTTATTTATTTTATGCACATGGTTCATGAAATTGATGTTAACTTCATTTTTAACATGGGACTGAAATGTATAGTTTTTTTTAATTTATTTGATAGATATTTCTGTGAAGTTTCTTTTTAAATGTTTTCCCAATTGATTTTCCCCGATCCCAAAGATACAACTCGTGATCTTTCCATTTGCATAGCTTCGGTTCGTTTATTGCAATCTCGTTTCGCATTCAGCGAGTTCTACTCGTGTGCACAGGTTCTCGGATTAAATAAGAATAAGAACTGTGGGGACTGTGAGTGAGTTTTGGGGATTATAAAGAGTTTTTATCGCGGTCAAACAGCCTTAAGATTAAAAAGACAAGAAACATAAAATGAAAGGCCTCGAGAATGTGTGAGTGTAGATGAGGGGACGCCGGAACCGAAATTCAATCCTCAATCCAAATTTAAATTTGGAATGAGATTTAAATTCAAGTCCCGGGTCCTTAAATTCGATATGTACATATTTCGATAAATCGCTTTCATTTCAACTAATACTACAGCTACTATCGACTACGATCGGCCCGTGGGCCCAGCTCCAATCGATGGATGCGGGGTCCCTGGGCAGGAGAAGAGTTGGTCGCGATGTGTCCATTTGTGCGGCAAGAGGTCGGTCAATCCTGGCTGGGTTGGCTGGTTGTGTTATCCGTGGAATCCTTGACTTAGTGATAACCCAAAGGCGACAGGGCGGGCAGCGCTGGCAGGGCCAATTTGGGCAGAGCTGGTCCATAGGCGGGTCCATATCCGTGTCCGTAGGCTGGGGCCAGAGCGGGTCCGTATCCATGTCCATAGGCCGGCGACAGAGCTGGGCCATAGGCAGGTACCTTGGCCAGCAGCGGGGCGGCATGGAGCAGAGGTGCGGGGGCCAGAACCTTGGCCACCGGTGCCACCGCCTTCACCACAGCACCCTCACGGTGGACCACGGCGTTGAATCCGTGAACGGGATCCGCGGTGTACTGAACAACGCGACGGGTGCCATCGGCCTCGATCAGCGAGTACTCGCCCTGGACCACATCTCCGCTGCGGGTCTCCTGCTGGCTCTTCACATCACCAGTAGAGGAATCCTGCGGAGAAGGGAGGGAGAAAATGTATTTTAAACAATATTATATGGAATTTTAGAATAAGGGAAAAAATAAGCAGAAATACAGATAAATTCTGAATTGAAATTATTTTAAAGTTCTAAGGGAACCAAATTCTTGAGTATTTTAAATAAAATTAAGATTTTTTAAGACTTTAGCATACTCTTAAAAATTCGTTGTTATTAACTATTAGAATCCTTACTGAATCCTTTAGAAAAGAATTATTTAAAACCCTCCAAAAAATAAATCAGAATACTCACATGAACATCATAGTTGAAGCTGTACTGGGGATTGGGATCGTACGGCTCGGGAGCGGCTACCTTGGCCACTAAAGGAGCAGCCACCTTGGCCAGTGCCGGATACGCGCCGGGATAAGCACCGGGATACGATGGATAGGCGAGTCCGGGTCCGGGAACCACCACGGCGGAGGCCACCGCCACCAAGGCGCTCAGAGCGAGGATCAGCTTTTGGGCCATTGTGGATGCTGGGTTTTTGCTTGCTTGAAGAACTGGAGGTTACTGTTGCTCGACTGACAAATGAACTCGCTCTGTGGTTCTGTGGCCGTTCGACAATTGCTTTTTATAGGCGACTCCCCAAAGCCCGAGCCCAAAAAAAAAAACAGCCTAAACAAAAATCCGCAGCAGCCGCCGCCAGATATTTATGCAAAAAGCGCAACAAAAATTTGAAAGAAAAAATAAAAAAAAATTTATTACGATGGAAACAACTAAAAAGTGCGCATGCGTGTGGAGCGGCCTGCATCGATCGCGACAAATATAAAATAATTCATTTTTGCGCTGCCCATGGCAATCACAAGGGGAGGACAGAGGCAGCGGCAGAGGCGTCGGCGGCGGAGGAGGAGAAGGCGGAGGAACGGGGGTCCACGCATGTCTGGGGAGGAGGACTGGACCAGAGCCGGACAAAACAAACTGGTCCCACGCCGGCTGCCTCAGCGTCGTGACAAATAAAAAACCAAACAAAAAAAAAGAGTTCCAATTCGAAAGCGAATTCTTTTTTTTTCGGGGCCTAGACCGGGTGGCCTGGCAGATCAGGTGTGTGTGTTGGTTTGTCTGTCTCCAAAAGCCGAAATCCAAAAACCCAATGCCCAAGTACCATGTCCCCATGTCCCCATGATTGGGGCGACGCAGACGCAGCCTCAGCTCACGCACCCAGCACCAGCAGCGGCAACAGCAGTCGCCGATTGTTGAAAGGTGTGTTTGTGGCACAGCCTTCGAAACTGGCTCCCAACTGCTCCAAGCTCAAAGCTCCCACCCAGCTCCGAAGCGCCGCGCCCACCCAAAAAATCTGCGCCAGACACTGTCACGGCACTTAGAAAAAAATCTGTTCTAAACTCGAAATCTAAAAAATATCGTTTATATATCAATTTTATACCAATATTATGACTCAAAGATTGCAACTCAAATATGAATTAATTACCTATTCAAAAAATCGTAATTTAATATTTTCTTTTTCAAATTTCTTTCGTATTATTTTTTCGCATTTATTAGATTCTTTGAAGAATAATGAATATTTTTAACATTAGTTCTGAAATGGCTTTTTGAAGAATAAGGAAAATATATTAATTTGTAAATACATTTAAAATGATATAATTATGTTGTCCTTGTAAAAAATAAAAGATATAGCCGTTCTTAATCTTCTTAAATAAGTGCCAATGCTCATAGAAAAGAGAATATATTATATTTTCAATTATTATTTTAAAAGTGTCAACAGAAAATGTACTAAAAGAATTTAATATTTAATATTTTTGATTGCCGGCTTTAGCATTTATCTGCGTCTTAGGCTTAACTACATTCCAGTGTGTAATAGCCATAATTGAGATTTATTTTGAGCATACTTATTTGTGATTTTTCCTCTCAGTGCACCGTTTGTGTTCTGTTTCGGTGTTTCGCTGCCCTGTTGCTCTGTTGCCATTGGGACAATTTTGCCCATTATCACTAATTTTCAACGCGTACCGCCGCTTGTTAGGCGTTGCAGTCGCAGTTGCAGTTGCAGTCGCAGCGCAGTGGCAGCGCAGTCGCTGCAGTAGTTACAGTGCAGTCGACGCCGGCAGCGAAGGCAACATGTATGGACATGCTCGGGTTGGGGTTTGCGTAATCCAAAAAATTGCATCTCGTGCCGATTTTTTACTTTCAATTAAGCTATTGAATAATTTGAGTGCGTGTCTCGGGCCAGCGAGTGAATGTATCTCAAAGTGGAAGAGTTCTTTGGGCGTGGGACAGAGCAACCACCTAGGAGATTAACCCAAAAGATTGCTTGTCTTATGTAAGTGAAAAATTATGGGTTTGTTTTCTGGGTGGGTTCAACAATTTGGGTCAGCTTTCTTTGGGGCTTGTGGTTTTTCGTGAAAAATTGCATCAATAATATGTGCAACATATATAGTTTATCAATTTTCGTGTGTACAAACTTTCACCAATTATAAAGCAGTTTATAAATTTTACAAGGCACATAGTTTGAAGTTTATGGTTTTAATTGTTATTATTTTTTAATGTTTCCACTTTGCGTGGGTATGCTAATAAAATATCAATTATATAATCAAAGAAACTATGCAGCTTACATCAGAATGTGGAAAATATTTTGATAGCTTTACTCAATCAATTAAAAATCAAACCAATTTTTAAATAAAATTATTCATTGAAGATTTTGTTTTTTTTTTCAAGAGCAAATTTACACGTTTTTGCATTTGCGTGACAAAATTAATGTGATCTTGAAATATTATCGATTTAAGCAGCTCTTAGTTGGCGGCTGTAAGTTAATATTAATTTGCACGTTTGCTTTAATTTGGTTCATTATCACCTACTGAGCTAGTTTTAATTTTGCGTGAAATGCACAGCTCTTGGCCTTGAGCTTGCTGATCAATCATTAATTAATATGTAAACTTGTTTTTACCATTTTTTTTTTTCATTTACAAATAAGTGCACTTTAAAGAGTAGGCTGACTGATGTTTTTCCAGTTTATGTTATGCAATATGTAATGTGAGTCATTGAATGGAAAAGTGGAGGATTTTCTTTAAAAAATATGGAATTGTTTTTCCATGGAATAAAATTACAATAGATAGTTTAAATCTTCCAAAAATTAATTTAAGTTTTTCCATGGATTGCAGAATTAAATATTATTCAGTTTATAAACTTACTTGATCAAATTTACACAAAAGAAATATGAATAGAGCTCAAATTAATTCTAAAAAAAATATATGTAGCTTAATGATTTTTTTTAATATAATTTTTTTTTTCCTATTTTATTTTATTTTGAGTCTATAACCAATCCCCGCAAAAAAATAAATCATAATTTTTCTTTGGCTTACTGAATTTATTATTAAACAATTTATGACTTTACATGGATCACAGGATCAAAAAATAAGTTATATACAAGCTAGGATCTCAGCAGTGGTATTAGCTCTGGCGGATCTAGATCCTAACCGTAAAACGGGGCAACAACTGGTGCGGGAGCCACCAGAGGACGAGGAGCCACCGGCAGGGGAGCGGGAACAGGTCCACGTTGGACAACCGCATTGAAACCGTTGATAGGATCAGCGGTGTAGAAGACGGTGCGAAGGGAACCATCGGCATCGACCACGGAATAGGAACCCTTGACCACATCCCCATCACGCACCTCCTGCTGGCTCTTGCTGTCCCCGGTCAGGGCATCCTGGACATTGTAGGCAAAGGCGTACTGCGGATGCGGATCCACCTCCGTGTTAATGGGAACCGCAGGGAGCAGGGCGCACTGGATGCCAACAATCAAAGCGCAGCAGATGAGGGTGATCTAAGTCCATATATATTTTATTTTCAAATGTTATTCCCTTTCAAGGACTCCTGGTTCTACTCACCTTGATCAGTGCCATGGCTAGGATTAACTGCTGGATTTTAGGTGCTTATTTCTTGGTAGTGGCTATGACAACTCTGTCTCGACTGTCTTCCCTCTGGCAATGGTTTGGGGTTATAAAGGGCCTCCACCATCCATTCATCCACTGGTTGCCATGTGTTGTGTGGCAACCGGTGCCAAAAACGATTCCATTTGCTGACGTAATGGAGCATTTCTGTGTCTAGCCCAAAAGGTTTCCCCAATGGACGTGCCAACAAATGGCCACCAACTTGCACAATTCTTCCCTCTATATTTTGCTTAAGGGGGCGGTTCCCCTTTGAGTATGAATTGTGATAACCGTAAATATAGTTGACACTACGTGATCGGGGTTCGATATAATTCAGATTCAGAAACTCTGAGTACCTACCTCAAAAGTTTAGGGAACTGCAAACAGAGGAATTATGAATCACTTTTTGTTTACCTTGTTTGATTAAGATCACTTGATTTGATTTTTTTTTAATTTATAAAAAACTATATTCTTTGTCTAAGATTAGATTTAAATATGGAGAGCTAATTTAATTTGTTAAGCCACATCATTCAACTGATTTAAAAAGTGATTTTAAAGATAATATTTTAATTTTGTTTTTTTTTTTTTTTNTTAAGCAGCTCTTAGTTGGCGGCTGTAAGTTAATATTAATTTGCACGTTTGCTTTAATTTGGTTCATTATCACCTACTGAGCTAGTTTTAATTTTGCGTGAAATGCACAGCTCTTGGCCTTGAGCTTGCTGATCAATCATTAATTAATATGTAAACTTGTTTTTACCATATTTTTTTTTCATTTACAAATAAGTGCACTTTAAAGAGTAGGCTGACTGATGTTTTTCCAGTTTTTATTATGCAATATGTAATGTGAGTCATTGAATGGAAAAGTGGAGGATTTTATGTTAAAAAAAATATATAAAAAAATGTTTTTCTATGGAATAAAATTACAATAGATAGTTTAAATCTTCCAAATATTAATTTAAGTTTTTCCTTGGATTGCAGACTTAAGTATTAATCAGTTTATAAACTTACTTGATCAAATTTACATAAAAGAAATATGAATAGAGCTCAAATTAATTCTAAAAAAATATGAGTTCAGATTTATGTAGCTTAATGATTTTTTTTTAATATAATTTTTTTTTCCTATTTTATTTTATTTTGAGTTTATATCCAATATAAATCATAAAACAAATAAATCATAATTTTTCTTTGGCTTACTGAATTTATTATTTAACAATTTACGACTTTACATGGATCACAGGATCAAAAAATAAGTTATATACAAGCTAGGATCTCAGCAGTGGTATTAGCTCTGGCGGATCTAGATCCTAACCGTAAAACGGGGCAACAACTGGTGCGGGAGCCACCGGCAGGGGAGCGGGAACTGGTCCACGTTGGACAACCGCATTGAAACCGTTGATAGGATCGGCGGTGTAAAAGACGGTGCGAAGGGAACCATCGGCATCGACCACGGAATAGGAACCCTTGACCACATCCCCATCACGCACCTCCTGCTGGCTCTTGCTGTCCCCGGTCAGGGCATCCTGGACATTATAGGCAAAGGCGTACTGCGGATGCGGATCCACCTCCGTGTTAATGGGAACCGCAGGGAGCAGGGCGCACTGGATGCCAACGATCAAAGCGCAGCAGATGAGGGTGATCTAGGTCCATATTTATTATTATTAAATTGTAATTCCTTCCACGGACTCCTGGATCTACTCACCTTGATCAGTGCCATGGCTAGGATTAACTGCTGGATTTTAGGTGCTTATTTCTTGGTAGTGACTTTGACAACTCTGTCTCGACTGTCTTCCCTCTGGCAATGGTTTCGGGTTATAAAGGGCCTCCACCATCCATTCATCCACTGGTTGCCATGTGTTGTGTGGCAACCGGTGCCAAAAACGATTCCATTTGCTGACGTAATGGAGCATTTCTGTGTCTAGCCCAAAAGGTTTCCCCAATGGACGTGCCAACAATTGGCCACCAACTTGCACAATTCTTCCCTCTATATTTTGTTTAAGGGGGCGGTTCCCCTTTGAGTATGAATTGTGATAACCGTAAATATAGGTGACACTACGTGATCGGGGTTCGATATAAGTCAGATTCAGAAACTCTGAGTATCTGAACCTACCTCAAAAGTTTAGGGAACTGCAAACAGAGGAATTATGAATCACTTTTTGTTTACCTTGTTTGATTAAGATCACTTGATTTGATTTTTTTTTAAATTTATAAAAAACAATATTCTTTGTCTAAGATTAGATTTAAATTTTGTATTCTTTTTTTATTTTTTTATTTTATTGAATATATATTTACCCTAGCAAAAGATACTTTTTTACCCACCCCTCAAGCCCATTAAAAATGTTACCAAAAAATCTTTTGTACCGAAACTTTTATTCAGTAAATGCATAAACTAATTTACTAAACGTAGTTCAATCTTCGCACTAGATCAGGTTAGATCAAAGCTGTGGATTAGAGATGTGGGTAAACAGCGATGGCAACAGCACGCACGTCCTTGCGTATTTGGGTTTTTGCTTCAGGAGAAGATTGGATTGGTTAATGGAGGCATTATAACAATATAACAACGGTCCTAGAACTAGGCCAGAGAGTTTGTCGTCGCTTCGGTTTTCAGCTGTTTCACCTGCTCTCCAGGACTCTGTTTAGTGGTAGCCACCGTAACCACCCAGGCTGAGAGCGGGTCCTGCGGCATAACCAATCTTGGTGATGGCCGGAATGGCAGCCACCGCCAGGGCTGGCTTGGCAATGGCCACCTGAGCGACGCCCTTCTTCTCCACAACCGCGTTGAATCCGTTGATCTTGTCAGCCGTGTAGGTAACCTTGCGGATGGTGCCATCGGGTTCGGCCAGGGAGTAGCTTCCGTGGACGACACCATTGACAAGGGTCTCCTCCTGCTGCTTGGAGTCCCCGGTGTGGTGATCCGTAACGCCATACGAGAAGCTATACTGCGGATTGGGATCGTAGGGCTCGGCCACGGCAACCTTGGCCACCGGAGCAGCAATCAGAGTGGGAGCAGCCAGCAGTTTGGGAGCAGCATAGGAGATAGATGGAGCAGCATATGAGATGGCCGGAGCAGCCAACAGCTTGGGTCCACCATAGGAGAGACCTGGACCGGACAGGCCATAAGGGTCAACGGGAATGGCCACGACCGCCGACAGGATCACTCCCAAAACGAACAGAGTCTGGGGAGGGGGAGGGGGCGAGGGAGAGATTAACCCTTTACTACAATCCTGGCTAGTCCTGGGACTCACCTGGGCAAACATGGCGCAGGATATATGCGTGGGGGAGCACTGGATTCGTCGGTTTGTCTGCTAAGGCGAGAACTCAGCTCGGATGTGAGATGCTTGTCCAACCAGCTCTTCAGTTTTATATTCGCGCCAGCTCGGAGCTTGGAGCTGGGCAAAAAAAACACCAAACTGGACAATCTAATGGGCAGAGTGACAATTGCGTCTCATTTGGCTCTCGACTCTCGTTGGAGATCGAGCAGAGATCGAGATCGAGATCTCTACCCGATCTCAGGCTAGCACCCCTGATTTCGTGTTTCTGGTGCGGATTTCATCATGAGTGAGTGCCACCAGTACCCGACGCTGGCTTTTCTCAATGGAATAGCTATTCCGCACACAAACGCCACTCACCACCGCCAATTCGAATATCCATTTGGGTCCGTTCAAGAGCGTCACCAAAAAGATACTTCCAACCACCAAACACCAGACTCGTTTTCCGCTGCCCAATCTGGTTTGGTTTTCGTTTTCGTTTTGGTTTTAGTTTAAGTTTTTCTTTCAGCAGTTTTTTCGGCGCATTCTCAGAATCTGCAGCCAAAGTTTGTCTGATGTAATAGCTGCCACATATTGGGGCAGATACAGTTGAAGTTGCAGTTGCAGTTGCCACAGGAAAAGAAGGCTGACTGCATGAATTGCTGGTTTCTAATACCCTCTCAAAGCTAATTAGGCCCTAAGGCTGATATTTTAAGAGATGAACTGTTTAGGTTTCACATTGTTGGATTCAGCTAATTATATTGTATTTGATCTGGATTATTTATTAATTTATTTGTCGAATCTGCAGTTTTTTACATTACATCACTCATACGCAATGATGGCTTTTTCTTTTGAATCAAGTTTTTGGCAGATACTTGTGGTATGGCTTTTATTTATTTTAAATGCAGATTTTTGTTTTCATTTGGTTTACTAAATAATTAATTCCACGATCGGCAATATATCACTCATAAGCAGTGTTGGATTGATTTACTTCCAAAATTTTGTGAACTAATTATACAATTGTAAATATTATTCAACTTATGTAAGGAAAATATCACTCATCCGCAATGTTGGTCATTGATAAACTATTTTATGTGGATAAATACCTTATAAGGACTTAACAAAAGTGTTTATTAATTGTTATTTAAAATTAAATTAATTATATTTTCCCTTAAAACTTAGGTGGGCAAATATCACCCATACGCCTCTTAGGCAAATATAACTCATCCCCCTTTTTTACATATGAATATTTAGCATGCTTAAATCCTAAGTATCAGAATTTAGTCAAGACTCTCTGCTAGAGCATTAAAACGAGATCAATCTCTGATCGGCACTCGTTTAATTAGAAAACTAAAATGGCAACTCACGGTGGTAGTGAGGTGAGGGACATATGTGGTGGTCGGTGGGCGGTGGGCAGTGGAGCTAAATGCTGGTCATTCGCAATTACGCACTTGCACACGCATTAGCCCCGCACCTACCTCAAAGCCAGGCCAAGCCAAGTCGGTTTCCTCTCGACCAGAGCAGCGCCCACTTGTCAGCAAAGAGCTCTCCGATTACAGCCAGACGGATGGAGCTGGTCACTTAGCCACAGTAATTGCCTCGATCGGGCCAAAAGGAAACTTCAACCGCTGCGACCTTGCCCACAAATGGCAGCTAGAGTATTTCGTCTACTCTTAATTAATTCTCATCTCGGTGAGATGATTGGGCAAGGAACCGTATTTATGGATACAGGGGGGCATTCCATTTGCACTGACCAAATCGCAACTGGCTCTCATTTCGATGGCTCCGTTTCCGGTGGCTCTGTTTCTACAACCACAACAGTTACTGCTCACTCGAACATCGAAATCCAATAAATACATTTTAAGTGTCTAGTTTTTAAGTGCCAAGTGGCTCTCTCCTGGGGTCTCTCGGTTTCTCCAGTTCTCTCACCGACTCTCTCAGGTGAATCCGCAGCCAACAAGTCGCAAGGTCGTTGCATGCATTTCGGAAAAGAGTCACGCACTGGCAGGTTACAGCATGGAATCGTTGGGGAATCTTTAAACAGTAGCAGATGCCTTCACCAAAAAAACAACTTAATATTGGAAATTTTATTGGTATCTTGTGGGTGAGAAAAGTCAATCTTAAAACAATATGAATGTACTTTGGAAATTGTTTTTGGAAAATTTTTTTGTGCGCTAGAAAATAAATGTGTAGAATCAACTATGATTCATCTAGGTGTGCATGCTATGGAATTGAGTGGGAATCTTAAAGATTATCTATCTTTAAAGGTAAACCAATGATAGAAAATGTTTTGGTGGGAAAAATAGATATAAATATAAAAATTATATAAAGTATCCAAAATGAACTAAGATATCGAATGACAATATTTTATTAGTTTTAAAGGCGGATCTATCTGCTCAAAGTATTTTGTCAACTTTATATAATTTGTTGGGTACAACGATATAAAGCTATAAATATTTAATTCAATAATGATGCAAAAATAATTAATTTAAATATATTTTTTGGAGAATAAGAAAAAACTATATTTATTCCATCAAAGTAGTTTATAAAGTGTATTTTTTTAGAATCGTCCCTAATTCATCTATATCTCCTCCACAAATATAGAAACTAACCCACCTTGTAACTCAATAACCTCATCGATATTCCTTGGCTATATTGACCCAGTTTGAATTGGTCAAGTGAAACCGAAAACCTTTTTAAAAACCTTATTATGTACAAGTGGTAAACAATTAGCATTTACAATTGATACCCCAAAAACTTTCCAATTTAATGGTAAAGGAATATCCGAGTGTTTTTCCATCAAAAATCTCATATTAATTAAATTTCGAACCCTTCACAGAGTTCAATGTGATATCTCAATTATAAGTTTTGTGTGATTTGTGGTGTAAAAGAAAATTAAAGCTTTGCCATTGGATGAATGATGGCAGAATGACAATGATTTAAAAAAACTACGAAATACGAAATAAAAAATAAAATCAAATCGCATTCACTTTCGATCCGCGAACAGTGGCAAATAAAAAATATAAAATGAAAACCTGAAGCAGCCGCCGAGGCAGAAAAATTGGACTACGTGCTGCGAATTTGGATCATCGCAGAGACGCAGCCAAAGTCTGGGCAGGAAGGGACACTCCACTAAATTGGATGAGGGGGGGCACGGGAGCTACCACTTCCATACGCAATTGGTACGCAATGCAAATTTCGCGAACGCATCTTGGGTATAAAAGTCGTCGTTTTTTTGGCCAAGGTATGTCAGTTCATTTTCGTTAATCGACGGTGACAATCGCACTCAAAACCCCCCACCCAAGCCGCACAATGAATCCTTTGACGGTGAGTGGTCTTTGCGACTCTGGCTCTGACTCTGGACAGGATTAGCAGTGGTTCGATTTCGTCTTTACAGGTTGTTGCAGTCCTCTCCTCGATGGCCCTGTCCGCTCAGGCCGGTCTGGCGCCCTTCTCCGCTCCCCTGGCGGCTGCTCCTCTCGGAGCTCCCCTGGGTGCACCTCTGGCTGCTCCTCTTGGTGCTCCTCTGGCTGCTCCTCTGGCCTACTCCACTCCATTCGGAGCTGCTCCGTACTTTGCCCCGGCAGCGTACTCCGCTCCTTTGGTGCAGAAGACCTATGCGGCCGCTCCTTTCGCTGCTCCCTTCGGTGCTCCAGTGGTTGGACCCTATGCTGCACCATATGCTGCTCCCTTCGCCGCTCCAGTTGCTGCCCCAGTTGCTGCTCCAGTGCTGGCCAAGACCATCGCCGCTCCTCTGGCTGCTCCCGTTGCTGCTCCTCTGGCTGCACCAGTTGCTGCTCCCCTGGCCGCTCCAGTTGCCCCCGTTGCCGTTGCCCAGGAGGTTGTGGATGCCTACCCGCAGTACAAGTTCGCCTACGATGTCCAGGATACGCTGACCGGCGACTCCAAGACCCAGGAGGAGACCCGTGATGGTGATGTTGTCCGTGGCTCTTACTCCCTGATCGAGCCCGATGGTTCCCGTCGCATTGTGAGCTACTATGCCGATTCCATCAACGGATTCAACGCCGTGGTGCAGAAGGATGTCCCGGTGGCTGTTGCCCCCGCTGTTGTGGCCAAGACTGTGGCTGCCCCAGTTCTGGCTCCTGCCCCCGTTGCTCCTCTCTTCGCCAAGACCCTGGCCGCCCCCATTGTTGCCTAAGGAGTTGGAGATGGAAAGGAAGGATCTACCGCAATTCGACAAAGGACTTTCATCTGTACATATTCGATTAATCATTGTCGTGCTACTAAAATTTACTTTCATCGCAAAATCCAAATTAAAAGAAATTCAAAAACAACAAAGAAGATTTTTATTCTTAAATAAAGCGGGAAAAAAAACAATCTAGTTTTAAAAATTATAAACAGAAAAGATTTATGATGCTTTTTCAGGGGGTTTCTCTATGAGAGTCCTGAAAATCGTAAAATCCTAGTATATATTATTAATGATTTTTAGGAAATTCTAAAAATCAATATCGTATATCTTAGTTTATTATTATATATATTATAAATTATAATAATTTTACTTTAATTTAATCTCCATCTCGAAATCTTTTAAGATATCCAAATTAATTTAGATACAATTTAAATATTGATTTTACATTGATCTCCCAAAATATGTTAGTGTGCAATTTCAATAATTGAATTTGTAATCCTTTTTCAGTGACCTGGACGAGGAGTTCTGGAAGCTATCCCCTCATGAGAACGTGGCTCGGATGCGTCTCAAATTGGAGCCGCAATTGTATCCCAACAAGCACGAGAATGCCGCCAATCTGCGTGACAATGCCACCAGTGCTTACGATACCAAGTAAAACCCAGTCAATCCTCTCCAGAATTTTGTTTAACTTAGTCTCCTTCTTAACAGGGAAATCTCGGAGTTCGATTCCACCATTAAGAATGCGGTGGTGAGGGACTTTCTGGCGGATGATGAGAGCAGCCAGTTGGAGGAGGAGCTGAAGCAGTTGATCGAGAGCCAGGCCCAGCAGGATGTCGCCCTGGAGAAGCTAGTCATATCGCAGGACTGCGAACTAATCACGCTGATGACCAAGGTTAAGGGTCGCATCGAGGTTAACCAGAGTGTGTTTACCTTTGTGGACATGAGTCCGCCAACGGAGGATGGCTCCAAGCACGATTTCCGGTTCGCCACCAACAAAATACGGGAGGTGCATCTGAGAAAGTACAATCTGCGGAGGAGTGCCCTGGAAATCTTCTTGGTGGATCAGACCAGCTACTTCCTTAACTTTACTACCAAGGTGGGTGTCGGATTTGTTTTAAAATAAATTATTTTTAATTTGTTATATATTTTTAGACTCGCAATAAAGTCTTTACCAAAATTGTGGGTCTGCCGCTGCCAAATATTTTGTATGGATCTGGAAGATCTCCAGCGGAGCTGCTAAGGACTTCTGGCCTCACCCAGCGATGGATCAATCGTGAGATTTCCAACTTTGAATACTTGATGTACCTGAATACTATCGCAGGTAAAAACTAATTTAATAAATATACCTAAAATTATTTTAATTACATATATTAATAATTTTCAGGTCGCTCCTACAACGATCTGAGCCAGTATCCCGTCTTCCCCTGGATCCTTGCTGACTATACCAGTGACGTTTTGGATCTAACAGATCCCAAATCATTCCGTGACTTATCCAAGCCCATTGGAAGCGTATGTATTTCTTGGATATCCCAATACTAAACTCCAAATTAATATATCTACCTATCCTTTCCAGATAAACCCCAAAAACGAGGCCGAGGTACGCAGCAAATATGATTCCTTCGAGGATCCCTCTGGTGCCATTCCAAAGTTCCACTATGGAACCCACTACTCCAACTCGGCCGGAGTGCTCCACTATTTGCTGAGAGTGGAACCCTTTACCTCGCTGCACATTGAACTCCAGAGCGGACGCTTCGATGTGGCCGATAGACAATTCCATTCCATACCTCAGACATGGAAGCTGCTGATGGACAATCCCAACGATGTGAAGGAGCTGATACCCGAGTTTTTCTACTTTCCCGAGTTCCTTAAAAACATGAACAAGTACGTTGATAAAAAATGTATCCATTCTGGTTGATCCTAAGGAATTTTTTTGCAGATTCGACTTGGGCCACTTGCAAATAACCAAAGAGAAGGTGGACGATGTCATACTGCCCGCCTGGGCCACCACTCCAGAGGAGTTCATTGCTATCCATCGGAGGGCGTTGGAGTCGGAGTATGTTAGCCAGCATCTGCATCACTGGATCGATCTGATCTTTGGCTACAAACAAAAGGGTCCCAAGGCTGCGGAGGCTTTGAACGTCTTCTACTATTGCTCCTATGAGGGGGCAGTGGATCTGGACAAGATTACCAATCCTGTGGAACGGGAGGCCGTGGAGGGTAAGTCTTCAATATTTTTCTTATTTCCATTTTCTTTTCTATATAAATTTCTTTACTTTAAGGAATGATCAACAACTTTGGTCAGGTGCCATCACAACTCCTAAGGGAGCCTCATCCGCGTCGACTCACCCAGGATGAGACGGCTCTGAAGCTGGTTCGCGCCGAGCTGCGTCGTCCGGATCTTACCCAGTTCCTGGACAAGGTTGTGCAGTACTATTGCGAGCTCTCCACGCCCAAGGATCCCATTGTTTACCTCAGTCCACCGCGAAGTCCGCCACGCTCCTTCCTCCAGTTGAGTCCGGATGTTCTGGTCAGCGTATCCAAGTCCAGTATTTTAGGCTGCAACTCTTGGTTATCCTTTGACAAGGATCAGGGATTCCTGCTGGAGATCGACGCCACCACAGCTAATCTGAAGTCGGTTCAATTTAAAATGTAAAACTAGTTCAAATTTAAATTTAAATATTCTTTTTGTTTTTTGTAGAAACCGCAAGCGCGTCTTTGGACCATTTCACCCCTCCCAACCACCCCACTCGCAGCTCTTTGCGGTGAGCACAGATGGCAAGCTCCTCTATGCAGGCGGCATCTGGGATAATTCCCTGAGGGTGTACAATCTTAATAAGGGCAAAGCTGTAGCCTCGGTGACCCGTCACTTGGACATCATCACCTGCATAGCGCTCGATAATTGTGGTTCGTATTTAGTCACGGGCTCACGGGACTGCACGTGCATAGTGTGGTGCATCCAGACGAACCAGCAGGGTGGTAGTGGATCCGGAAGCAACATTCCAGTTCATGCGCTGACCGGTCAGTCGCATCTTCAGGCCATCACCCAGCTGAACACTCAGAATAGCTACTCACCCAAACCGTTGACGGTGCTCCATGGGCACGACGATGCCATCTCTAGTGTGGCCATCTACACGGAGCTGGATCTGGTGGTCTCCGGTTCGCTGGTGAGAATTTCTTAGTAGTTATGTATTTTGAATGGTTTTATGAACTGTTTCTGTTTAAAGGACGGCACTGTGAATGTGTATACCCTGCAGGAGGGACAGTTTGTGAGGACCCTAAAGCCCATTGGTTGCACCGAGTCCTGTGTGCAGATATCCTTCGTTTCGTTGTCCTATCACGGTAAGTTTAATTGTATTTTTAATATTTTATTCTCTATTGATTCACAAAATACAGTTTGAGAGCTTTATTGCCAGATACAGTTTGAGAGCATACTTTGCTAAATTTCAGCACTTAAAAGTATGCAATGCTTTATTATTTAGGGGTTTAGTTTTCAATGGTCTTTAAAAAAAATTGCATTATGGAAATAGGGGCTACAACTTCTCGAACTTTAATATTTTTAAATAAAGAATAATAGCATAAAAATTTTATATTAATTTATCCCTATGATCCTTATTTTCTGATAATGTTTTCGTTTTATATATTACAATGAAAATAAAAATTCCAATTAATTTGATTACGTTAAAGAGAAGGCTAAAATTTATATTTGCATTGAAAATTCAAATAATTTCTTTATTCTTTTGAATATTCCAAAATAATCACATTCCATTAAATATGAGATTAAAAATGCCTCTTATATTAACGAAATATTTTACTAGAAAGTACCAAAAAGTCAATAAACAATTTCCGCCCAAATATTAAATATCATCGAGATCCGCATTAACTAATACTGAGTCAGAACTGACTTATCGATGGAAAAGAATGAAACTTGCTCTGCTGAGTCATAAATTCAGTAGTTCTTGGTAAAAAGCACTTGAGTCTCAGATAATCTCTAAAAATCGACGAAATTTCACACCACCTGGTTAGGCACTCTGTTCTCTTTATTTTTCCGGCCACTCGAGGTGCCCTTAATCGGAGGAGGAGGTGTAGATTGAGGAGGTGCCCTCACGTGCTACTACGCCGCTGTCCCATTATGTTTGAAGAGTGGGCAATCAAACAATTTAATCAGCTTGGAACTGCCGCCTCCTCCTCCTCCTCCTCCTCCTCCTCCTTCGACAATTGCCACATAAGTGAGGCGGCGACCACGAGAATCACGTGATTGTGTGGCCATGTGCGTCTCGGCATTCCACATTATGATGAGTGGAAGTCAGAATCGTCCGACTTTGCCCCATGCACTGCCATATCTTATCGCTAATATAGTGCAGCTAAGGCGACGACAGGGCATTAATCCAAATTAAAACATGCTTAAACAGTGAGAGATCGCAACACTATTCGAAGGTTGGGTGGGGAATTTCGTTGGATCGTTGGTTCGTTCGTTTGTTCGTTTGGAAATTCCCATCATTCCTCATATCAACCAACTGTCAAGGTTCGACTTTGGCTTGAAGCCTATAATGAAAATCAGGGGTTTCCGATTCGCCAAATAGTACCCTAATGCAGCGATAGAACGTGCTCGATAACAACACACAATTGCCGACCTGTATCAATATATTTAACGTTTGTGTGACAGCAGCGATTAATTAGCCTTAATTAACATGATTATTAGTATTGTTAGTAGCTCTCAACGATGACTAGACCAAAAGATTCCATAAATCACTTGAAGATTAGTTTGGCACTCGACAGCAAAGAATTTAAATAGGTTGCGATTAGTAAAAAATGTGGGCAAAAGTTGTTAATGAATGGCAACGGATGGTCGGCTTTTTCCATATTATGCGATTTTTATTAGATTAATTATTATATTGATGTCATCAATATTAATATTAATATTATATTAATATTGATTAAATTAACTTTCTATAATTTTCAATCAATTTTGCATATATCATTCAATTTAATTAGCTTAGGAATAAATAATGAATATTTATTTGTATTTATTATAATATTTATAAAAATATTTGTCTGCAAATAAATTAATATATTATAATGTTTTAAAAGAAAAAAGCGATAAAATTTTCATAAAATTTGAAAAATATTTGTGTTTGCCAATTAGAATCAACATTAATTCAGTTTAAGTTTTCAAGCTGATCCAAACTTGCAATTTAACTTTCTTATATTTCAAAAAATGTATTAACTGATTGCATTCAACTTTCTTTCGCTTTGTTTGTTATACAATATTGGTTTGGTGATAATTCGAGTACATATAGTAAGATTCGAGTTTCGTCTGCATGGCATTCCGAGTGTGAAATACGTCAATCGAAGGCGCCAGCTTGCATATCGAGTTCTTTAAATATTCAGCCATATAGATTCTGGCATTCCACTCGATTTTGTGGCAATCAGCTTGGACTTTTCGATTTGATATAAATACATAATATATACGTGTATTTATTGTATGCATAAGGAACATGTGCTCCCCAGCGAGTGCAGCCAGCCCCTTATCGAATATATTAATAATATTTCTGATTATAAATTCGCAACATCCGGCAGTAAGAATCGAGGGAATATATATTCTCAAACCGAACCGAACCGAATCGGATCGAAAACGTCAATCCAGTTCAGTTTCCAGGGCACTGATGGGCACTTAATTGCGTTCTTGTCGGGCTCCAATCAATTACATTGCCGCTAATGAAGAGGCGGCCCGAGTCCAAATCCCCACCCCATCCAACCGATCCATTGACTGACTGTAGCTATCAGCTATATAAATATATATATATACCCCAACCCATGCCCAGGCACATCGCTGCTCTGGCATTAACCCAGCGTCGTTAATGGAATCACATCAGAAATCGGAAAAATCGGAGAGGCGAACGAGCCCCGCGAACGAAACGCGTCACAGAGTCACACGACTGTCGCCCCTTCAAGAGCCCCCACCCCTCTTCTCAAAGCACCCCCTCCGTCCATGCCTCATGCGTAGAAAGATCGCCCAAGACGACGATTCATTCACTTTTTTAATTCCTAAGACGCAGCAGAAAATTTTATTAAATAGTTGTAGTAAATTTCGTCGCCGACGAGAGACCCCAATAAAGATCAAGATTTATATATTTAGCCAAGTGTGTGTATGAGTATCTGTGAGGGTTGGGAATTTTTTTGAATGAACTCCGAGATTGGCCAAAAATCAAACAGACACGGTTGTTAATAGTTATATCTCAGCGCGTGGGTCATATTTAGGAAGTTCATTCAGATCCAATCTAGGGTGCTTAGTGGCTCTTTCCTCTGGAGCAACGAGTTTCGTTGGCTGGCATTGGCATACAGATACAGATATAGATACAGCTAGAGATACAGATACAGATACAGATAGAGATACATTCGCCTCGATAAGAGCAAACTACGCATTGCATGAGAATGAGATGTAGCTACTAGCTGGTAGTATGTCGCCACGATGTGATAATGTCTTCGGGCGATGGCAGGTTATCAGCGAGTGGGCCGGACCTCGTCTATTGATATAACTATATATTTCCACTGCGTAGATGGGAACGGCCTGCCCCACTTTTTGGGGGCATTCCATGGGACTCGAGAATTCCCAGCATAATTAAACTGTTTTTCTGTTTTTTATGTATCCGCAGGCCACATCGCCTTTAGCGCATTGGATGACACCTCGCACTCGGTGCACGTGTACAGCATCAATGGCTGCAGTCTGGGCTCCAAGTATGTGTCCGGCCGGGTCACCGGATTGGCCTGCGCCTCTGACTACCTGGTTGTGGCCGATGATGCCGGCGACATCACCATGAGCAGGCTACACGGGTAAGTCAACTATAATCCATTACAAACTAATAACAGATTTTCAGAAAAAAAATGTATGATTTTGATAATTTAAAAAAAAAGCTAAATATTAAACATTAAAAAAAAACATTTTCAATAACATATTTTCCATAACAATTTTGAAGATAAAATTATTGTAATGAAACCCCATTTATTATCTTTCGATCTTGTATCCTTTTTATACCATCTTCCTCAAAGGCTGAAGCCCGTCTTCGACATTCCACTGCACGTGCCCATCCAGACGGTGGTGGTCACACCCGGGAACACTCACATCCTCGCTCCGCTCCGTGATGGACGCCTGGCGGTGATCGCCGTGCAATTGCCCACCGGGGGCAACAAGAAGCATTCCGTGCTCAATGTTTAGGAGGCACCTATACCTTGGACCTTCCTCATTTCCGAATTTTAACCCTCAACCTAGAATAAGTTGTCCACGTTGTGCTCTATTTTATTTAACCCAGTCTAGATTGTGCATTAGTCTCGTTGTGATTTGTCATGATTTGTTTCCTGTCTATTCGTAATGTACGTGACGTAGCAAAGCCTTTGACCAACAAAACACTTCCCAGAAAGTTTGACAAGTGTCTAAAGATATTCCATGAGCAAGTTGATTGCATTCCCAGAATTTCCGTGCCAACTAAGCAGTATTTCCCTATCAATGGAGGTGTTTAAGATATATACACACACCTGTCAGTCGGGTGTCGGAGGGGAAATGCCATTGGATGATCGATGGCACACTTTTCTTCAACTGACGGTGAAGCTGACGAAAATCTGAATAAATCATCAATCATTTGGCGAGGAGATATCTCTCTCTCTCTCTCTCTCTCTCTCTCTCTCTATAAAATTAAAACCAAGACGGATGGGACGGAAACGGAGCGTGGCGGTGGAAACTGGTTGACGACGCACTTGGCAAACTACTCACTGACTCACGAGCGACTTTCAAATTGGCCCAAAAAATAAAAAACCAAAACCAAAACCGAAACCGAAATCTGCCCGGCAACAGCGGCATCCAGCTGCTCGAGTGATCAAGTCGAAAAAAGAGACAAAAATTAAAACACTTTCGTTCCACCGCCCCTTTTCGCCTGCAGAACCCCCAGCAATCCAACCAAAAATAGAGCCCAGAGATCTTTGTCCCATTAAGTACGCACACTCAGTTCGCACGTTGTAGTTCGTATCCACAGAAACTCATTTCCAATTGAAAGTATTATCGCCGCACGATTAGAGTCCGTCCACAGAGATCCGCAGACAATACCAGAGTGCCACAAAAAATCGTAAAAAAAAAAAAAACGAGCAAAGAATAGCTAGCGAATTCAATCAGAGAGATTCTTACCCTCTTCTTGAACTTCTGCCTTTGATCTTTCAGTGCTTATAGAATTCTAATCTTCTAGACTCGAAATTTCCAAAGACAAGCGACAATATCAAAGGTGAATTGAATATATATTTGAATCCGTATACAGTAGAGAAGAACTTCCTTTCGACCCTCGCTTTGTAAAGCGCACAAACGGGATTTGAGATTATCCCCCTGACACTACCAATCTATATCCTACACCAGCAATATATAGTATAGATCCAGAGGGATCGATCGAGTTCGTTAATTGTTGTTAAGATCGCAATGCGTATTATCGTCAAAAATCGTTTGAAACCGTTCAACACATATATGTTTATGTAGATAATGTGACTATCCGTAGTTTGTAGAAGTCGTATCAATAAAATGATCATAAACACAAGGATAACTCGTTTTATTTAACCTGAAATTAATAAATAATAATAATAACGATGTAACTGATACCCGATACTTCAAAATCAACACTGAAAACAAGAGAGTTTGCAGATAAATAATAACCCAGTTAAACCCTCCGAATAAAACCAAACTCAATAATGACTTTTCCTGTATTTATTCAAAAAATAATCGTTGGAAAGTTGATTACAAACTAAACAAATTAGAAAACCATATATACTTCAGTTCAATTAGCTTACAAATTAAAAACATAATAGTCGGGTGGTGTAGCTTATGAAACTGATTAATTCCGTGAAATACTATTCCGATGCGATGCGGGATGAATTTGTTGTTGTTGGTGGTGGTGGTGGTGTTGGTGGTCAATAAATTAATTGTAGAAATGGTTTCATGGTGCACATAAATACGAATTGGGTGATTGACTGACTGATTGATCAGCGATTGATTGTGGTTTGGTTTTTGCGGTTGCATTGCAAATTATTGTATAAGTTACATGTTTTGGGTGTGCGCTGGGAACCCTTAAGTAAGCGGCCAATTAGTTTAAATACGTTAACTAGAGCTTCGCCTGAATCGCTAGGAACAATCATTGCTACTTACAGAAACAAATATATAGACGCGTGATTACAAGCCGATACAATATAATAATAACTAAAAACTAAAATTGAAGCAGAACCATACATAAAGATACATATAGATATTGGATAATTCGAATGCGAAACGTGTGACTGCTATTCGAGGTTGATTTTTTTTTGTTTAAGATAGAAAATGTTTTTAGAGTCTAAGCCGGCATTAGATACGGATATTTTATCTGAAGACTACGAACTAAAATGTAGCTTAAATCTAAATTGTACATAACTGTAAATCGTATGACCTTGCTCTCCATAATATTTTTTTGTGTTTTTTTTTTCTAAGCATTTTTATCTTTACTTTTCACGCATCTTCGAAGGCATTTTGATCTATCTAACTAACTAGATGAATTCCCGTCGTCAATCCAATAGCCTTTTGTTGTTGTTTTGTTTGGTTTTTTTTTGTGGTGGTGGGATCTTTAGTCTTGCTCCTTCTGGAAAATTAAAAAAAAATATATATGCATAATTAATAAAAGTTCAAGTAGAATTCCCAGAAGGAATACTTACAAGTACGGGATACACGAAGGTGTCGGCGGTGTCGTGTCCTTCTGAGTTGCGTGCCAGGCACTTGTAGTTGCCCATGTCCTCCCACTTGATGTCGGCGATCAGCAGATCCCCGGTGGGCAGCACCTTGTACCGATGTCCCTGCATAACCTTCTGGTTCTCATTGTTGAACCAGGTAATCTCCGCCCTGGGGCGAGCGTGCACCTTGCAGGGCAGCAGCACATTCGAGCCCATCAGATCCAGATGCGTCTTCTCCGTGTAGATGATGCGGGGCTTCTGCGGGCCAGGGTACTGCTTCTCCGCGACGACGATCTCGGAAGAGGAGCGGGCCGGATGCACCACAGTGCTGGCATAGATGGTCTTAGAGCCAGTGCGTCCCACGCAGGTGTAGGTACGGGACGCGCTCAGCATATGATCGATGATGTGAACGGAACGCACGCGCACAATGGCACTGGGGGCATCCTCGGAGACCTGGTTGGAGTCCAGGTTGTCAATCTGAGTAAGAGAAGGATCGGGGTTATAGAAGGGGTTGGGGGATTTTGGTGTTATCCTTTGGACCTACCTCCGATATGGGCAGATGACCCACCACCCACTGGATGCTGGGCACCTGGGAGCCCATCATCTCGCACACGATCTCGATGGTGGCTCCCGCCGCCTGTTGCAGCTTGGCCGGCGGCGTTTTGGTGAACTTCAGCCAGTCGGCGTCGAACGGACGGTTGCGGGTCTTCTCCTGCTCCGGCTCCGTCTCAATGGAGTTGTCCACATCGTTGCTATCGTCGACGAGATCCACGGCCCTGCCGCGGACAGCAGCGATACTGCCGAAGAGCAGCAGCGCTAAGGCGCACACATGTAAATTCATTTTCTGGAATGAATCAAACGGAGCGAGAGAACGGAAATCAGTTCACAGTTCAAAATCCACGGCACTGTCAGGCGACTCTAATATAGGTTAATAAACTCGTCGCAACATGATAGTTCAGTTCCCGCCAGTCATAGTCATATTCACTTATCACCTAGTCGAGGGTAATAAATCATCAGGGGAGGTCTACAAATCAGAATCTCTCGGGACCTCCCGATAAGCCAGCCAGAAGACCTTGTACTGCCTCCGGGCTCTAGAACGTTTCTATCACTTTGCGAAATGCTCGGAAATCCTTTACTTTCCCAAAGACAGCCCACGGTCTGTTCGAGTATTTAAGTATTTCACAATGCCACGACAACGGAAAAAAAATTATGATATAAGA
>JAJJHY010008789.1:18653821-18716182 GCA_021224005.1 Drosophila setifemur
TGAAATTGTGTCTCGTGCCGCTGCCGCCCAGCCCCCTTTCCCCCTTTCCCCCTGCGCGCCCCTGCTCACACCCCCTGTTCCACCTCCCCTTTCAGCCTTGGCCGGCACACCTCAAAGCGATCGTGCGAAAAGAGATAGCTATATAAAAGCAATAGCTGGCTGCTGGCTGCTGGCAACCACCGCAGCAGATACAAGATACATATATCGTAACGCTGACGTAAGGGGCACTGAATTGAAATGGCCTTTTGATGCGACTCGAGGAGCACTTTCTATAATAGAGCTAGAGCTAGCTAGAGAGATATATACATATGGCCGGCCATTGATCAGCGATCCCCGACACGTAACATTTCCCCCCAGTGACGCGGTCAGGGGTTGCACTTCCTACATGCCTCGTGGCATCGCGGATGCAATCTCACTCTGGACCCAATTGAGTAGCCAGAAATTCAAATCTCATCACTCCCAATTGAATTAACTTTGAACTTGGTAGATATAGTATTGGAGAATATACTATACCAAGCATTCCAATTAAGGACTCCGAAAAATTAGTTGAGGAGAGGATAGAACTAAAAATGATGCTGCTTAAAAATCATTCCATTTAGTAAATATATAAAAAATCTGTAATACAAAAAGTTTAATTTATGTTTAACATACTTTCACTAGGACAAAAAATCTTTTAGAATGGTTTAAAGCTTCGTTTTCAATAGAAAAATCTAATTAAACATATTTTCTAAATAGTTTTCTAATATCCAACTTCGTCTAGAACCCAAATATACCCAATTTCTCTAGGTGCACAACAGAGGGCATCCCACCAAAATGAGATCAGCTTGGATCTGTTGGATTCGGAAACGTCTTGGCATAAATATTCATGTGACCACCGACTTGGGACATCACCGGCCGGCACAAGATCGATTATCATCAACCAGGCGATCTCAGGTGTGGAAAGATGGCATTGTCATCGTAGTCTTTCGTGCGAAGCGCAGATTTATAGGTTCAATTTCCTAGAAACGAACGATCGTGGCTGGTTTTCACTCCACACTAACCAAGACTTTTATATATACGTACGTATAAACGTATATAGGTGGCAAAAGACAGAGAAAGAGAGAGAGAGGTCGAGGTCTAACCTCACCTCCCCACCCCTCACCACACCTTCCCCAATAGTCACACTTTTGTCTTCTATATATTCAACTGAAAATCGTACGATTTTTCGGATGAGTTGATGGCACAAATTATTGCATCATGACAACCGTCGATCGGAGACCCGGTGTATGGGTAAGCCAAATTGGCCCGCTTCCGCTAATGGGTAATGGGTAAATCTCATCCACCGCGTTGCACCACCACACTCCGCAATGCACCACCGAGTGCATCATACCATACCACACCACGCCACACCACGCCATCCGTCAGGCGGGCCGCATCGTTTGCACTTTTCTGCTAATTAACGTCGTGCCAGCGATAGCAACACCTCCAGAGGCACACACAGATACAGATACATATGCGCAGCACCAGCAAGCCAACGAGCCACAGAGCCACCGGAACCACACGAAAGAGGTGGCATCGGAGGCGGGGGAAACGGCTCATTCAAAGACCGAGAGGCGGACGGTCGGATGGACGGACAGGGAGTTCGGGGAAAAGATAGTGCAACATGCAACTGCCAAGACCAGATACAGCTACACACGCTCACACACAGATACAGATACATTCGTTGAATTGCAGGTTGGTGCAGTGTGCATGGATGCGTGTGTGTGCGTGTATCCGTATCTGTGAGCGTATCGGCCACTGGAACGCTCGGTGACGACGTGAGAAAATTCATGTTCATGCCACAAATTCTGTGCCGTTTTCATGGTGCTACCTCCCTGCCCCCCCACCTCCTCCCCTCCTGCTGTCACAGATAGTTTTCAGTTTTAGCCGCCTAGCAACAGTATCTCTAGCTGAAAATAAAAAGTATCTCGCTTCGATTCGAGTCGACTCGCCTGTGTTCGCCTCTCCTCGCCTCGATCTCTTCGATTGTCCACCGAATGAGGGTGCGAAAGAGATGGCTCGGCTCGTGTCGCCTTGACAGCGAGCCGGAAAGGTCATTTCAGGGAATCGGATTCGGTATTTGGTATTTTGGAATTCGAAATATTGAATTGGTAAACCCGTCGGCTACATGACAGGGACACCGGTGCAGTGACTCCTGCCGATTGCAATTCCCCAGATGCCGGATGCCAGGTGCTGATTCCCCAGAAAAGCCATGGAAAAATCCCGCCCAAAATTGTGAAAGAAATTATTGTTAAGACAGAAATAAATTTAAAGTGTTATTTGGAAATAATACAAAAAAATAAGTTTGGAAACTTTTTCATTTTTTTTTTTTACTAAACAAAAATAACCGAAAATGATTTTCAATATCTATATACGATTTAGTTTTAAATTTGAGACTTTGACTTTGCCTGGAAAAAGTTATCAATAAAAAAAAGTTTAAAATTTATTTATTTTTGATGACTTTGCCCTCTGAATTATCTCCCTTGTAAACTAGATTTTGCTTTTGATTAGGACTATAAATATTAGGTGATAATTTTAGTGTTATGAATGCTAATTAATACTATTAATAAGTTTCTGTTTCTGCGAGTCACTGTGATTTCTTTCTTTCTTTCGATTAATTAAAACCCCAATATTTATTTAATTCCCTGGGGAAGACTGAGTTTCATTTGTAATTCCTTTTCCCGAAGTGGGAGGGGAATCACGTTAATCATTTGACCCCCCCTCCAATCTGAACTTGAACCGTATGTACATAAGAGTGTGGAACCCCGATCCCAAAGTTTTTGATAAGCCCCCACTCTGATCTCGGAGGCTTGGGTAATGCCCCCAACTCTCTCGCCCCTCTATAAAGAGTGTGTTCTACATCATCGTACATACATCATCCATCCCAAACGAGATCACGAGTGTGTGTGGTGTATGGTGTGTGGTGTGTGACAGTGAGTAATGTAATTTACTGAGCATAACGAACAAATGGAATGGAAAATTTTCGAGACCACATATCATGTTTCTTCTCTTTTTTTGTAAAATGTGGAAAATTTTTACGACAAATCCGAATGAAATGCAATTATCACTAATTGCTCGGGGGGCTGCTGTGCCGGTTGGTATTATAGTTAATAGCTACACACACATGGAGCTGCTCCAACTGCTGCTCCGGCTGCTGTTGGGTGGGCAATCTAAAAACTCAAACTCAAATTGAAACTCAAACTGAAACTAAAACTGAAACTGAAGCAAATGCTGGGGAAGCTTATCAACGAAGGTGACGGAATTGGAATTGGAATTGAAATTGGAATGGGAAGCGGAATCGCTGCTCTCGGTTTTGTGTTGGACTTCCTTGTCACATTTTCATGGCTCCCTCAACGAACTAAATGAAATCATTTCACATCTTGTACAACAATATTAATATTAAATATAATTTGTACAAATTAAACTGGGTCAGAAAATCTGGTAGAAATTAGAATTCCTCTAAAATTGATTGAATGATTGCGATTCAAATTGGAATATGAATTGTCTGATTAAAACTGTTCCTCATATTATCTATTAAATTGAAATTATAAAAACTCATTTCATTTATTTATACTAGTATAATATATGTCAATATTTCGATAAATTTCAGATTCGAGTTAATTACAGTGATCTATTAAAATAGGTAAGGACTTTAGTTGTTATATTATATACGACATTATTCTGTTTCACTATAGATGTGAATCAATTGGCTTACATTAACATAATTGAATATGAAGTAATATCTTTTATTAAAATTGTACCTTATAGTATTTTTTTGTAGAAATAACTGTAATGACTTTATTAAATACGACATCATTCTGATTTTCTTTGGACTCGATTTAATTTGCTTGCAGCGACTAACGAAAATAAATAAGTACTTTAAATTTATATATTAAATATGACATCATTCTGTTTCAATTCAGATTTGAATTCTTTTTGTTTTTTTGTGTCATAATTGGAAATCTTTATTTTCTTTGATTAAATGTGAAAAAAGAATAATTGAAAATTTTGCTTATCAAATTAATTTTTAAATTTAATGCGTTTTGGCATAAACTTTTTAATTTGTAATATTTATATCGGTAGTAAATGAACTGCGTAATTATTATTTATCAATTAACCGGCAGGGCGATGAGCCCGGGCCCGGGCAATCGAAATCCGAGCTGCCCGGCATTCTTCGGGCCTATCCGTGTATCCGAAGGTTTGTGTGTGGTGTCTCTTTCGGGTTCTCCGGTTACTGTATCTTTTACCTTCTGTATTCTGTTTTTGTTGTGTTGTGCAACAAGCGCTTCGATCCGTTCCGAGCGCCCAAAAATATCGAGAGAGCGAGAGGGGGAGTAGAGCATTTGACTCGGGCTCTCGCCCAATTTGCGTTACGATTGCATCAGCCATTTAAGCCGCTCTGCCCAAGCCTCTGCCCATTCCTCTGCCGACGCTGCCGCCTCTGCCGGCGTCGACCTGGGCGCGCTCTTCGCTGCAGCGCAAAAGGTAAGGTAAAAAGTAAACCCGACCCGAGTCGAGAGCGATTATACTATGCTATAGCATATAACCCTGAGACGTGCGACATGAGACCCAAGACATGGTCACGTGTGCATTGGTGTGTGTGTGTGTGTGTGCGCGGGCCTGAGGCTTGGGAAGCGACTTCAGGCGATCCGATGACTCACTTTTCGAGTCGTTAAATTAAAACATTCAAAGATCAAATTTGTTGGGTGCGGTTCCGATTTAAATAAATTAGTTTAAATAGGTTTTTTGCAGCTTAAGGAGAGAATAACAAGGGAAAAGCTGCTAAAATAAATGTATGACTGCATCCCTTGGGTTAATAATACTAGCGTAGATTGGATATATATTTGTTAGATGGAAGGTTTGGTTGAATTTGCCCAAAATAAATAATAATAATGTAAAAAAAAAAAACTAATAACTGGAACTCGGAGAGGAAGAGATCTGCGATCCAATAATGTGGGAATAAAATGCACTTTATAATGCACAAAATGATCGATTAAGCAGATATTGAATAATACAAAATCATTTTAACTAAAATTTATTGAAAGAAGGTTCCATTTATACCATTCAAATTTCAAAGATATCATATTTCATAATCTAACGCAATGAGTGAGACATTCCTCAATCTGGAATTTTAATCTCATCCATGATTCACACAGGTTGTCTGCACACGTGCACGTAGAGATAACACACCGGGAGAAAGAGAGTGTTAAGATAAGTTGAACCTTCCTGTACAGTCAGCCAAATAATGTCTAGTGATTTCGCTTCCGATATTGGAAATATTTCTACGTGCTCTTTGCGAATTATTCTAGGTCGGGCCCTCCCAACTCTTTGTGCCCCCCAGCGCGGCCGTTATCTCCTTAATGTGTCGTTCTAATTAGAATCATTCCATTATAATGAATTGCCAAAAGAAAACAATAACAGAAAAGGGGGTTAAGTTCAAGACACCGAAGCGGGTAATACCCTACAGAAAACTTATTTGTAGATTTTTTTACTCAATATTAAAAAAAAATATAAAACTTTAAAATAAGTAGTACAAAATGTTGGAGTTACTATAAATAAATATAAGGAAATTTGTTAAAGTAAAGTAGTAGTAACGGTGGACTAATTCCAATTAGAACTGTATTTTATGGAGAACTGGAGTGATTCTATGGAGAATTGTATGTATTGGAGTATTTGAACAAATAATCATTATAAATTCGACATCCTTTCATACGATCACCATTCCCATGTCCATTTTTTTTATAGGGCAACAAGATGACGTCTGATGACGTATGCAAAGATGAGATGTTTTCAACTCGAGCGTTATTATTGTTATCATCGTCATCATCAACGCTCCAAGTTCAATAGAGCTTGAAAAACAATTATGAAGCAGAAAAACATGTATGTATGTATAAAAGGGGGCTCGTTGCCCACTCACACTCACACACACACGCGCGCAGTAGAGGGGGAGTGGCCCGGGGGGAGAGCATCGAGGCCAATTAAATATGCCTCCTAATTGGCTTTACATATTGGACATACGCAATTTATATTCCCAGCATTCATTAGTGTTGGTACATTGTTGTATGCAACATAATTGAGATGCTGTGGTGTGCGGTGTTTTTATTCATTTTCTTTGTGTATTAGTGTGAGTGGATAAACACAGCATCAAATGTTGGGGGCTCGTCTCTCTCTCGTCACTCGCACACACACACACACACGCAACTGAAGAGAACCAAATGTGTGGAGCACTCTTGCTCTTTTTTTTCTTTGATCGCACTCTCTTTCTTTTCCAATCTCCTCTTCATCTCCACCTCCCGCCCGCTCTACATCTCTCCCGTTGGATCGCATATGCAAAATGGAATTGCGAATAAAACCGCGATTGCTCTCCAGCGATAACTGTGACGCATTTGAACTCTCGCGCCTCTGCCCTGACCCTCCCACTCTCTTCGCCTCTCTTCGTTTCGCCCCCCCTCCACACACCAACGAACTAATTTCATTGCGATTTTTGCCTTCGATTTTTGCTTAGCTTTTTTTTCCCCCCATTTATTAAATTGCAATTTATTACAAAAGCGATCTGATTATTAATTGCTTTTGAATTGATTTCGATTCAGAATCGAACGATAGTCACACTGGGTAAAAATATGAGCGGGTTTTAAAATTTAAGTGATTTATTACAGCAAATTTTAAACCACTTTTAACAAGCGATGGGATCTAATTATTAATACAAAAATATTACAATATTATTTAATTTTACAAGAAAAGCCAAGAAAATTTAATATTCTTGTAAAGTTAATTTAGAATATTTGAAATCTTTCAAACTTTTTGCTTTTGCAATGGTGTATCTATTATATACTTTCTGTTTACATTACTCTTAACTTTTAAGCTCAGCTTAATTTAAGCCAAGTTTTTTTCTCAGTGCTTTAAATGCAAAAGGAGGGTAAGGAGTTGGAGGAAGGGGTTGGTAGGCTGCGTGACCAGCGCAACGTCAGGCTCGGAACATGTAACCGATTCTGGACGGGAGGTGGAATGAAGGTGGAAGTGGTAGTCACTGTGACTGTGGCAGTGGCAAAGATGGAGATGTTCGCCGGATCACGTAGCCGGCACTTCACTTGGAGAGACCGATTTAAAGCCAAGTTGGAGCCTACGCTGACGTGACACTAAATGCAAAGCAGACTTGCCTAACTGGCCAAGAAACTGAGTCAGCAGCGAATGGTACTTAGTAGGTGTCAGATCGATAATATATGTATCTATGAAATCTGTGAAGTCTAGGAAATACAAAACTTAGCTTTGAAGCAGTTTAATTTTTAAATATAAAAGGATTTTTTCCATATTTTGAAGATCATACTTGACCAGTTAAAGATCTGAAAGATCAACTGAATAAAATCTTAATACCTTGAAAGAAGCATGCCAACCAAATTTGAATTTATAGTATGACACTTTTAAAGTACTTTATTCATTTAGCTATATTTATTTCTTAAATACATATTGTACATTTTTTGCTAGATTCTAGATTCAACCGAAAAAATTCGCAAAATTTCCGTCCCCAAGATATATACCCGTCTAAGAGATGCATATGCAAATGGCAAGCCCAAGAATTCATAATATTTTGATTAAGATTTGTTTGGCACATCGCGCGCTTTTCTCACGCTCGCTTGAGGACTTTGTTTACTCTCGGCTTTGGATTGGATTCTGGTTCTCAGTAGATAAAAGCATATTTCTGCCTCAGCATTGCACTTATCACTCTGCTTCCCCGAAGATAAACAACAACAACAGATCTGATATCAGAGATTCCACAGACCCGCTGTCCGGGCTATATGTGGGTTTCTATTTTGGAACACCGATTTCTATAATATCAATATTAAATAGATTGCGAAAGGCCCCTGTTGCCTAGGGCGATAGTAATTTGCTGCCTATTGCCCGAATCTTATAAAGTCATTTCGCCTGGCACACAATTCACACTTCAAATTGCCGGATCACGAGTGTGCCAAACTCAAACATCAAATGTTTCAATTAAATCTTTTTGACTCTTGCCCTTGCTCACCTACGTCACATGAGTCAAGGTATTTGGAATACATAATACTCGTACATATAGCTTTTCGTTTAGCACTTTCATCCCGATTTGCAAATTGACTGACTGGCACGAGATCACCGAGAAACCCGTACAAATAAATGATCAAACGATCAAACGATCAAACGATCAAACGGGCACAAAGCTCAAAGTCTGTGACAGACATTTCGAGTGTTAAATGATTCTGAGTCAGGCGGAGGAAGCTGCTCTACGGGTTATTAAATGGATACTGGACAAATGATAGCTATCTTTTATGGTGACTTTTTTCACTGGAAAAATTAAATACTGCTACCACTTAACACACAATTTTTTTTAATAAATATGTATATATTACTGATCAGAAATTAGTGTTTATTTTATTTGTTATATCTGGAAAGCGCAAAAGTAAGCTAAGCCCTAGAAAAATTATTTATATAATGAATTTAAAATTCAAATTATTTGCATTTTTCATAAATAAATATTTATAAACTCATACTTTATTGCCTGTAAAACTGTTTTAATTAGAATAAATTTGCACAGTAACAAAGAACTAGAAAACCTATTTCATTCCCTCATTAAATCAATTTAATAAATGATTCACTTGTTATAATTTAGATGTCGCATACTAAAATTAATTTATTCAACTGTTTAATTTAAAACTATATTTTAAACCCTGATGAAATATATGAATAGAGGTAAAAGTTCAAAGAGAAATTGACAGTTTTTAAACCAGTTTTTATATCCTTTATTCCCTTATTTCAAACCTAAGTTTCATTACCTGATGAAATAGTAAAAAAAATATATTTCAAAACTCTTTGATAGGAAAGATAACCCACTTGAAATTCCCCAGATTTTTTTATATTTCAAAAATACAAAATTTACTTTTAAGAGTTAAATAATAGGAGTTGCATTCCTACCTGCATGTTTTTGGTTATTTTTTGATGACTTTCACTTGGCACTTTCACTAGAGGTTCTAGAACTTTCGCTGCAATTTCCGGGGATATGGAATGCGTAAGGAAGTTTCGATTTCACTAGAAGTTATATTCAGCCTCGTTGTCAGCTCTTTCGCTCGGTTCTCAGCTTTTGTGGAGCTCTGTTCTGCTCGAGATGTGGCGAGTGATGTACTGTGAGGAAGGTTGAGCGTCCATGCTTTTATATCGGGCATGCCCGAATTCAACAAGTGGGCAGCTGCTGCTCCGACGGACGAGCGGACGAGCGGACGAACGGACGGGCGGACAAACGGACGAAGCCAGCAGCAAATTGGACTCCACTGGGGCTTTAATAACAGTTATGGCGTCGGCACCGCACCGCATCTGTATCTGTATCTGTATTTGTATCAGTATCTCCCCGCATCTGTACATGTATCCGTATCTGTATTTGTATCTGTATCTGTATCCGTGCTCGTTGCGTTGCTCGTGCTCGAATTCGGCATTCGGCAAAGGGGGTGGCCTGTCGAACTGTCGGTCCGTTTCGTTACTTGTTGCTCTCCTTTGATTGATTGATTCAAACCAAAGGAAAATTCATGCAAATTTATTATTTTAAATCACATTTTTCTCATTAATATTCGCGGAGAAGATTGGAGCGGTGCTGGGTCCGGGCTGGAAATGAAATGCGTGCCCCAAATGCATAAGCGCCTAGTACGGTTTTCGTTTTATACAGTACAGTAGACGAGAGCTCGATCCGATTACCATATGGCAGGGCTGCAACAGGATCAATCCGAGTCAGTCAAGTGGGTTCAAGCTCGGTTTAGCTATGCCGGGCCCGGCCCACCTTGATTGCTTTTCACACCGCACAAAGGCTGATAATTCCGGATTTGTTCGGGTCGCAAATTAGTTTTGTCAGCCGGAGAATGGCGGACGTCACTCCAATGATATGAATGGTGGCTTCGCCAGACCTGATGCCTCCACACGGAGGTGGGTGGGGGGACTCCATCAATTGGTCCGCAGCGTCCAGAATCCAGCGTCTCCGCCAATATTTGCATTCCAGAGTCGGTCGAATTGCACAAAGATCCCGCCGCAGACGCTGCTGCAATTGATTTTGGATGTGGCGTCAATTGAAATGCACTTCGGAGTCTAGGAGTCTGGCACGGAGAAAAAAATGTAACCCATCTCGACTTGGTTATTGACCACCAACGATTTAATCCCACAATTCAGTAATCCTCTTAGCTGCCGGTATTATGTGTCTATTTCTAGAGCAATACAATTTATTTTCCAGTTCGAAAAAAAAATATCTTCCAAATTGCTAATTAATACGGAATATGTTTGCTTTTTTAATCTTCTGATTTTTGTAGGCAAACAAAATTAAGCAGGATAAAGCAACAATAAAGGGAAACAAAAAAAAGTCCACCAAAAATTGGTCATTAATTTGGCATTGTTATGAGTCTATGAGGCTCTTAAACGCCCACCAGGAAATTGGTCAATATGGATTTTGTTTTCTATAAAAATTGTTAATGCGCTGGGAAAAAATAAGTATATAGTACAATTTGTATAATTCATTTTGTAGAGTTTGTTTTTTAAATAAAAAAAGAAATATGTGTTCCTTCACTTTTACATTTAGTAGTTGTTGTAAATGGGAAAAAATAAGCAAAATACAATGGAAATAATTCATTAAGTATAGAATGTTTATAATAGGTAGTAGTATATTTATTAAATGTCTTAAAAATATGAAATACAAAAAAAAATTTGGACTAAGCTGAATATCAAAACAAAATTTCCACCAATTGTGGTTTTTAAATTTTATTCAACTTTCAAAAAGTATAAAAATATATTATAAATGTGTGAAAATTCTCCGAAAATTCTTCTAGATTTTTCTCTGTGTGGGCCTACGTGCTCCAAGTGGCCTGCCACCGTTATATTCAAATGAAGCGGAGCTCACGCAATCACACTGGGCAGCAGCAGCAGCGGCAGAAGCAGCACCACCAGCACCACAGACAATGGGGGGAGAGTCATCAGATTGGCGGTGGCCAAGCATTATGGTCATCACATCGGCAAGGCGATGATGACGACGCGCTGGGGACCTTGCCACCGCAGATTGAAAATGGTCACCTAGCAACACGCTGGATGCGGATGCCACGCCCAATTTAAAAGGGCCATCGCCCGTCGAGCGGGCCACAAGTCCACAAGCCCACCACCCACCACCCACCATGTAAGCACCCAAGAACCCTCCCTGCCCAGAATATATACATATCTATATATAGATGCGTGCTGGCCCTCGGCGAGTCGCCCACGCAGTCGCGCAGCCAATTTGGCCATCCGTCAATAGGGCTTCATTTGAATTGCCAGCTTGTCTCCAATTGATGATGGGCCACATCCTTGCTGCGACTGCGACCCAGGACCTGACCCCCTCAACCCTCACCCCTCCCCTGCTCCAGCTCCTGCTCCGGCTCCGGCTCCTGCTCCTGCTCCTGCTCCTCCCGGGTATCTGCAATCAGTCATCAGCATGGCGTAATTAAACCAGCCGCTGCTGTCACAGTTGTCGTCTCTCGTCGTCGTCTGACAACTCGCATGTCCGCCGCCTCCGCTGGCTCACAATTATTGGCAACATTGTGGCTTAATCATTTCACATATATTACATGCTTTTCTTTTTTGTGTTTTTTTGTTTTTTGTTTATTTAGAAATCGATGCACGCGTCTGTCTATCTGTCTGAGAGGGGCCATGGAAAATCCCTGGATATGACACACTCCACTCGTAAAAGGGAAATTATTTTCTGCAATCAATTTCCGCGGAAACACCCCGTCGTTTAAAATGTTTACTATAGTTTCTGGAATTCTGGTACGATTTCCATGATGCAATTTCATTTTTAATTTCAATATCAGATTATTCGGGGAATTTAGTTGGATTTTAATTAATGTACGATCTACGTTCTATACGTCAGTCAATTCCAAATATAATTATAAGTTCTAGATAATCTTTATTTCAGGTAACAACAAGCAGTTGTTTATTTTAACCAAAGTACTACATTTAATATGAATTAAATTCTTGGTATTAAAAAAAAATTATGAAAACAGAAATGGCAATAATAAGTAATGTGGTCTAAAATGCTTTGCTCTTAGTTATACACATGTATACGTATATATATATCCCTATTAAATTTGCAATTTGATTCTAGTTCTAGTCTAATTAATACGTATTTATTAAATTGTTTGTTCAAGTTGTGGAAGGTTCCAAATCCCCCAATAATCCCTAGTTATAACCAAAGTAAACTTGAATTTTTTGTCATTTTATAAATATAAAATTCCAAAATTCCAAACAGTTGTGTTTGTGTCCAACAGAATATCTCCAAGAGATGCTTTAATTATCAATCATAGGTCCGACAAGGCATGAAATACTTTTACAAGCCCAGAAATAGAAAAAGTTTGCCAAAAAGCAATTATTGGCAGTTTCTATTTGCTGTTTGCCAGAATGTTCAATGCCTTTCTGGGGCATCTACTTAACTAAGGTTGCCCCCAGAGGTATACCACGAAAAATTCCATTGGCATTATAAAATTCAAATAATCAATCTGATTAGCATAAACAAGTTTTTTAAATAATTCCGATGATATAGTCATTTTTATTTTTAGATCATGATCGCTTTGGTTGGTTATTCGGAGGGTTCACTGTACCATAACAACTAATGTGGTCCAAGCACACGCGTAATCTAAAGCTTAAGATTATTTAGTACCAAAAAAAGCTTTGGACAGCCAAACAGCTGATTAAAAAGCAATCTAAAAAGCTTTCTTTCAAGGTTAAACAAGTTGTGCACTCAAGAAAATATTTGAGAACAACTTGTTGCATTAAAAACATCAGAAAAAGATAAGTGATAAATTAAATTATATTCGATTTAATAAATATTTGTATAAAATAATTTGACAAAGATAAAGGTTAGCAATTGTTATTTATAAATACACAATTCAATTTACAATTATACAAAACAGGTTTACTAATTATTTACTAAGAGCAATTACGTAAAGCTCGACTGTTTGTTTAATTTAGCATTCATTTATATACCTCCCAGGGGCCCCGACGAATAGTTTTCACTATTAAAAAAAATATCTCATTCGGTACCACCCAGTCGGAAATATATGTAATATGTGATTATTTGTGTTTAAAATCAAGTGTAATGACTTCCCCTGCCTAGTTGACCGCACACTCGATTCGTTGTTCGGAATAACCAGGTCGAAATGTTTGGGAGAGCTCAGTGTCGAGTGAGCAGTTTTGGCCATCAAAATTTCAAAAGTACCAAACAAAATTGTCTGTCCAGATTTCTGCGAGTGTAGCTCGATTGATAACCCCCCGCGAAAAGCTCTTTTTCTGCACCAATCTCTGGTATTCACCGCCAGTCGCTCACCGGTCGTTGTCGTCGTTGCCTCTCTTGAACCGCTTTGGCTTTCCATTTTTCGGAGGAGATCGCCGGAGGAAAACCTATCCACGATGAGCTACAGAATTCCTGTGGCCCTTAACCAGGGCCTGAAGAGGCTACTGCTGACCCATCCCGCTCCACAAGCAAGCTTGGCTAGATTCCTTTCCACAACTCGTGCAAACAACGAGAGGCATGAGTAAGTTTATGTGCGAAAGTTGTTGCATTTTCGGGTAACCTGAACGGAACCTATTATCAAGTGTATACCTTGGTTGCATAGCTATCGAAAACAAACTCAATTTGTATGTTCCGGCAGGTGTTTGTTTAGCACGTAAGCCCCAAGCTGGCAAACCTAATTAATGGCGATAACCTAGAGAGAGGAGATCGATTGGGCAGTTCTGCTTGGTTTCATTATTCTTTGGGTGGGGTCTGTGATGAGTCCCGAGAGGATTCTCTATGTTTTTATAGGTTCTCTGTTTAATTTGGGTGTATAAACAGCCATGGGATTATATCCAGTTTCTTGGAAGCTTTCAAATTAGGGTAAACTATTATGATTATGGGCCCGAAGCTTGTAATTATCTTGCCGGTTTTGTTTGTGACTTTTGGGATATGTTAAAATAGTCATTAAATTATGATCATTAAATCAATCAATTATAAAAATTTATGACTCTTTTTACCAATAGTTCCTATGACAACTGTGTTATTTAGGTGTAATAATTAATCTAATTAAATAGGCCTACAACAAATATGTTAAAAATTTAAACGATAATCCAACAAAACCCAAAAGAAGATAGACTTTTAGCTCTGTATTCAAGGTATATATTAGTTAAAGGTGTAAATTAGATAAATTTATTTTCTGATGAAATGTATGAGTATGTATTTCAATTAATACTATTAAAAGCTAATAAAACTTTCAGTTGGGTAAGTTTGACTGTACTTTGTTTATTATCATTTGATTAACCATTTCATTTAAATTCAAAGCACTCCCTAAATTTGTCCATGAATTTGACATTAATTCTAGAAAAGAAGGGAAACAATCAAGCTTACATTAAATGTTATGGTTTTTCGAACCTTATAAATAATTTATTTAAACTTTGGTAAAAATAAAAAAACTTAAATAAAGTAGGCTTAAAAATTTTAAAATGCACTTTTCGAAATTACTGAAAATCTGAATCCCTTGCAGATGTCAAGTTCTTGTTGTAGGAGGAGGAGCTGGGGGATGTGCCATGGCCGCCAAGCTATCGGCACGTTTGGGCAGCAACAAGGTTATCGTCCTGGAAGCGGAGGATGTGAGTAAATATCAGCACCTGATCCTCCTCAAAAATAATCCTCAATTTCCCCTTCCAGAGACACTATTACCAGCCGATGCTCACCCTGATTGGAGGTGGCATGAAGCGTCTGGAGCAATCCTACAAGCCAATGGGCGAGGTGCTCCCGAAAAAAGCCAAATGGGTGAAGGAGAAGGCAGTGGAGTTCCAGCCGGATGAGAATTTGGTGTGCACATCCGGAGGCAACACAATCAAGTACGACCTACTCCTGATCGCCACTGGAATGCAGTTGAAGTATGATAAGGTCTGCTGGAGTTGTAAAACCGGATTTGCAGATCACTAATGAAGATTTACCCAATAGGTCAGTGGACTGGTGGAGGCCCTCGAGAATCCCAATAGCAATGTGTGCTCGATTTACTCACCCAAGTATGTGGAGCATGTCTACGAGGTTCTGAGGAATACAACCAAGGGCAATGTGGTCTTCACTTTTCCCCATTGCCCCATCAAATGTGCGGGAGCTCCTCAGAAGATCGCCTACATAGCAGAGCACTATTTCCGAAAGGTTATATTCTCCTTTATATTTTCTTCTTCTTATGTATTTCATTTTTATACCTCCGATTTCCAGATGGGTCGTCGCAATGACGTCAATATCATCTACAACACTTCGCTGCCAAATATTTTCGGGGTCAAACATTATGCAGATGCTCTGTGGAAGGTTGTCAAGAAGCGAAACATAAAGGTTAACCTGGAATCCAATCTCATTGAAGTGAGAGCAAAGGATAATATTGCCGTTTTCGAGGACCTGGCCAATCCAGGAAAGACCTTCGAGATAGAGGTAAGAAAATCAATAACAATTTGACACATTTGGGATGTGAAGGTACATATTCATTTAATTTTTTCAACTAAAATATTAGTCTGAATTTAATTTATAAACATATGTACATTTCATAGAAGAAACTGTTGATCAAATAATTAAAGTCTAGTAAATATTTGAAATGCAATTTAATACTATTTTTTTGTAGAAACTTTAAAGTTAAAAGGGAATACAAATGAATTTTATAATAATAGAAAATGACTTATAATAAATATGTATATTCCAATTTATTCACAGTATTCGATGCTGCATGCCACGCCCCCAATGACTGCTCCGGATGAGTTGGCCAGGTGCAAGCAACTGGTCAACGAGGCCGGCTTTGTGGACGTGGACAGTGCGACGATGCAGCACAACAAGTACAAAAATGTTTTTGCCATCGGAGACAGCGCCAGCACACCCAATTCCAAAACTGCAGCGGCGGCAGGTAATATATAATTAATAAATATAATAAATCTTTATAAATAATCCAGAATAATAATGATTACCTACCCTTGCAGCTGCCCAGTCGCCGGTGGTGTTCCGGAATATGATGGCGGTGATTGAGGGCAAGAACCTTAAGGACTCGTATGACGGATACTCCTCCTGCCCCATTGTGACTGGCTATAGATCCTGCATCCTAGCGGAGTTCGACTACACCCTGACTCCCGTGGAAACCTTCCCGATCGACCAGGCCAAGGAGCGTTACTCGATGTTCATCATGAAGAAGGATTTCATGCCTCTCCTCTACTGGGAGCTCATGATGAAGGGCCACTGGAATGGTCCGGCTTTTATGCGAAAACTATTCTCAGCTCTTAGGTTCAACAAGAAGTAGATGTTAAATTGGCCCATAATGCAAAATAATGCAATAAAATTATTTTGAAAACAATTATAACTTTTTACCAATTATAAATTACTGAAGTATGGAGTAATAAAGAAAATGTGAGGTAATCTGTATAATATTATGCAATCTTCTATTATTAAAAATCTTACCTGACCAAAAAATATTAATTAAATTCAGAAAACACAACATATAAATAATATTTATAACTATAACTTTTTTTTTCCCATTCATTAATAATAAAAAATATTTAAATGCAATTTTGATAAATATTTGAAACAAAGGACTTGGTGTCTCTTCGATATATATCGAAAAGGGGACTCGGTATATTCCAGTATTAATATTTGGTACTTTCCAGCATTTCCCACCCGGTCACACTAAACCGAAGCGTGGCGTCGCTTGGCGCTGGAAATTTGAAGCTAACGAACAGAAGGAGAAGACCACTTTGCACCAAAATCGATTTAAAAACATCTCCAGGAGCCACAAGAAGTAGAAAACTGAGTTCCCAAACATGAAGGCAGTGTAAGTAAAATGTCAGGCAGATTGAGCTCCGGGCGAGTTCTGAGAATTCCCACTTGCTTTCGCAGACCTCGTACGCCGATGCGCGTCATCCCGAAGACACCGCGGCTGCATCATCAACAGACGGCGGAGAAGCACCGCAGGGAGACCTCTGAGAAGGCCCGCGATCCCGTTAATGTCTTCTGCCGGGTGCGCCCCCTCCAGTCGGAGGCGGATCTCACCTGTCTGCGGGTTAAGAGCGCAACCACAATTGCACTGCATCCACAGGATCAGATGCTCAATCACAAACAGCAGAACGGTCGGGAGATTCAGTACATCTTCAAGCATGTCTTTCAGCCGGATGCCTCGCAGCAGGATGTTTATGGGGCAGTGGCCCAACCACTCGTTGAGAATCTGCTGCGGGGCAGAAACAGTCTGCTCTTCACCTACGGCGTCACGGGCAGCGGCAAGACATACACAATGACGGGCAACCTGCGACACCGGGGTGTGATGCCCCGCTGTCTGGACGTACTCTTTCGCACCATCTCCGACTACCAGGCCAAGAAGTTCGTCTTTAAGCCGGACAAACTCAATGGCTTCGAGATTTTGTCCGAAGAGGATGCATTGCTCGAAAGACAGCATGAGATGAATCAGCGGTTTGCCGGATCCGGACGATTTGCCTTCCGGCACAAGGATTCCGATCCGGAAATAGCCTCTCAGGCTTCTGTGGAGCCCATACCGCTGCTCGGGTTGGATGAGGACAACATGTACTCGGTGTTCGTCACCTACATTGAGATTTACAACAACAGCGTGTACGATCTGCTGGAGGATTCGGGTATACAGAAGTGAGTATTTGGATCATCTCTACCCTAACTTTTATTTTATCCTGTCCAATGTTTTTCCAGGACTTTGCAGAGCAAAATCATTCGCGAGGATGCCAATCGCCATATGTTTGTCCACGGCGTGACCGAGGTGGAGGTGAAGACGGTGGAGGAGGCCCTCGAGGTCTTCCAGATGGGCCAGAAGCGCAAGCGCATGGGCCACACCGTTCTGAATGCGGAGTCCAGCCGTAGCCACTCGGTGTTCAACATCCGCCTGGTGCAGGCGCCCACCGACAGCCAGGGCGAGAACGTGGTCCAGGACAGGCAAAACGTAACAGTGAGCCAGCTATCTCTGGTGGATCTGGCTGGGAGTGAGCGCTCCTCGCGCACCAAGAACACGGGAATGCGCCTGAGGGAGGCGGGCAACATCAACAACTCGCTGATGACGTTGCGCACCTGTTTGGAGTATCTGCGCGAGAACCAGATGTCCGTGGGTAGTGGTGGGGCTCCCAAGAAGATCCCCTATCGCGACTCCAAGATCACACACATGTTCAAGAACTACTTTGACGGAGAGGGCCAGGTGTCCATGATTGTATGCATCAATCCGAGGATGGAGGACTATGACGAGAACATGGTAGGAGGACGACTTTCTAGACCCGGAAAAAAATATTTATTAACATTCCTTTCCTTCTCCAGCAAGTGATGAAGTTCGCTGAGATGACCCAGGAGGTTCAAGTAGCCCGCGCCACGCCCATGAAACAGGATCTGGGTCTCACTCCGGGTCGCCGCAAGGCCAACAAGCTGTTCAAGATTGCCGTCAACAATCTGAATGAGCTGGGCATACCCGAGGCTAAGGACCTGGAGATGGATGTGGGTCTGGTCTACAGCTTGGGACCCGATTTCCCCAGCTACCAAATGGACAGCCCCGAGGCGGAGGTTAAGATCCAGGAGCTGATGCACTACCTAGAGCAGCGCATCGAGAAGCGCCAAAAATTGCGCGGCAACTTGGATATCAAATGTGAGTCTTGGGAATTTAAATTTGATTTCATTTACTTAGATTGCAAGATCTTCAGGTGACAACTTCCGCCAGATGTTGATGAACCTTGACCGGGACAACCTGCAGTTGCGCACGGAGCTGGCTTCTTTGAAAGCCGTCTATAAACAGGAGCGGGATCGCAGCGCTGCTCTGGAGAAAAAGGTGCGCATCCATGAGAGCTCCATCGATGTACTGAACAATACCCTCAGCAAGCGGGATCGTCAGATCGAGGAGCTAACCTTCAAGCTGAATGAGAAGGAGAGCCTGCTCACCCAAAGGGAGCACGAGAAGGAGAAGCAGAAGAAGAAGTTTAGCTCCAAGCTGGCTGTCGAGTCGGACAAGAACAAGCGTGAGTTCGAGGTGAAACTTCGAGAGCAGCGGGCCAAGCTGCAGGAGCGCATGCGCATCAAGGACGAAAAGCTCCGTCTGGTCTCGAACATCCTGCAGTCTGAGGATATTCCCAGTTTGCCACGTTCACAGAGCTCCGAGGATATTCTCAATGACAAGGATCGCGGGGCCTTCACTGCGCGCACAGAGTCCTCGGTTCCAGCCACGCGAACGGATGTTTACGCAACACCCAGACATGTAAGTTTGCCACTTGACTTTCACGTTCCTGGGCAATCTAATCCATTCTTTCTCACCCAACAGGGCGTTGCAGCAGCTAACAATAGGCATCGACGCTCCCGATCTGCCGGGGACAAGTGGCTAGAGCACCGGTCAGCCAATCCCGTTCCCCTGGGAACCATCATGCAGCCGTATCTAAAGAACAGGAAATCGATAACCAAACTAACAGATATGAAGGAGCTGACTGGACACGGTGCCAACAAGTACTGCCTGGTCTCCCAGGAGGCGGATACGGACGGTGATGTGGAGACGAAGCTGTACAAGGGAAATGTGATCCCCACCTGCGGCGGCGGGGCCCAGGTGGTGTTCAACGATGTGGAGTGCCTCAAGCAGAAGTCACCCGTACACTCGCCCACGCGCAAGCGACCCAGTAATGGAGCTCTCTCCCCTTTGAGCGGAGGAGCAGGACCCAGCACGATCACTTCGGCGCAGGACATTGCCTCGCGTTGCAATCTCGGCATCGAGGGGCACAGCAGCAAGAAGTCGAAAGTCTAGAGGGGATTCCCCTCTTTGAAGTTGATAATTTCCAATTAGTTATTTAGTTAACCGCAACTTAAATTTAAGTTTATTATTCTGAGTTTAATCGCATTGAAGTGATTTATTTTTATTAAAAGCGAAAGTTAAGCTGTATAAATAATATCCCCCCACACCGATGAATTCGTAACCTCGCATATGGATATTCTCCCTGGCTTAAGGATAACCGGAGGTTATCATCGTTGGGAAAGTATCCGAAGCAATGTCCATTTATAGGCTTACGTTACTTATACCAATTCAAGTATTGACTATTTTGTTATTTTTTGAGCCGTCAAGCTCTGCTTATCAGTCCGATTTATGAAGTAATCAAATAAAATAATGGAACAAGCAATTAATGGATTTAAATATATGCATATATACTCAAATATGTTTAGTAGTGTTCTTGAAGAATAAAATAATGGAACAAGCAATTAGTGGATTTATATTTTAGTGAAGTTCTTAAAGAATTTAACAATCGAATGTCAAAGTATTTCAGAATTCAAATGAAAACTCAATCGTACTTATTATTTAAACAAATTATAACCAAATTAATTGAATTTAAAATTTCATCTAAAATAAAATAAAGTCAAAAATTCTTCATTAGTTGAAACAGAAAGATTTAAATAAATTCATTGTTATTATTAGATATTTGTGTTATAAAACTGTGACGAAAATCATTTCCAATAAATAATCTTTAGCACATATCAATCAAAACATTACTTTATTACGTTTAAAAAAAAACATTTGTCACCCACGTGATTTTGGAATGTATAGCGTCATCAAGTTCAAATGGCAATAGTAATCTAAATCATGCTTCGAAATCAACCAGTTACCGAAATCGCAGTTAAATTAAAATCACATCTCGATACTGGTTTTAACTATTTTTTGTTTTTATTATTATTCCTGCGTTTATTCAGATTTATGCTTAAACCGATAAATTTTATTGAAATACATACGGTACCATTACACATACATACATTTGTAGATTAATTTCAATTACTAATAAATCAGTCTATAATTAAAATATATGTTCGCTTAATGATTTCACTTGTGTGTGTGTGTGTTATCGTGTGTGGTGTGTGAGTGTTGTATTGCAGTGTTGCTGTTGTTATTGTTGTTGCTATTGCTGCTGTTCCTGCTTGGGTGTGAACTGCTGCTCAGTGGATGCTGCAGATGACTCTTAATGCTACGTGTGTGGCAGGTTCCTGGCAAAGGGGCATTTTCGAATTTGGAATTGGAAGCCAATCTGGTTATGCTTAACGCGAATATAGAACCAATTAATTGCAATAAAGGAAGCAATTTTCGAATTTGAAATTGGATGCCAATCTGGTTATGCTAAACGCGAATATACTAGTAGAACCAATTAATTGCAATAAAGGAAACATTTAGAACAAGTACATGTAAAGATTACAGATTATAGGTACAATTAAACAAAACAAATTGGATGACGAAACGAAACCACAAAAATTTTAAACATAATAAACGGCAACTGATCATTGTAGGGTTAACAAATCTCCGATCATCATTAGCGTGATCTTAATATTTCACTCTCTCTTCGAATTCCAGTGTACATAAACAAATTACAATTTTATCAATATAAAGCTCTGTTCCTCCATAAACACTCTCTTTCAGGTTTCTGCAACTTTTGTATATCTTCTGCTGTTAATAATAAAGTATTATTATTATAACTATAATATTAATAGTACGATTAATCCAATCGACTCGGGCCATACATAATCGAAGTAAGAACTAATAAGCGAAAATTATTCTACGGTGGAAAACGAATTTTGGCTATGAAGCAACTACAAAATTAAAGAAGGTATCATCATAGCCACAGCCACACCCCAACTACCCTCTTCTACCCTCCTTTCAAGTGTGTTGTGTGTGAGTGTGAGTGTGTGTAGTGTAAGTGTGTGTGTGTTTGTGTGGTGTATCTGTGAGCAGCTGCATTTTGTTGGCAAGGCAATCAACATTACTGTATCTGACGGAATTCCACATCCGCCGCCGCATCTCCGTCTGCTGTGTTTTGCTGTTGTTTTAAGATGAGCTTACAATGAAATCTCGCTCGAAGCTGTTTGCTAGCTGCCTTATCGTCCTTGGCGACCTTCACGGCCCGGAACCAAATGCGCAAGCAAATGCCCGCCGACTCCTCCTATGAGCACTTGACACAAGCCCCCTCCACATCAAAGTCCAGGACCATCAGCTTCGTTTCCTCCGTTCCGTTCCGTGAGCCCACGGCACAAATCAGCTTCGTATCGTTTGCCCTGTTGAAAAGGATAATTCATTATAGTTTCCTTTTTTATGATAATGTAAATACTAAATCATCTTTATTTTCTATGCTGGTGTGTAAGCATTGAATTGCTTTTAATTTTTGAAAGCGTTAATTTTATTTAATTATAAGCAATCAATATTCGTGACGAAGGCATCCCTACTTGATTGATATTTTCTTTAAGTTCAGTTATTCAATCTTTAAAATATGGAGCACCTCATATATACTATATCTTACCTGATCCGCCATACAACGCCGCCGGAACCACCCGAGTCCAGGGCCACAAGGTTGCGTATAAAGTCGCCCGTCTTCACGTCCCACAACTTGACGGTGCCATCATCGGAGCTGGTCACTACAAATCGAGAATTGAACTGCAGGCAGGTGACCGCAGACTGATGTTTGTTTGAACCTGAAAGGAGAAATGATTAAGGGATCATTAGTTTATTAAATTCTATCGAATTCCCATAAATCCCATATCCAAATCCAAATTTCTTTACTCACCCGACAGCGTTTGCAGACATTGTCCAGTTGTGATGTCCCACACCTTGACGGTGGAGTCGGCATTGCCGGAGACGAGAATGTTTTGGCGCAGCTCCATGCCGGAGGTCAAGCTCTGGTGACCCATCAGTGTATGCTTGCAGTTGCCCGTCTCCACATCCCACACGCGAATCGAGGTGTCCAGCGAGCCCGAGACCACATGCAGGCCATCAAACTAAGGAATTACAATATAATTAATACAGATTCCCGGCAAAATCCCACATTACCAAACCCACCTGCAGCGAGTATACGCGATTCGTGTGTCCCTGCAGCGTGTGCAGGCACTCCTGACGCTCCGGATGCCAGATCTTGACCATGTAGTCGTATGCTCCCGACACAATCAGTTTCCCATCGTACTGAACACAGCGCACTGCAGCCAGATGACCCACTAGGACGTGCAGGCAAGAGCCCTGCTCGATGTCCCAGACCCGCAAAGTGGCATCCCGAGAACCACTCACCACCCTGGGAAGGAAATCCATTCAAGTTTAGCTTGGGCTAGCTGGTCAGGATTGATTTATTCTACTCACTTGTTCCCATGCAGATGCATGCAGCGCACCGTGGACGTGTGACCTTGGAGCGTATGTACACAGGCCCCGCTGTCCATGTCCCAAACCTTGAGCGTGCGATCCGTGCTGCCCGAAATTATTATGTTTCCGGACATCTGGGAAGACCAAACTCCACCCGTGTGACCCACCAGAGTGCGCAGGCACTGGAAATATATACAGGAAGCAATTTAAGTTGTGGATTCTTGGGAATGGATTTTTAGAGAAACTTAAACCCACAAAATTAATCTTTAATGACTACATTAATAGGAAAGTATCCTATTATCAGTATCCTTCATAAATTATAACTTTTTCAAATATATTTTCTACGGAAAATTGTTGCTAAAGACAACTTATGTAAAATGAGTTTCAGTTTAAGTAGAAAATCCCATGAAGAAGAAGATATGTTAATATTAATTTCTCTCACCTTTCCGTTGACCGCCGACCACACCTTAAGCGTATTATCATCTGACCCAGAGACGATGCGATTGCCGGAGAACTGCAGGCACGTGATCACATGATCGTCATGCCCCTTAAGCACCTTTGGCTTGCGCACCGGCCTCTGCCGCCAGTTCATCTCAATGATGTGCTGGCGCATGTAGGCGGCCTTCCAGGGCGAGGCAATGGGCGGCATATTTCCATCCCGACCCCGCTTCGGGCGATCGCTCCTCGGCTCGGCCAGGATCTGGGCTTTGCGACACTTTTCCTTCCACAGCAGATTGTCGTCGCACAAGAAGCGCCAGCTGCGACAGGTTTGGGCTGCACGCAGCAGGTCCTTCGGCTCCAGGTAGGACAGCACAAACAGGGCGAGTTCGCGGGGCAGGAGCGAGATAAAGTCGCGCTGGAACTGCGGCTCGATGACCTTCATCATGTGACGCACCTGCGAGGGATCGCAGTGCTCGATCAGGCGATCCAAAGCCAGCAATCTCTCCGCATTGGGCCAGCGATGGAACTGGGCCAACCAGGGCAGCAGCTCCGGCGGCGGATTGTCCCGCGTTGGCATGGATCGAGGGGTAAATCTACCCAAGCCCGATACCGATCCCGGCGAGGCATTGGCCAGATGCGAGGCCACCGCCGTGGGTCCCGAGTGTTGCGAGGATCGCGGCGTGGAGGCGAAATCGTAGGCAATCCGCTTCCTGCAGTTATCGCCCACTCCAGCGTTGAGTCCTCCCACTCCCCCGCTGGAGGAGATGGTCAGCGAGCAGTCGCCTCCGTCGAGAAGACGCCCCTCATTGTACTTCCGCTTGCGCTGCTGCGAGATTAGCGAGCCAGGATTGGTCAGCGAGCAGTCGAGTCCGGCTGCAGCGACGGCGTTGGATGAGGTGGAGAGGGACAGGGACAGGTTCTCCTCGTGAGTCAGGGCATCCAGATCGTAGGCCTCGCTCAGGCTGGCATTGCTGCCCCCGAAGTTGCTGCCATTGCCATTCTGGCACGTGCAGATCTCCTCCAGATCCGAGCAGTTGTTCTCCTCGTCGCAGTTGGCCCAGGGCTCTTCGCCACTGAAGTCCCCCGGCTCTACGAGATTATCTCCTCCTCCTGCTCCTGCAGCTCCCTCCTCCACAACCACCTCTAAATGGATCACATCATTTGAGCCATTCCTCCGCCTCTGCTGAGATGCTCCTCCACTCGAAGCAGGAGCTGAGACAGAGTTGCTGCGCACCAGGAAACGCTCCTGCGTTTGTGCACTCGCATTCACCTGGCGCGTGGTGGAGCGATTGCAGGAGACGGAAACTCCGGCTCCGGTTGAAGTGGAGGCCTGAGCATCGCCCAGGCAGGCGGAGCCCGAAGTGTGGCCGGTGGTGCGACTGCAACCACCTTCCTGAGAGGTCTGCGATCCAACCGAGCTGTAGGAAACAGAGCCACTTGCATTCTCCGATGCTGAAACTGATGCTGCTGCTCCCTGATCCTGCTGGCAGGTGGACGCGGATGCGGATGTGGACGAGGCGGTGCCCGGAGAGGGGTCTGTGTAGTCATTCGAGTTGGTGTTGGTGTACACGTCTGTTCGGGCTGCTCCTCCTCCTCCCCCGCCCGATTCCTGACTCGGTTTCGCTGCGGAACTGGAGCTGGAGCTCGAACTGGCGCTGGATCTGTGCTGGCTGCAGCTGGAGGAGGCTTCTCTGCCCAGCGAGGAGCAGAGGTTCATTTTGGCAGTGGACTTGCACAGCCGGTTGTTCGTGTACTTGCGACTGCTTGTGGGGGTCGTCGACAGATCCTTGTATGTGCACTTGCTATCCGAGGAGACGGTGCGTCCTTGACTGCTACTGGGCCAATCGTCGCTAGTGGATGCCCCACCTCCTCCAGCTGTCCGGGACTCCTTGATCAGACTTAGATTCAGTTTGTTCTGGCTCATCATGGAGCTGTTGCGCAGGATGATCCCTCCCGTGAGCCGTTGCTCCGTCTCGAAGTCGCGCCTCTCAATCAGGTCCATGGACTCGATGTCCGCCTTGGAGAGGGCGGAGTTGGAGTTGGAACCGTTGCTGGCGCTGGATGTGGAGGCCTCCTCCTGAACGACTGCTGAGGCATTCGAGGCAGCGCTGGTCGTGAGACTCATCTGCTTCAGTCGCACGGACATGAGACGGTCGCGCAGAGAGGAGTTGTCCGGGTTTTCCGGCTCAGACTTGATCCCCCTGGCTTGTGTCTGCTGTTGTTGATTATCCATTAGCTCCGCATCCTCGCCGAGCAGGAACTCGTCGCTCAGGCGCTTCGGCTTGCCAGTCAGCTCCTGGTCCGGATCGGGATGGGGATGTGGTTGGGCCTCCTCCACAACGGGCGTCTCGAGGAAGATCTTGGAGCCATCTGCCGCCATAATTGTGCCATCGCCCAGGGCCAGTTGTGATGTGTTGGGGCAGTCAATGGCAGCCACTACAAGGTCCACCACGTCATCTTCATCCTCCTCAATCAGCTCCTCCTCGTCTTCTTCCTCCTCCGGCTCCGGATCGTCCTCATCGTCATCGTCGTTTATAAGGCATACGACCGGCGGTTCCTTGTTGAAGAAATCCTGACTGTGCTCGGAGGAGGAGGAGGGATGACCAGCGCCATCCCCTCCGTTTATTGTGTCCGTGGAGGAGCTGTCATCCACGGCAACCACGCCCACCGTAGAAGCCGCCCCCGCGCTAGTGGGCAGTGAGTTGGAAGAGCTAATCTCAAAGGTGCTGGACTCATCGTCGAGCACTACGGCGAAGCCATGCTGCGAGTTCGACGACACACACACGTCCTCCACATCCTCCCGCAGCGTGGACATGGAAGCGAAGACTTCTCCCGGTGCTGCTTCCTCAGATCCTGCTCTCCGGCTTGTGGTGGCCTGATTTCTGGCCGAGGTGGAGCTGGAGATGGAGGTGCTGACAACGGATTCACTGCTAGCAGCTGGACATCTTCTTTCCATAATACTTTTCAGGCATCCAAAACTGGGAAGCACGCTCTCCTGAAAAAATTCCGAGAAATAATATTTTTTAGTAAACGGAAAGATTAACCAAACACTACATGGATTTATTACAGTACAAATGTAAGTTACATCAAATGATATTTTTTCGGAAACTAACGATTCCGGTAATTCTTCTTAATAATATATAAAGAGGTTTTGGTGGAGGTACAGAATTTAAAAAAATTCCCATATTATAGCGAAAATATCCTTAGATATTTTGAAAATGATCTAACGATCCCTCAGCTTTGGAAATGTTAAAAGGATCCTTCAATAATATCAAAGCTATTATTATCAAGACATATTTCCAGCATAAAACTATTCCCAAATGTATGGCAAAATTTAATAACAGCAAAGATCATTCTACGACTATAACTATTCTATACCCCCAAACCATAGGGAATGGAAGATCATTCAAATATGGACCAATTATATGATAGTAAAGATCATTCTACTATTCTATATTCCCGGATAACCGCTTACAACCCGAAATTACCATTGAAATTCTGTATTGCTCGAGGAGATCCTTCCAGCATCCAAGCTTCTCCAATACTGTGAAGATTACAAGCGAGGAGCGAGAAGATCCTTTGTGCTTAGAGAACCGAAAAGATGATCCGAAATTCCCACGCAACCAACACAGACTGATGGTTGCAAAAAAAAAGATATCCGAAAAAAAGCAAAGCAATGAAAATCAGTGGGAAAAATTTGTTGTAAGCAGCAGGCCGACGACGTTGAAACTCGAAAAAGGAAATCACAAAAGTGCATCGGATCGGCGGAAGAAGAGGCTAAAACGGCGCGAAGTAGAATGGGAAAAAGAAGACGAAACGGGTATTACAACAACAAAACAAGACACGGCACTCACACAAACACACCCATACAGGCACACAGGCAGAAGGAACGAGCGAGAGCGAGGGAGACAAGGAGAGAGGCAGTAAAAAGGTATTGTGACTGGAAGAGGAGAGGTGCGGGGTGGGGCACAAGGGGAGATGACGAGAGCGAGAAGTAACGGACGTAAGAAGAAGAAGCACCAAAGATACACAGCAGCCGCACCACCAACAACAACACTAGCTGTACCAACAACAACAACAACAACGTCATGTACACCTTGCAATTCAAGCCGCTATCTTTTCCCTCCGCTTTTGACTGGCTTACAGCGATGATCAGCACGTGAAGAAGTCACCGTTGCCGGGCGGGAATGAGTCACTGGTCACAGTCGCGGGATAAGGAAATACAGAAGGGCGGAAAAAGAAGATGGAGGGCTTACGGAATATTAAGTCACATATTAGGTTTATAATACAAAGCCAGGGGTCAAATTTCTCGGTCACATTAAACCCAAGAAATATTTCCCTTCTAAATATATAAAATTATTAATACCACATAAATGTTTAAATTTATTAATTGATTACTACATATTAATCACTAACATAAAAAGTACCCCAATTACTAAACACATTATTTAATCGGGAATGTTGAATCACAAGTTCAAAGTATAACGGTCTGAGAGACAGATAATATTAATAAATATTATTACATAATAAGAACGTAACGAAAAAGCTTTAAAATATGAACTAAAACAATTATTGATCCTTGCTAATCACAATGACTCTCTTAAAAAAAAATTCTTAAACCACAAAGTCGAACACCCTAATCTGTGACCTCTAGAAGAAAGCAAATAATATAAGTTCCATTGCAATATGGGTAACAAAAAATGAACATCTATTTAAAGATCAATCACCGATCCTTCGCATCAGTCACAGTGACTTGGGAATCACTGCTGCGCATCTCTGCCAGCTTGACAGCAGCTCGACCGCCGACTGTCCGTTTCTCTTGTCTGTCATACAGCATCAGCATCCTACCTCACAGGCACACACACACAGCCACATGCACAAGGGAAAAGGGATCGCTGCAGGCAGAGATTCAAAGGAAGAAGCAGAAGAAGAGCAGACAACGGACAAAAGGGGCGAGTGATCACAAAGGAATTTTCAGCGCTCCTGCTGTTGCATCACTCGCAATTGAGAGAGATCAGATGTGCAGGCATTCTCCGTACGTTTTCCCTCTTTTTGCTTTTCTCTTTTCGCTTCCCACCCCGCCCCGCCCCGTTCCGTCCCTTCCCGCCCCGCCCCATCCCTGACCATATTGGCTGTTGACCTCCCGAAAAAGAAGAACATTTTTTAGGGTCGCCTTCGGGTCGTCTCCGCTTTCTCACACCGTTTTACCTGTGCCAGAGGACATGCGAAGCGAAGCGCTGGAGAACAACGTTTTTTCTACTCTCTCTTACGGGAGTCGTCATAACCATTCACACTCACACACATGTACAGCCCAGAACTGCGGTTATGTTTCTCCACAACGAGAGTAAATTAATTTCATGGGCAAATTCCTGGCGTTTCCTTGTGGGTTCTAATGCCCCTAACCCCACTTTTCTGCACCTGCAATGCAACGGATGGAATGGCGGAGGAGGAGGAGATGGAGGACGGATTGATAATTCGTGGAGCAAACAACAAAAGAAAAATGTGAACATTGTTGTACACACACCAACACATTGAGAGACACGCACACACCAACCCGCTCTGACGGAGATGTGTTTTTTCTCAGCCAACTCCTTTAAATTGTTTTCTCAATTGTTTATCATCGAATGGAAGGCTGGAAAACACTCCCTCAGCTTGCGGCTGGCTTAATTATTTAACTATTTAACGCGTGTAAAAAAAACTTTTTGCTCGGGGCCCACTCACACACACTAGCACGCGCACACACGATGTCAATCGAATTTTTCACATACGTTTTGGGGCCGTTGCTCCGTCGGAGGATTGCGAACGCTGCCTGGATTGCAGGGGCTGTTGACTCTGGCTCTGACTAATTATTTGTTAGATACATGCATGCTAATTTCGGACTTTTGGCAGGCGAAAAAAAACGAATGCGGATCAAAGTTTAATGAAATTTGTTGAGGAGTGTTTACACCTCGTGCGAATATTAAATACAAACCGCCTATCGGTGTGGGGCGAGTGTATCGATTGCAATCGATATCAATGGGGCTAGGCATGGATTGGGGGTGGATTCACTGGTTATCGGAGACTCTGGCATCTCTGTTTAGAGAGCCCGGTTAGGGGGTGGGAAAGGTGGCAGCTCTTGGGGGATTCTTTGTAGGAATTACAAAGTAGGAAGTACAAAGAAGTACAAAACTGGTTTGATATAGTAGGCTGATTAGTTGGCAACCTTTAAGATTTGTTTTGATGCTCCACATTTGGTAAAAGTCCGAAAATCCGTGACTATAAGAAACGTCGCGGTTAATTTTTTGTAAAGGTGGCAGCTCCACCTGTGGTATTTTTTGAAGGAAACGAAATTAACCATTTTAAAGATAACGAATTGGTTTATAATTCAAACTATTTTGTTTTTCACTTTTAAACATTCTTCTTATATGTTCTGGCATAGAACGGAACAGAATAACCTTTGTGAAAAACCCATCAAAGTAACTGGAATTTGGTATTTTCTGGCTTGACACCTTTCGGTCACACTGGCACAGAGAACTTGGAATTTTCGAATTTTTGACGTTCGCGATGGCTGACTTTGGGGATGTTGTGTCGGAATATTTCGACCGGGGCTTAGTCCTGGTCATTGCCGACCTCCTGAGCCTGATCACCGTCTCCTCCTGCCTGGTGATCAAGGTGCCCCAGATCAACACCATCCGGGAGAACGAGTCCTCGAAAGGTGACATAAAGCCCACGCAAATCTCGGTCAGATCCTCCCACTCACTTTGGTTGATCTTTCTAAATAGGCATCAGCGTTCTGGGACTATGCCTGGAGTTGTTCAGCTACACGGTGATGCTCTCGTACAACTACTCCAGTGGTTATGACTTCCTCTCCTACATGGAGTATCCTGTTTTGCTGCTGCAGGAGTATGCCTTGATCTACTACGCCTTTAAGTACCAGGACCTGCTCGGGATGAAGACCCAAGTGGTGGCCATCCTCTACTCCATTGTGGTCACTCTTGTCTATCTCAAGCTCTTCCCCATCATCATCCTTAAGTTCCTGGTGGTGAGTAATGCTAGATATCGCCGAATCGTCATTTGATTAGAACAGACCTCTTGGCCAGATAACAAAACAAACACAAACCCGTTTCCCCACTTTCAACTCCAATTAACTAATTGGGTTTCCGGCAAACGGGTTTGCTAAGATTTGTTTAGTTTAACTTTTAGTCTTCAAGGGCGGCTCTTAACTGGGCAGCATCTTCTAGTGACCAAGGTCATCAGGTGTATATTATTTGAGCAGCTATTAATACCCTCGGCAACCAAATTAAATTGATATATATGTGGGATTTTGTTTACTATACCTTTGCAGAGGTTATTATGGTTGTGCCCAGATGCAGTCTATAAAGGATATATATTCTTGATCTGCATCAAAACCGCGCTCTTTTGTCTTTCAGTTTCGTTTAACGATTGGTAAAAAAGTAATATAACTTTGTTATTTTTAAAAATAATTTATTGATTCCTTAGACATATCCTTTAATTGACAGCCTAGACCGATCCACATAGTTTCATTAAAATCGGAACATAATATCATAGAACCGTTAGGAACGAAAGAAAAATAATTCAATCCTGAGAAATATACTTTTCTTAAGGATAAAAGCCGATTCGAAAAGTAAAAACCAAATCTGACACCTTTATCTTATAGCTGGTATCCTAAGCTTAATGTTTAAATATTTTATTATATTGTCTCTTTTAGCCTTTCTGCACCCCGATTGGAGCTACGAGCAAGGTGCTCCAGCTGCTGGCCATACTCAGAAGCAAGGATGCCAGCTCAGTGAGCAGAACTACCTGGGCGCTCTCCGCCTTTACCAATATGAGTGAGATTACCTCTACAAATTCCCATTAAAAGTAACCTGAATAACCCTTTTTTAATCCCTTACAGCCCGCATCTACACGGTCTTCTTCCAGTCCCACGACTGGATGCTGTTGTCCAACTTCCTGATATCGACCTTCCTCAGCGCCTCCGTCTTTGCCGCTGCCTGCTTCTACAAAAAGAAGGCGAAGGCGGAGTAGAAGCCTCGCCAAGATTAGAAGAGCTCAACATAGATAATTCTTATCAGTCACCGTTTTAATTCTAATTGCTTATCTGTTTTAAATTGATATTACAAAGTCTGCTTTGAATACGTTTGCAGTTCTATATTGATATTGCAAGTTCTACTTTGAATACGTTTTTTGGTCTACCTCGATTAGCTGTCCGCGTAGAAGGCCACTGCAATGGCCCCCAGAACGGTCAGAATGGACACCGCATAGATGGCCCATCGTTGCCAATCCACTTTTGTCTTGGCGGGACCCACATCCACGGTCTTGCGCTCCTTGTGCTTGCGCTTGCCGAACTTTGCCTCGAATCTCTCCAGCTCCAACCGGTTGCGCTCCTCCTCGTGTCGTCGCTTCTGCTCCAGTTGCTGCTGCTCTGCCGCCTGGGCCCTGCTCAGCTCCTCCTTGCATTGGTAGTCGCATTCCAGTTGGGTCTGCCCCGCCCGATGCTTGTCGCAGGCAATCTCCTGCTTGAGCCGCTTGCACGGGCAGTAAATGCGAACCTTCTTGCGACACAACTCTGGGTTGGGACACTTGCCCGTGTGGCAAATGGCAGTGCAGCGATGCGAGCAGGGATACTGCAAGGAAATCATTACTAAATTGGAGTTATCTTTGGTTGTCGGAAACTTACATTCTTTAAGCAGCGATTGCCACAACTGCGCAGCTTCTCCCTGCGATCGATGATCTCCTGAACGGTGCCAGCCTCATCGAAGAACTCGCTGCACTTGTACACCAACTGGTTGAGTCCGCAGTGACACTTGCTCTTGATGATGAAGTTGCAGGGCGTGCAGGGAGGGGGATGACAGCCCTTGGGGCAGGCGTGGATGCAGCCCGGGGGTCGGGGCACACTGCAACCCTCTTCGCAAGTGGTGCAGCCAGCCTGCTGATTCATATCCTTTGGATCAGCCACCACATGACAAACCAACGAGCACTTGTGATTGCCACACTTGAGCTGACGCGCACACTTGCGCTGGCAGGAGCTGGGCTTGGAGTTCCAGCAGGGCCAAGTGGCCACCTCATGACCCCCAATGCAGGTCACAGTGACGCCTTCCTCGCAACGGGGATGGGGCAGGGATTTATATTCGTACTGCATGCGGAATAATTTAAAAATTATTAGCAAAAATCTGTTGGAGTATACAAATCCAACAACTGACCTTTTTGGCCTGTGGCCTAGCATCTTGTGGCTTGTTTACCCGAACAGCCTCATGGCATCTAGCCTTGCAGATGTGTCCGCATTTACTTGCCTCATTGGGCAGACCACATACTTGACCACAAGGCGGGCACTCGCCCTTGTGGCAGCGATGTCGGATTCCATGATGGCATTTGGCAGATATCCTGCAAAGGTTTCTATTAGCAAACCAAACCAAATTAAAGGAGGGGAAGTTTCACCTACCGACAGAGTTCCAGACACACAATGCGGGCACTTCTCTCCCTGCCGCAGGGAACGCTCCTTTTGGTCTTGCCGCAACGGCAATTGATCTGGGACTCCAGCTTGCAGGGATAGCAGGGCCCATTGTGACAAACCGACTGGCACTTGTGCTTGTTGCAGCTCAGTTGCTTGCCACAGATCTTCTCGCAAGGCGGGCACTGGTCACCACAGCACTGGGTGGGGGAAAAAATCCTTAGAAATGAGCTCAAAATGTATGATTTATAGGGAGGAGAACCTTTTTGTTGCAGGCATGCTTGCCACAGTCCCGCATCTGCTTGCACTTGGTCTCGCAGGTGAACTCCTTGGAGCAGGGCAGCTCCTTGTCATGCAGCCCGCAGCGGCACTTCTTCTTGGTCCTTACCGGGCACTAATCATAAGAATTAATTTAGAGTATTTGCTTTGCTTACCGGATTGAGAGCTTACCGAAATGCAGGGCCCGCGATGGCAACGCTGGGTGCAGGTGTGCAGACCACAGGATAAGAGCTTCTGGCAGGTATCCCCGCAGGTTTCCTCCGCCTCACTGCAGGGCTTTACTTGAGTCTAGGGGTTAAAATTAGATTTAACAAGAAATCTTTAGAAATTTAAGAATTTTAGACCCACATTCTTGCCGCAAGGGCAACTCCTGACTTGAAAGGGACACTCGCCATCGGCGCAGGACCCGGCATGGCAAATCTGCTCGCAAATGTGCCGGCCACAGCTGAAGACAGCTCCACACATCTGGAAGGCAAGATGAAAAGTTAGTTGCGAACATTTTTAAAGGATATTAAGGCACCCACATTCTGACACTTCCACTTGGGATTGGAGCAGCTGACCATCTTGGACTCCCGCTGGCACTCGCAGGGCTGCAGGCTCTTGCTGGTGCAGGGAGCACACTGTCCTGGTCGATGGCACTGCTGTTTACACTTGTGTTTTCCACAGGCCAGAAGGTCCTGACACTGAAAGTTGAGGGATAGAGTTATAGGAAGAAGTAAGAGATCTTTTGTGGAGACCTACCGCTTGCTGGCACCTCCACTGCTTGTCAATGCATCGCACAGAGCGGGGCGGAGACTTCCCGCACAGACAGGAGACCTGCGCTTGCTGGGCACAGGGCGGACATGGTCCCGGATGACACAGCAGCTTGCAGTCGTGCCCGCATTTGGGCTGGAGCAGCTTGCCGCAAATCTCGCCGCAGGAGTGGGGGACCAGGAAGGGTTGCACCTGGGGATTCGCCTCTTTCCCGCAAAAGCAATTGTACTGGGTGGGCTTATCCGCAGGATTGTAATCCCTTCGACACTGCGGGCAGCACCAGTGCAGGGATTTCTGTCTCTTGGGTGGGACAAACTCGCCCAGGTGATTGTAGTGTCCTTGGGCCTGGCCATTCTGCTGCTGCTCCGCCGCCTTCACCTTCATCTGCATCATGCTATCGTTGGCCCAGCGCTGGATGCAGTTCAGGTGGAAGAAGCAGTAACAGCTCTCGCATGACCAAATCGCCTCCACCCTCCGAATGCTCCCGATGCAAATGAGGCATGTGGCTGCCCCGGAGTGAAGAGTGTTCTCCAGGAACGTCGCAGTGCGGGCGGCATCCTTGGAGGTTCCCTCCTGGGGCTGGTAGTTCTTGTAAAGGCGATCTAAAAAGTATAGTTTTAGTTTCCCAATGACACGTCACGGTGGTAGTCAATTCCAAGTCAATCGTACCCAAAATCTGCTTCTCATCCAGTTCGCCTTCATCCTCCGAGCTCGAGGCGTAGGAATTAACCAGTTTCTGGGCCGCGGCCAGATTTTTAGCCTGTGCTTTGCTAAACTTTTCCATTTTCAGCCGGCTAATCAATTACCTGTCCAACTGGGAATAATGCGATGGGGGTGGATTCCAGGGATGGAGCGCAGAGTGATAACAGCAAGATAAACAGGGGTGTATTGCAGGGCTGGCATGCTTTCAAATTATTCGTTTAAATTAAAATATATATAAATATGCAATTTCGTTTCATTTAAATTATTTCCATTTAACGTATAAACTCTTCAAGATTTTTATTTATTTAATTATTATTTAGTATTAAGCAACCTTAAGGCCTGTAATAGTCCGATGTATGCCAGCGATGAAGAGCAGGGTAAAACAAATATTAAACAAATGAATGGTTAAACTATTAGTGAGGGTTTTCTTAGCAATCATTGTTATTTTTGTAACCCGAAATATACGCTAAACAAAAAACGAAACATAAAGTTAGAATTCAACCAATATTTTTTTTGGTATTAAACAACTGTTGGAGTGCCAGCCCTGGTCCACATCTGTTTAATACGATTGCGACACCCTGGAAGGAGACCGACTCCTCCATTAGCGGGATGAACCTGTGCAAAAATTCCAAGTTGCTACGTAATCTCCGCCAGCTCTCGCTTGCTGCGCGGCAGATCCACACCCTAGAGCCTCTGGCCAATCGAGAGCTGATCCGTGTCCGTGGATCGGAGGTGGTGCCCTTCCTTCAGGGTCTGGTGACCAACGATGTGTCCAGGATTCAACAGTCTTCCTCCGCGTCCGGTCCCACCTCGCAGTATACCCTCTTCCTAAATAAGAGTGGACGCGTGTTGTATGACTCGATCATCTACCGGACGAGCAACCCCGATACCTTCCTGCTGGAGTGCGACCGGGAGGCATCCGCGGAGTTCCAGCGCCACCTGCGCACCTACCGGGTGAGGAAGCGCATCGACATCGACAGCGTAGATGAGGAGCTTAAAGCCTGGGTGTTGTTTGGACCCCAGATAGATGCGCCAACCGATTCGAAGATGATTGCCTCAACCGATCCGAGGCTGCCTGCTCTAGGAACCCGCATCCTGGCCCCCGCCGACTTGAACCGGGAAAAGATAATCAAGGGGATTGGTATCAACGCCCTATCCCCCACTCCGGAACACAACTACCAGCTGCTGCGCTACAAGCAGGGTGTGGGTGAGGGCAGTCAGGAACTGCCTGCTGGCAAGTGTTTCCCCCTGGAGGCCAATGCCGACTATCTGCACGGGGTGAGCTTCCAGAAGGGCTGCTATGTGGGCCAGGAGCTCACCGCCCGCATCCACCATTCGGGCGTGATCCGCAAGCGCTACATGCCCATCCGACTGACTGCCCCATTGAGCGCCAATCGGGATGTGACCTCCATTGCTGGAGCCAAACTGGGACGAGTTCTTGGAGCTGCCCAAGATCATGGAGTGGCCTTGCTGCGCATTGAGCAGGTCCTCAATGGCCAGGAGCTGATGCTCGACGGAGAGCCCTGTTTCGCCGATCGTCCGCTCTGGTGGCCGGAGGAAACTCCCGGGAAACGTCGCCAGGTGTGCGAATGACCCAAAAACTGATCAGGAATCGTCATTTGTTACTTAGTTTTAACGTTACGTGACTATATTTGTAAATCTTACATTTAACTATAAATATAAATTGAGAATATAAAGCCAAATATTATTTTCCCCATACAATTTAGATGGCAGTTTTTTTTAAATGTATCTAATGTCTAATTGGAATTTTAATTTTAAAATAAAAAAGCATTTCAACAGCCTGTTAAATCCAGGTGTTAACAGACCTGGATTTAACGGACTGTTAAACCTATCAGCTTATCGCTAACATCGATAACCAATAAATAGTATTTTTACATTTAATTAAATAAAAATGCTCTCGCACCTAGAATAGTTGATATTGTAAAAAAGCATTTGAATTTTTATATATTCAAACATTTCAATCCAATTACCTTTTCACTCGATACAGTATCGTTCAGTAAGAAAAGTTTATTTTTTATTTAATATTAGATATGTTGCTAAGCAAATATCGATAATATCGCGGTCGAAATATCGCAATGACACTATCGATATATCGATATAATATCAACAATCCTACTCTCGCAACAAAAAAAAGTGAGAAAACAAAACGAAAACGAGCTGCCTCCAAATACTCTCTCTCAAATTTGAAATTTTTTCGACGAGTGCGGTTGGCTTTGCTCGCGTTCGCGTCGCCAGATAACACAAAAAAAAAGAAAATAGTGTACATCGCGTCTCTGTTTGCCGTTTTTTTATTCAACTGCGCTGTAGCGGGTGAATTGTAAGAAGTGAATTTGCATATGGCCAGTGGAGGCAATTGAGTGCCACACGGAAAAGGGACAAAACTAACCCAACACCCGAATCGTCGCCGCGTGCCAAGTGAGAAAACCAAGAAACGAAATGTAAGCAACGCGCTTTTAATTTACCAACCCAACACAAAAATTAAGACCAAAGGCGTTGGCCGAGCATTAAAAAGAAAAATAAACGAATAAACGAAAAGAAACGAAACGAAAGGCGAAAAGAAACGCAGTGTAAAAGGCAGGCAGCAAAAAAAAAAAAAAAATGCATACAGGAGGAGTGGCGAACGACGAGCCGAAAACGAAATCGAAATCCGAGTCCGAGTCTCTCTAATCAAAGCAGGCCCTACTAAAAAGTCTCTCAAGTGTTTGTGAAATTCTCGCCAAAATAGTAGGGAAAATCTGACGGAAAAGGAAAACTATAAGTCCAGCTAAAAGTAACTAAGTAGCTAAGCTAAAGCTAAGGCTTGGGCGAATGCAGAAAACTCAAACAACGCCCAAGGAGCTGTGCGAGGCAAAAACAACAAGCGAAAATCAAGTAGAGGCTGAAGAAGAAGCAGCAGCAGCAAACCAGCGAAGCTGCGTTTTGTTGATTTAATTCAAGCAGACACTCCTGTATTTCGCATTTTCGAGAGCGTAAGAGCGAGATATACATTTGTATATATATATACAAGTATATATGTATATATAGAAAGAGGGAGAGTGGGAGAGCCCAGAACAGATAGAAAAATTTAAGATCACTTTGGTCCTGATATTTGGTTTCAAATCTGTGATAATGACAGGTTTATAACATTCAAAATAGTCATTTAAATATTTTTATGTTCTGGAATTTGCTTGAAAATTAAGGAAGTAACATGACAGCTTTATCTTTAATAATTATCTACTAGATGGCATTATTCTGATTAAATTTGTTTACATTTGAAGTGATTCATTTTTCGACGTTTTCATAAACTTCTCTCTAAAATGCTTAAGATCTCTGAATTTGCATTCATAAATAATGTATCTAAAGAATACAATTGCTGCCTCTTACAATGAAATGTCCTTTTGATCATCAAGTAAAAATTAATATTACCAAAAATAGAATTTAAATTAATCTCGATAATACTTTGTGATCTCTTATAAATTATTGAAGTTGTTAAATCTGAAAACTCAGGTCCAGTTAGCACAGAAAAAGTATGTCAAAGCATATTCAACATATAGAAATTTTTCTCTGTGTGCAGCCGCAACTATCATTCCAGCTAAGTGAACATGTTTTTGGCCAACATAAAACCATAAAATCTGTGTTGCCAGCAACAGCAGCAGCAGCACCAGCAGAGAGCGGCACATTTTTCCCGTGAAAAACTCGCATACACACAGATACTAACGCTCACGCACACGCACACGTTCGGTTGCTAGCTCGGGCGGGAGGAAAAACCCACAGCAACCAAACCACACCAGACCAAACCACGCCACACCACACAGCACCACCCAGCACCGGAGCGCGAAAATCATGTCCAGCTGGGCCGAACGCGTTCACAGGCGTGCCGCCGATCTTGGCAACGTGGTCACCTCCTGCGGTCATCCTGCCACAGCGCCCGCGTATCCGTACCGCCTCGAAAAGGTCAAGTTCGGGGTGCCGCTGGAGGAGGTGTGCAAGCACAACAACAACATTCCCGGGCCCCTGCTCGTCCTTATCCTGAAACTGAACAAGGAGTCTCCAAATCGACGGGATGTATTCCGCGCTCCTGGTCACCAGGGCGCGATGAAGAAGCTCATTCACTTCCTGCAGTCGGGGCGGCTGGTCAATGTGGACAACTACTCGGTGTTCACCATCGCCAGTGTGCTGAAGAAGTTCCTCCGCAAGATACCGAATGGGATATTCGGGCGGAGCGGCGAGATGGAGCTCTTTGCCATCAACGATCTGCAGAACGAAGCCGAGCAGACGGATCGTTTGCACAGGTGAGTTGAATGTGCGAGATACATATACAACGGGGGTCGGGTAAATAGTGACAAATCAGGGGGTACAGGTTATATAAATTTAAATATTTGCTTCGTAACTGATAAAATATTTGAGGATATTGTTGAGTGTTTTTAAATGTGAAATTGTATTTTTAAAAGGTAAAAGATTGAAAAAATGTAAATCTATACATTGAATCCTTAAATCATTATCTCGTGCAAAGATATATAGTATATCTAGTAGCATTCTTATTTTTAAAGCAATAAAGTAGGATGTTTTCTAATTTTAATCGATTTTAAAATCTTTATTAGAATATCAGAAAGGTTATTGAATTCAAAATGAAAACTAATGATTTAAGACATTATTTTTTGTAATGGTCTTTCTATTTTTAAATTTCCATAAATTCTTCCAAGACGACATGGTAATATATTTTAAAAGGAGTGTGCCCGGCAATATAATAAATTAATTGTTAACAAATTAATGTAGAGAGGCTCCTTATCCGGAATGGATAGTATTCCCTCGAGCATTAGTATTCCACACCACATCCAGAAGATACTCAATGCGACTTGTTGATTACAAGATATTATCATATTCACTTCAACTACTATTAGTGCAACCGTAGCTGTGAGGCGCACACACACACAGTAACAAAATCCAAATCAAACACGATGTGTTCGTATTCCAATACATATATATTTGTATATATATATATTTATTTTTTTTGTAAAGTAACTAGCTTGCGGTAAACTTGCTGAACCGGATCTGTAGATTGTAGATTCGGTTGCAGCCTCAAGAATCTTCAGGGGGAGTTAATTCACTGGAAAGCTCAAGCCTTGCCTTTGCCTGTTGTTGTTTTCGTAGCTCTTCTGCTCTTCCACTTGTTTGTTGTTTTCCTTATTGTTTTTGTTGCTTGGCACTTGTTGACACATTTGTGTGGATTTTCACCAATTTTCACTTGAGCGTTAAGCGTTCGCTTAACCCTTAGATGTGCCTAGCAATTTACATAATTGTGTGCTGGCAGCGATGGAAAAAAAAAACAAGCTGAAAAAATGTTTGGTTTTATAATAAACAGTACAACTTCTAAAGCTTGAAACTCCAAAATATATTATATTAATATCTGGATTACTACTTAGCTAAGTAAACTTGCAAGTTTAAGATTTATTATAAAATAACAAAAGATTTTCTTTATAAGAAATTAAAGTGGTAGTTGAATAATGCTTTTAGTAGGATTGGAAAATGGAATTCGTTGGAATTGTAATTAGAATAAAGTGTTTTTCATTTATAAAATATCCGAATTTTAATTTCAAATATTCTTGGAAAAATGGGATATATTTAGTATATTATAGATTTGGTCGAAACTTGATAATATTTATAGCCTGACAATTAATTTTCCCATCTTCGACGGTTTCTTGAGAATCTTTCAAGTTTTAGTATAAATGCTTTTAATTTGAAACGATTATCTCCTGGTTGAAAATTTCCCTTGGCCAAGTTTTGAGCTATAGAATTCCGACTGTAGATAATTTATTCAGATTTTCGCTGATTCACTATGCAGCCTTGTATGGGTATTTGATTTTTGTTTTTTGAGAAACTTGGAAATGTAAACAGAAACCGCTGAAAGGGTTAAGCTCGGATTTTTGAGAGTTGCTTTTGGTTAAGTTGTTGCCTTTTGTTGCGTTTGTTGTTGTTACAGCAATCGATTTCTAACCAACTGAATTAGAGCATAAAGCGTGGGCCAACACACTCCGAAAAAACGAAACACTCACAAACCGAACACTAAGCGTAAGCGTACGTACGCTCAATTAAAGTAAACGGAATATCTGATTGCTGCAATTCGCGATTGTTTCGCTGGTTCTTCCGCAATTTCGTATTCGATTTTTTTTCGAGTGAGCAGCAGCAGCGGCTTTGCAATAATTAACAAATCGAACATTTAGAGCCGATCAATTGCAAATTGACAGCCAGAAATGATTTGTCTGTTTGGGCTTCTCTCTATCCATCTGTTGGCTGTTGGTTAATTTGTTAAACATTCGACTTGATTGAGATGGATGCTGCTGACGCAGTAGCATCCAGCATCCAAAATCCAAAATCCAGCATCCATCGGTTACATTAAATGCCAAATGTGCGTGTAAACAAATAACGTCAGCAATAAAACATAAATTTAAAACTTCTCTCCTCTGCATGCGTAGAAATCGACCGCCAAATTATTTTCATTTTCTCGTCGGCGTCTGCTGCTAGCGGGTGGAAAGCGTAAATTTTCAGTTTGGCAACCTGTGCGTATGTCCACAGCAGCGGTGGAAATAATAGAAGCGGGAACAAGTTATATATATTTCTTTGTATTTGATTTCAACATTTTTAATTCAATTAAAAATGATTTTTTATACAAAAAGATTTGACAAATAATATTATTTTACAGAAGGCATAAATTGTTATAATAATTTAAGATTTTAGCAAACAAAATGATAATAGTACATATTGCAAAAACATTTAAATTCTCAGTAAATTCCATTTCTTTGAATTATCTTTAAACGTTTTACTTGTTTCTTATTTAAGACATTGTATCTATTGTTGTGAGCACAACTGTATGTGTGTGTAAACTTTTTAAACTTGTACAATTATATACACATTTATTGTAATTGTTGGTGCTGCTGCTTTGCTGGCTTATTTTGTTTATTTACTTTTTGGGGCAGGCGCACCAACAACAACAATCACATTGGGCAATCCGCAATCGCAATCGAATCAAACAAAATGCGAAATGGCGAAAATAGCGCCTCAAACTAAAAGATACAAACACCAACACCTTTAAAAATAGACACGCGTTGGAAACTTTGTATCAATTAAACTTAAACGTAAACGCCAACGAGAGTGGAGAAAGAGAGAGAGAGAGGCCGGCGGGCGGGAGAGCTGGATGAGGAGAGCGTGGGAGTGCGAGTGGAAGAGGGGGGTTGACCTGTTGTTAATACTGTTGTTGGTCTTGCTCTCTTACACACACACACAGACACACACACACAGATACGCTCCCATCAATTGGCACATCGTTTTCCAGCTGTTGTTTTTGCTTCTGCTTTTGTTGTTCGTTTTGTGGTTGTTGTTGCTTTGCCGACGTCACTGTTGCACGTTTTTGCAATAGACCAAAAATATAAACGAATTGTATATTGTTTTTTGTGCTTCTTCATTGTTTGGTGTAAATTACAAGCACAGCAAGAAGCGGGAAATAAAGAAACGATAAAAGCAAACCTAGAAAGCAAATCAAGCAGCTGCTAAAAGAGAGTGCTTTCGCTCTCTTGCTCTCGCTCAACAGCTCTTTTTTTTTGGAATGTCCTGATTTTCGCAACTTGTTGCCTGGCTGGACGGGAAGCTTTCCAAAGCCAAAGCTCTTTCCAACGCCTGTTGCTTTTCGGTGTGATTTACATATTGAATTTCTTAAATAATGAATGTTCTGCGTAAAATTTTGTATGAATCGCTTATTTTTAAGTTTAAAGATGTATTTTTAAAATATTCCTTAACTTAAATGCAATATTAGCAAAGATATTTGAGTACATGAAATTTATCAACAGCATTTTTCTATTTTAATTTGAAAGTTACCATTCTCCATACTCCTAAATATTGTTTCAACTCAAGGAAGTCTTACTGTATTTAATTTGTTTGCTTGTAAATATAATCTTGGTCTTATCCAGTGATTGTAATGCCAAAAGCAATCCAAAAACAAACTGAAATCTGAGTTTTTCCGCCCGATCAGCTGCCATATGCCAGCTGCTCTGTCTTTCTCTTCATTTGCAGTATCTGTATCTTTATTGTGCCCTTTCTCCTCGTCTTTCCTCAATTACGCACACTCCGGTCCATCTTGGTTGTTGTTGGCCATAGTTAATAGGTAATAGGCTATTTACACAATTGCCCGTTGGATGGATGGACAATTGTTGGATGGCTGAAAACTGCTGCGAATACTGATAAGTGCAAAAAAACGCACGCACACACACACACATTGGGAGGAAAGAAAATTTGCCGCTTTTGTTGTTGTCTAGACAAGCAAATGGCAAAAACTGCAGTACAACAGCAAAAACTAAGGGAGACAACAAAGCCGCATTGTCACAAATGGCATTAACAACAGCAGTGACAGAAAAAAGAAACTGCAAGGCAGACAACGTTCTTGTCTATAAGTCCATAAGTCTATAAGCCATCGTCATCCAACGTCTGGGAAGGGCATAAGCGCCCCCTCCTCCCTTTCACCCATTTCCAATCGCTTCCTGATTATTATTTTATTAATACTATTGTTATTCGTACGCAATGTGCATTGTTTTCTCTCTTTTTTATCGGGTTCCTAGGCGGGCTTGTTTTTTTCCTTATCGCCTTGAATTCCAGAGATTTCCCTATTGCCCAATATATTTTTGTACAACAACAATTCAAGATCCAATAAATACATTTTGAAATATTAAAATAGCCCCTCGGTTTTTAACTCTCTACCAATAAAATCAGCGAATACAGTTAGAGAAAGGGGGTATTATTTTATTGTGTATTTAAAATGATCCTAAGTTTTAGGATTGTACATACATATAGATGGGTTTTCTAAATCGTACCACACCCGGGCTTCAGACATTTCTTGGAATATCAGGTAGATTGCCATTTTATTTGCATGGATTGCTAATCAGTTTTTATTTATTTTTTTTTATCGACTGCCACCTCAGGAGTTTCCGTTTGACTTTTACTTTCCATAAATATAAACTCGAAACTGCCGCCATCGTAACGTGTGTAAACAAACCAACAATGCCAAACAAAACCAATAAATGTTAAATAAAAGCGAGCGGAACGAAAAAAAAAACAGAAAAAAGTTGTGTATACTTTATAAACATACGAAAAGCGTGGAAATTTGCGTCAGTGGAGGAGCTCTTTTGTTTCGCTAGCGATCTCTTTCTTCCAGGGTTCTTTTTGGGTTCGCACTTTTCCTTCACCCGCTCCCCCAACCCCTAGGGAATCGCCCTGAACGTGGACGATGAACGACGGATTGAACTGCAGACGCAGTTCCCAGTTCCCGAGAGGCAGTCACTAAAAACATATGGCGGAAAAACACTGACCATCATGGGTTGCTTTCTTTATTGGGTCAGGAAACTACATTTTCACCAAATGTACTATAAATTCTTATGGCATCTCAAATTTCAGTTAAATACAACTTAGTAAAATAATGCTTCGTATATAGAAATATTTTTCAAAAATAATTTATTAGTGTCCGAATTCGATTTTTACATTACCGATAAATTCTTACAACTAGAACACAACCGAATTTATTATCAGACATTCATGATTGATTACCTAGATATATACTCAAAACCAACAATCGGTTGTGGAGTGTAATCAGGGCATTGTCGTTGGCTTTGAGTTGGTGGATTGCCGGGTTTGACTGGGTGGACTGCTGGTGGCTTGGTGGGTCATAGTCGTCATCGCATATCGTGATGTTTGCACTTAGTATATATATGTTGAAAACTGCTTTTTATTATCGTGCATTCTGCGTTGTTGTTATTGCTGAGTATTGCTTTTGCTTGGTTCGTTATTATGACGTATTGTCTTTTGTATTGTGCCGACTCCGCCTTCCGAAACAAACTACAACACAATCGCCATAAACGACATAAAAAACTTGCTGTTGCTGCGGTTATGTTTTTCGCATCTGTTAAACGAGCACAAAGGCTGGGGCTTACACTTCTTACCCTCGATCTTCCGACTGAATCTTCCATCATCATCCTACATCTCCAACTTCTACACATTCTTCACACAGTGAAACATCTCGGGTATCGTTAACTTTGCGTCTCAGTCGAAATAATATTTCAAAGTTAGACTTTGCAATGTTCAAAAGTAACTTTTTTAATGATTGGCTTAGTGAATATACGAATATATAAAAGCCCCGATAATTTCATTACTTATATATGTAAGACTTTGAAGTGGAAGATTCAGAAGTATCTTCTTTTTTTCCGGTGCATTGAAACTTGGGCGTGGAAGTGAGCAGAAGAAGATGCAGATTAAGCTTGCCGCAATGAATATTGATGCTGATTTAGCAGTGCCACAGAATAAAGATACAAAAAATAACAAGCGGGCAGAGCCTCAAGATAAAAAGATACGAGTATAGCATAATTATAAAAACTGACCGATCCGGCCGGTAGCTTAGTAGGCAAAAACTATGTTCGCGATGCGATAAGCAAGCTGTAGATACAGATACAAACAGGAAAATTCTTGATTCTAGATGGCCCTTTGTTTCTTGATTCCTCAGTGCGCTGCGTAATTTTGTCAGTCATATTAACCTAATTTAAATTAATCATTTAGAACTGCGATCACTTTAATTGAATCACTATTTGTAATTGCATTCACAGCCGATTACATGAAAGCTTACTTCATCTGAACTTGTAAATCATATATATCTTTATTGTTCGATATATCCTTCTCTGAACAATTCCGTAATATCAGTCAGTAGTTGAATTCCATAAAAAATATATATGTATAATGCACTGTTTTTATGAGACTTTCAATGGCTTTATGTACACTTTGTGCGTTGTGTGGAAACTCAATTATCTCTTGTATGATATTTCACTTATCACTTACAACAGTCGGGCATAATTCACTCACTTGAACTCACTCACACAGATCTGAAACTGAATTCGAGGAGATCGCCATCGCCATCGCCTCTTGAAAGTGTCACACAAAAGAGTTTGTGGGAATATCGAGAAACTGGTTTCTCTGTAGGGCATCATCTCAGCATCTCATTGTCTTTCCATCTTCCGAGACTTTTCATACGTAACTCACTCGAAACAAATCGCATACATATAATATTGTGATAAAAAAAAAAACGGTTACAAAAGCGATTCAAATACTGTATAAAAAATTGTCCGACATTTCTCATTTTTATGAATGAACAGCACTGAGCAAGTAAACAACAAAAAGTTAACAATAAATGAGAATGATTCATCTGTATAAAATGACGCGTCGTCCGTCTGTATCTGTATCTGTCAATGAACAATACGCAGAAGCTACGCATGGCCAATATTAAAATATAAAATCGGAACTACTATTTAGCAGCGATTCGTGGAAATATATCTGCCGGTTTTTTTTTTCTCCATTTTTTTATTGCCCATTGTGTGGCTTCTTCTCTATTATTTGGCCTATTGATTATGCAAATGAATTTTAAATAAAATCGTTTTGATACCGCGCATGCGCAACGCGATTATATAAGGTATATATTCCACCTACCCTAATGGTTCCGTCCATCAATCACAAATAATCGTAAAGTTAAAAAGGTAAAAATCATCAAATGATAATGTAAACAATAAAATGCAATTACTCATTCCATTAGGGTTTTTTTTTCTTGGGATCTCTTAGGGTTCGTAAAGTCGGTTGGGATCGATTGGAGTGATATTGCTTATCTCTTCAATATCAACCGGCGTAAACACTTGTTCCGCTTGTGGTGGTTGTTGCGGTTGGCTATGTATTTTTTTAAATACCCTTTTTGGGGGGTATTATGATTTGTAAATTAATTTTGGTAACCAGTTAAATCTTGGAATTATAAATATTTTCATATTATATACAAAAAAATAATGCTAGTAAATTGTTTATTTCCAAATGTGTTTAATTCTTGTGCAAGGGTATTTCAAGCTTCGGTTTCCGGAGCCAAAGCCTCACTTATTGTTTTTATTTGATTGTGGAACAGCATTCCGCGTAATTAATGTAATTAATAAACGATTTGTACGCATTCGTTTTATGGGCGTTTACTCGCTCGGAAATGTAGTAAATTGATAATCGCGTTATCAGGCCAGAGTCACAGCCAGAGAGTTCGAGGTGATCATTAGCTTTTTCCCACTATCAGAAGAACTATCCCACATCGTCACTGATTTTTGTGGCCTCCGGAGAGTTCAAAAAACGAATTTCCAATGAAGAAGAAGCCGCAACATGTGTAATTTGAAATTGTATCGATAAGATAAGAGTTACTTTTTCTTTTTATGTTGCTTTTTGGATAACATTTACCGGCACGTTTTTCCTGTCTTTATTTACCACGAGAGTATCTGCGAAGGAAAGGGTTTACTGTGGTGTGGTGTTTGCATTTGGTTTTGGGTTGGGAGTGAACGGCATTGCTTGGGTTGTTCACATCGTCGCCTCCACTATATTGACTCTCCCAGAGTGGCTTAGCAAACAAATTGAGAAATATCAATGAACCAATGAACTAATATGCGGCAGGAACCTTGACCAACGATAACCCCCCAGGTAGGGTTCAGATGGGAGTGGCTTTTGATAAGAGAAGTTTATGACTAAGCTAATTTGCAGTGCATATTAAAATAAGTCACTTATCGGCTTCAACTATCAGAGGATTACCTTGAATAAATAGTGGAATATTTGTTTTGAATATCTAGCAAATACTATAACAATAGAGAATCAACTGATTATAATGTTTCGCAACCTCGATGGCGGAATCAAACATCATCAGCATTAACATTTAATGTTTAGAAAGTTGGAAAAATCTTATTTTATTTTTAATAAAACTAAAACATCATTAGCTATTCCAAGAAGAGTCTGGTCTATAGGTTTTCTCCAACATATTAGTGATTTATGTCTGGGTTTGAGTATGTTTTGAGCATTTAAAGGTTCCCACCTCTCACTTTGCCACTTTAGATTTCTCCATTTGTGACAGTTCATGCGGGTTCCATCATCATAAAGTTTCTTTCGGATTTTTTTCTGTACTTTTCTCTTCTAATTTTGTTTTTGCTTCTTATTCAATTAAGACGAATCCATCACTCATTCAGTTCAATTACCGATATAAGCTTGGCTTTATTTTTATGAAAAAATCTTATCAATGCATTCGACTATATTCGAATCCATGGAGCAATCCCTTTTTTTTTCCCCAACACGAAAATTCTTTCTAAATGCAACAATTATCTGGGACTAAGCCGTCGTTTCTCTCGTTAGTCGGGTTTTCTTTTTCTTTCTTTTTTTCTCTCTTTATTTCTCGAGCAATTCACACCACATTCACATCTGTAAAATAAAGCCCAGACAGCCGACATATTATAGTATAGTTCATTGTCAAGCGATTTGGCCCCCACCTCATCTCAACCCCTCCACTTATTGTTGTATCTTGGAGTTTTCACTTTTTAAGCGCCACAGCTTCAGTTCCCGAAGAGAGTGTTGCTTTAAAAGCATTAATTGATTGAGTCGACTTTTTTTTAAGTTGTTTTTTTTTTTTTTATAAATTTTGTTAGACAGCTTGCCTTGGTTGGTTTGGTTTGACTTGGGCTTGGGTTTGGGTTTTGGTTTGGTTTCGGTTTGGTTTTTTATACCTCCATCAAGTTGTGTAATGTGGTAATGTGGACGACGCTTAGAGGACCGTTTGCCAACCAGTTTTTCCTCTTCTCCGTCAAGTCGATGGTGGTGGTGCAGCTGGTGGTTGGTGGTGGGCCTCCCGAAGATACTTTGGCTTAAACATTTTGCTTCGAAAAATCATTAGACACGCCAAAATGAAAGTGTGAAGTGTGTGCGAGGAGCAGCTACTTTCTTTGATATTCGCTTGGACTTGGATTTTAATGGCCACCAGCAGTAGTTGTTGGCAATGAGTCAGTGCACTTCTGTAATACAAAATAATAATTATAATGGGATGACTAACAATTTGCCCGCCCTGCCAGCTCAACTGGTTCACAACCTATTCATTCATTCTGACCGGATAGATAAGATCTCAACAAAATATTTATGAAACCAACAATCCAATCTAGGATGCACATTCAGAAATGGGAGTGGGAAATTGTAAATATATTTCTCTGACTATATTTTTTTCGATTCTAAAGTATAAAGAAATGATTTTTGAATAAAATAACTAAAGTTTGCTATTGCGAAAATTTTCTATATATATGTATTATTGTCTGTACATAATATTTATTTATAACTTTTTTCTGGGAGTCTCTTAAATTTTTGGTGGCCAAAAAAACTACAAAATTTGATTAAATACTTTTATGGAGCACTGAATTGAAAACATAAGATAAGATCTTAAAAATTAAAAAAATATATAATGAATAGGATTATTTCTGTAAAAATATAACCCCGTTATCTGACTCAATTTCTTCGAGTGTGTCTTCTTGACAACTCATAAAATTTATGCACCGACATTTTTCTGAAAGAACCTTTCTCTTTTCTCTTTCCCTTTGCAGTCTCTTCGGCTCGCTGCCGAAATACACACAGCATCTTTTAGTTCTACTGTTTGGAACATTCCGAGTGATCGCCAGCAATGCTGCCCACGCCTCCACCGGAATGACCAGCGAGGCCCTGGGCGTGTCAGTCGCTCCCAGCTTCTTTCAGTCCTGCGTCAGCGATGGCAAAACCGCCCGCATGGAGGATGTGCTCAAGTTCAAGGTGGGTTACCTCTCTCTCTTTATATGTATCTGCAAGATAAATAATCATATTTTAATGTTGCAGGTGTCCACCAAGATCATGCAGCACATAATTGATAAGTTCGCCACCCACGATATATTCGGGCGCGAGAACTACGAATATTATGCTCGGGTCACAGGACGCATTCTCAAGGTGCAGGATGAGTGGATATGCAGCTTCCAGTATCCGCCTCCGCCACGTGGCAAATTGGCTCAACAGAGATACGCATGTGAGTGGTGCAGGGGGATTGGGATATATTTCTTAGCGTAACAACAATATGCCACTAAAAAATGAGTTCTGTTGTTTTGAGTTGCAATTATTTATTTGTGACTCATTAAAAAGGACAGAATGAGTCACGCAGTCTAATTCTGGGTCGAAACCCCACAACTCCCCGGTTTGTAAGACCCGTGCTAATAAGTTCTTATCTCTCTTGTTTTTCCGGAACAGTGCAACATTCTTTGGAGGCGGAGAAGACCTGGTTGCAGTGCCAATGCGAGCGTTGGGGCTTACGTGAGTACCACAAGAATTTCTATCGTACACTCTCGAGATATAGATAGATATATAAGCTCTCTATGTGCTTCGCTTCTGGAATTCTCCCACCACTCCACCTTGTCCGATCTAACATACTTTCTGTGTGGGGGGTATGTGTCTGGGATTACTGATAAGCTCATCTCTCTGGTCATTTGGTGTCCTGCCCCGAAAATATAAAACTTCAGCTTCAACCCCGCACTCTGTACCCATCCATCTTTGAGCTTTGTGCATGCTTAAGTAGTTTTGTTGTTTCAACCATCTCTCCCCCCCAAATCGAACTTCATCCAAATGCATTTTGTTAACCCCCTGCTGAACCCGTTTAGTCGCCCAGGAGGAGTCCCGCTCGACGCCCGCCTTGCTGACCAGCTCCAGTTCGGCGCTGGAGAACAGTGTGCTATCGTTGGGAGTCTCCCCGGAGCACTCCTTCATCGAGAGCTGTGCCCGCCTCTCCGTTTCGCTGGAGGGTCCAGGCATCTTTGCCATGACCTCCTCCCCCCTGCCGGCCAAGAAGAATGGCAGTGGGAATGGTAATGGCAATGGCAACGGAAACGGAAATGGTAATGGAAATGCCACGGACTATGACTACGATGACTATGCCGATGATGACGAGGATATTGATGAGCTGGATGGGGTCCATGACTTTGGCGCTGAGTTGGAGATCAGCAGCATAGCACCCCCGCAGGGCAGTCGAGGAATCTACCGCCACAAGCAGCGAGTACAGGCCCCCAATCCCTACCAGCAACAGCAGCCGGCTCAGCCGGACTACGATGACGACGACGACGAGGAGGAGGATGAGATGACTGTGGTAAAGCGTCGCTATCGCCAAAACAAAAAGAAGCCGCAGCCAGCGAGTAGCAGTCATCACCAGAGGCGCTTGCGCACGGGCACCAAGAGCCTGGACGGCGGCGGGGAGAGGCGTCCCTCGGGATCGGGACCGGCTGCAGCAGGAGCTGGGAACCCAACACCGCCCAAGCTCAAGCAGCGGACCTGCAGTCGCTGCAATCGCGGAATACGTCACAGCAGCTCTTGCAGCTCCAACTCGGCGGGAGCAAGTGGCTCGGCCTGCGGAGTGGGAGGAGGAAACGGAGGATCGGCAGGATCCGGAGGAGGAGGAGGAGGAGCCGAGGGCGGCATGACCATGGAGGAGCTGAGGGCCGTCAATCGCTATGCGGAGAGCACCAAGAGCCTCTCGTATCTGCCACAGGTGAGGGACGAGTTCCTGCTGGGCTCACGCATTTCCGTTTGAGGGATTTGCAACCGCTCTGAGTAGATCGTACATATATATATATGTATATATATATATATATATATCCTNNTCTCTAAAAAAGAAAAATGCTCGAATCCTTTTAAGTTTTTATTTTTCTTATATATTCTTTTTTGCAGGAAAGAAAAAGAATCAAGAACCAAGAATATCTTAGCTTTTAAGTTTTTCTTTTTAGTTTTCCTCTTTATTTTCTGTTGCGAACTTTTGAGTTATTTTTTGTATTTCGAATCTTAATCCTAATCTCATTTTACCTTTGTTTCTTGTGTTTGAATTTTGTGAATTGGAAATGTTTCCCCTTTTCTAATCTATAATCTCTAATTTTGTAATATCTATCCACTCACTCTGCTCTTTGACTATCTCTTTAACTCGAATCACTTAGCAAATTGTTCGAAATTGCTTAATTTCTGGAAATGTTTGCCTAGTTTTCTTTCTCTGTATGATTTTCTAACCAACCAAACGAATCTTTGCGCCTGCCCAGAAAAACAACAACAATTACTTACACAACAACAAAACAAAACAAAAAAAAAACAAAGAAAGAAACAACCATCAACAACACACATTTAATATTATTGTAAAACTTAAGAGATTGATGAAAATACTCCCCCAAAAACACGCATTTTACACCCCAACAAAACGGTACAAAAAGTACAATATTATTTACTAAAACAACAACAACAATTATATATTATAACTCTGTACAAAACTGAAAAGCGGAGCAAAATCATTTAATTATAACTTTTAATTTTCTTTCTCATGTTTATATTTTTGCTTTCATTTTTCTCCCATTTTTATATGTTTCTCTTGAAAAGAAAAAACAAACGAAACCATTTAAGACAAAACAACAACAAAATGTCAAATCATTCCAACAAAACCATACAAAAAACATAACATAACATTTATAAATACACTTTTATGCCCAAAGACCTATTTTCACTAAATAAAAAACGAGTGCTAAAAATATTGCAACAAAATAAACCAAAACACCATTGCGTATTTAATAAATCCAAAATAAAAAATCTTATTGGGAATATGAAAAATCAAGCATGAAAGTTGAAGAATTCTTTATCGGTCTAATATATATGTTGGAATTGGAAGACATTATCTGTAAATATTAGAAGCAATTTTTTTAGATAAATCAGTAATAAGAAGACTAAGACTATAGGCTTGAATACATTTTTTTTTATATTTATCTGAAAGTTAATATTAAAGAGTTTGCAGAATTATAGAATTAAATAATGTAAAAGGGTTTTAGTTAAGGGATAATTAAGAAATTCAAAATAGGGAAATATGAATATTTTGGGAGGAATAATTAAGAATGGGTCAAAAATTCATCTTCTCAACTTTTCTGGACCCGAAAAACTTGGATCAAGTATTGCTGAAGTATATATACATATATTTTCCAACAAAAAAACACAGTTAATATGTAGTTATTATTAGATGTAGCACAAAATGTACAATTTAGTTATTATTCCTATTATTTGTTGTTAAAAAAAATAATGTGGCCTATTAGAAACACAACCATTTGTATTATAAGCAACCTGTTTGATTTTGTTGTAATCTTTACTAGTTTGTAAAATATTTAAGCTACCCCAAAAATATTGTTCAATTGCACTTTATTTTCTTGTTATTATTTATCATATATTTGTATATTTTCTCTCTGTGTTGTTCTCTGTAGCTTAGAAGCCTGCTTTTGTCTTGCATCCGTATCTGTATCTGTATCTGTATTGTCTTTAAGTTGTTTGCTGCACTCTGCATAGATTCATGTAGTTCTAGAGCTTAACCAAAAATAACATCTAAATGATAAGCCAATCAAAAACAAAACAAAAAAACATTTACGCAAAGTACTACAAAACACGAGCAAAAAAAAAAACACAAAATTGCATTTGTAATTAATCTTACTTTATTCTTGAATGTTGTTCTCTCACCTCAAAGATAAGCAAAAACAAAAAAAGCGCTTGTTGGCGGTTTTCACTCACTGAATGTTTCTTCTTAATTATCATAAGGCTTGTTTCCAAATATCTGAGGGTTATTCCTGGTAAAGTTATTATCAAATGAATATTTCATTTACCTTTTTTTTTGTATTGTACAAAGCTTATTTTACTTGCGAATACCCTAAAATATTTTTCCCTCAATCATTTTGTATTATCCTGCACTCTTTCCCCCACTGCGCTGCTGTACCACTAAAAATGTTACTGATTTTTAATTTGTTACTGTGATTTATTATGATTTCAATTGAAATATTTTTGTTTTGCCTTTTAAAGTTTAGTTTGTTTACGTTTAAATGAATCAAGCAAAGCAAAAATTAAATACAGCTAAACAGAAATTTGAATTTAACAAAAACTCTAATGCGATAATTTTGAATCCCCCCTCGTCTTCCCAACAACAACCACACGACAACAACAACATCAACAACAACAACTACAACTACAAACAATGAAACAACTGCGAACAATGTTTATAAACCTTATAAATGAAAAACAAAAACAAACTGAATGGATGGGTTAGGTTCATGAACGCCAAACCGCCAGGATGCGGACCCGCTCCGAATGGTTTCTGGGTCCCCGAGATGCCGTCGTCACCCTGCAACTGCCGGTGGATACTTGCAGCAATTGTTGTCTGGTTGCCGCTGCCGCAGGATACTTGGGCGGGGGCAGCACCCGGGACATGCGGCAGGCCCAAACGGAGGGAGAAAGGAATCAGGCGGCGTTGCTCTACCACTTGTATCGCCGGCAGCAGCAGCAGCAAAGAGATCAGGAGCAGCGGGACGACATGATGGACACCGAGGATAGCTACGGACAGGAGCAGCAGCAGCAGCAGCAGCAACAACAGCAGCAGCAGCAACAACAGCAGCAACAGCAACAGATACATTCCAAGGGCCTCTTGAGGCCGCCGCCCATGCAACATCACCAGCAGCAGCAACAGCAGCAGCGTCGCCTGCTGCTGGACGTGAATTCGGGTACTTATAATGCTCCAACGCTCATCTACAACAACACCATATGCAACACCACCAGCACCACCACTAACAACAACAACAACAACAGCAGCAACAACAGCCATCAGCAGGATGTGGCTTGGCAACTGGGCAACTCATGCTACTACTCCACACAATGCTTGACCACCATCCATCACCAGCCGGCAGCAGTTGTTGTTGTTGCTGCACACAAGAAGGAGGCGGCGACGGAGGAGGAGGTGGTGACCTCCGATGCTGATTCCCTGGACGGTGGAGTGGGCTTGCATCAGCACACCCTGCAGGCCCACGAGTTGCAGCAGCATGTGGAGCCACTGGGCAGACACTCCACCCCCATGATGAGGCAACGCAGGCACCTAACCAGCAATGCCCCCTCGCTGTATCAATCATTCGAGGTGACCACCGCCTCCTCTAACACCACCTCCAACCTGAACAGCCAGCAAAGTATCAGCAACAACAGCCAACCTAACAATAACAACATTGCCAGCGTTATTTTCAATGTTTTGGACTTTTTGTTTTGATAAAGAATGACAAAAAAAAAGAAAATTAAGCTGGAGACAGATCAGATTGGAATGGAATATTGAATAATGTCTTGTGTTTTGTAGCTACCAATTGCATTACAAATCATTAAAACTGCTTATGTCCAACTAATGCTAAACATAAAACAGATACTATATATGTATATAGTATAAAATTCGAATTATAATTTATTTTATGTGTTTATCATGTGTGAAGATGTGGAAAACTATACTTAATTGTTTAATTGCATGAGAAAAGAAACGGTTTACCATGTAATTTATATTTTATTTTTGATAATTATTTGTAATCTGTGTGTGCGAGTGTTTTGTAATTTGCTCTCATTTATTATTTGGCTTTTGTAACAATAAATTGTATTATTTATTTATACTGTGTATAAAGGAAAAATCCGAAATGTGAAAAAGCTTTTTGTGTTGTTCTTTGATTATTACAAATATGTGTTTCACACTCTTTGATACATGCATAATTATGTGTGCCGTACTTGTTGTTGTTTTCATTAATTTTGTACTACTACTAACATTTACATATGTGTTGAACATTTCTGTGTCACGAGTTGTTGAAGGGTCGAAAAAGGCGCATAAAGCAGCTGCAACAAACTCACCAACAACATCAACATTGTAAGCCATGACATGAGCCAAATGCTACAACAACAGCAACAACTCACCAACATTCACCAACTCAAGAATCAAATGATTTGATTACCTAAACAATACCCATCCACATCGAAAGAACACTCATCAACCTATATAATTTCTCCTCTTTCTTTCTTTATCCCCGACTTGTGATCCTCCAGTTGGCAACATCCGTTTGAGTAACAGCGCCGAGTCCATTCAGTATGCAGCCCGACGTCCCCATGCCAACACCAGCAACATCGCCAGCCTCCAGATCAATCCCACACTGGGCGGGGCCACCATCAGCGCCCACAATCCCACCAGCACCACAGCCAGCCGGAGGCTTCTCATCAATGTTCCCCGGCAGTATCGCTCTTCGCTGCGGCGCAACAAGGAGAAACAGATCGGCGGCAATAGTCAGAGCAACAGTAGCAATAGCCTGGGCAGTGATCAGCTAGCCGGGAATCCAGGAGCAGCAACATCCACCGATGGTTTCCAGGCCCTAAACAAACCCCTTCTGATGGTGGGACTGCTTCCGGGTGCGGAGCAGCCTCCTTCGGTGAGGAATTCCATAGCCGAGTGCGGGATGCTGGGTGCCGGAGGGGATGAGCAGATGGACTTGGGTCTAATGGAGTGCAGCACCACGCTGAGCTTCAAACCACCGAGGCTGTAACAGCAGCATGCTGAGGATGGCGCCAAGGAAAACTAAATTGATAAGGAGGAGGAGGAGGAGGACAACCAACCAATTGCTATTACCATGTTAAGATCTAACCACTTTTTTAAACGAGACCTAAGCGAAGAACTTTTTTAATACGTATACTTCCACAAAAACACACACAAATCGGGGGGTGGTCCTAGAAGTATCTAGGGTATAGATAGATCAAGAATTTAAACGCAGCTAAAATAATGTGAAAATGTATTTTTATAAAGTAGTTACTTTACTTTACTTTATTTTATATTTCATTTAAATAATTTAAAACATTTTTGAAGTAAAAGAATACCCCAAAAAATATTTTTTAGAGCTCTAAAATAACCCAAAAATCTAAAGAATCTAAAAGTATGCTTAAAATTGCTGATAATATTTGAGATCTCAGTTCCAAGCCCTACTTTTAAATATTTCTATCGAATTCCCTGCGATTTCTGTGACTCGCCCCCGAAAAATACATCATCTATATTAGACTATGCTAAATGATATAAATGTATTTAATGTGTATAGCAAGAAAAGGCTGATTTTCTTTAGTTAAACAAAACAAAACGAAAAAAAAAACCAAGAAAGAACTTAAAACAAACATTTACAACTGAAAACTAAACTATATGTGTAACGCAACAAATTGCCAAATTTTAATCAGCATTCATGATTCGTTGTGTAAATTAGGTTGACTTTACTCTATGGTTTTGATTTTTAGTCAAGAATCCTAAATCTCAAACTTGAACATTGTCAAGGATATAGAAATAGTAAACGAAACTTTCACACCTGATCGCAAACCGAAACAACGAGACACGAATAATGCCTCAACCGTAAACTTTATAAACTTTAAAGAGAATCTGAACAATCTAATCCAGCGATTTCGAACCATTCTAAATGATATATCTCTAAGCTATGCAAATCAAATGAATGAACGAAGCTCCCTCAATGCAATCAAACATCCGAATTAACAATTCAGCAGACTTACATTCATTTCTTTTGATAACAACAGACACAAGTACAAAAGCAAAACTAAACAGAAACCAATCGAAAATATCTAATATATCTATATATGTAATCTATATTATTCTTACAAAGATGAAAACAACAAATTTTAGCATTTAATATATCTAGTTAAGCGTTTTCAAATTATATATGACTTAATTTACTTGTAACTGCGAACGGAAATCAATTTTTGTAATTCGAAGATGTTTATTATGTGTACATATATATATGTATGTATATATATGTGTATGTCTGTGTGTCCAAGATATATCTCTAAAATGTATATTTCTACACGATCTGCTAGCACAGCCACAGCTCTTCCCTCGGGGAAATCAGAACGAAACAGAGAAAAAAAACATCAAACTATAATCGAGATAATTCCATTCGAAAATATAAACTAACTTGATAGTTTTAGATAGTTCCAATCCAAGTATATGGGATCTATATCGATTCTATTTCCACACTGCCCTTAACAACAGTTCTGTTTCCCCTCCCAAACTTGCAGATTTTTTCAGCTTCAAATGAAAAATTCTATGCAATGTTGGAATAGGAACAAAATTTCCTCGATGTGTTTTTTGCCACAATTTGTGAGTTTGTTAAATTGAATTTACATAATTAATATAATCTAATTGTTAGTTAAATATATTGAGAGTTGAAGATACAAATTCTTTGGCCATTTCGTACGTAGTATGAAACGAATCCATTATATATATATACATTTAAATTAAAAGTAGTTGTTAAAACTCTGAATGTTGCCCAGAACGAAGGATGTTTAAAATCCAGAAAACACCAATTTGTTGATTAGAAATGAGAAACAAAACTACTTTATCGACATCATTTTTATTGCTGTGTATGGTAGGCTATAAGCTATAAAATATATATATGTATAAATCTTACAGAGTACGAGTTCGAGTGAAGTACATTCATTAGCCCCTAAAATACTATTACATAAATATATATATATATATAAATTGTATTGTAAATGATGACGGAAAGGTTATATAGATATAGTGAGCAGGATCTGTTCCATACAATTTAAATTTCAATTTGCATTGCATCGAGCAAACTGCATTTCGAATACATTTTTCAAATATATTTTCATTTTCTTTTGATTTCTCCCGTCTTTTCACTTTTTTGAGACATTTTTCATTTTGTGAATGTTGCACTTTAAGAAATTCTGTATACAAATCGAAAACAAGAGAAAAGAATCATACATATAATGTAACTCTTAATTACTGAATGGAAAAGAATAAATAATTCGATTGAAAAACTAATAAGGGCGGGACTGGCTTAAGTTTCTGTTTAAATCTTAAATGCTAAACCTTAAGAACACATTTTTGGTCGAAAGTTGCGCTCGTTTTTCCTAAGCTCTGCAATTGAGTGACAAGTAACCAGAAAGTTGGGAATTTTGGGGGGAAGATCGGAATTTAATGTCTAAGGATAACTAAAAAAAATATGTATATAAAAATATGCGCAAATTAATCATTCAAAAATAACTTTTGACGCTAATTCTGAGATTTACTTGGTGGTGATTTAAGTTTACGCAAAAAACACTCAAAACTTAATGGAAGGAAACTTGGTATCATATAGGATACTGAGTTACATCAGTTCATTTGTTTTATATATTATATTGGGTCTCCTCAATTAAACAAAAGTTGAATCCGGAAATTCTTTATATAGCAATACGTTATCCTTTCATAGATCTAAAGTGTGTAAACCAAGCAAATGGTTCTTAAAGACACTTCTAACCTTTGGTCTCTGAAATAGCAATACCATATTATTTTTTAACAGGTTTATCCCAATCTCTTACTGGAATTTCAATTATAGAATCTCCCAATCCATTCTTACAAAGCAATTCCCAACATGTTGGCTACTTGTCAGATCAAATCCCAAAGGGCCTTAGCTGCGAACCTAATTGTACAGAGCTCTATCCACTAAAATGCCGTGCTCGATGAGGAAGCTCTCTACGTCGGAGGCGAAGAAATCGTCGCTCAGATCATCGGTTAGCCGCACAAAGTTCCCGATTAAGGCCTGGGCCTTGTAGACCAGCAGGGCGGGCAATCCCTTGGTGCGGAAGTCCCGACTCATTCCAGCCACGGAGCTACAGATCTTGGCGAACTTGATGGACGGATAGTCGCTGGCCAAGCTGTCCAGGCACTTGTTCAGCGTGGAGCAGGCCGACAGATTCCTCTCGTAGATGTGGATAATGATGGTGGTGTGCTTGTTTTCCTGCTCGACGCAGGCCAAGAACTCTTCGTGGGTGGTCAGTTGCTGCACCTTTCCGAACTGCTGGTGATGGCCTGTCTGCCGCAGCATCTCAGCCATGCGCTGCTTCTGGAACTGCTGCAGGAAGTCCTCGCTCATCAGCTCATCCATCTCCGCGTCCAGCTCCTCCTGTCGCTTTCGCTCCTCATCCTCGGCAGCCGTGGCCGTTGTCATGCTCAGCTTCTTGGCCAGGGCCAATCGCTGGCGTTCGGTTTCATCACGTCGCTCCGCCTCCAGTTGCTTGAAGCGCTGCCAATCCTTGACCACCCCCTTGGGTCCCGTATTGGTGGATCCCTGCTGACGGAAGCCCCCCGGTGGAGCTGCATTTGGATCAGTGTTGATGGTTAGTCCGGAGGGCTTGCCAGCCCCTTTTCTGCTGTCGCCGTCGCCGTCGTCGCCATCGTTGTCCTCGCCCTCGGAGCTGCTGCAGTAGTACTCCAGTTTCTCACCCAATAGTTTGTCCTCCAAGGTGGCCATTGTTCCTAATTTCTCAGGTTTTTATTTGATTAATTCACAACCTAATTAGTGTGAAAACAGCAGAGTGACCGTTTAGGGAATACCGGAAAATACCCTGGAAGGGAATACCAGAAAATACTGAAGCAAGAAATACTAAAAAGTAAAAGAGTATTGATTCTGAATTTCTCTTAATTTTGTATCAGAAAATTGAGAAAAATATTTCTCACAACTTTATTGAATTTTAAACTTTTAAATAATTATTTACTGGCTAAAATATGTGAAATACGAAATTAAAAATATGCCAGTATTTTAAACGTTAAAGAGCTTTCAAAAGCTTTACCACTAAAATCCATTCTTAAATTAACGAATTTTAATGCAGTGATAGATACGTTTTCTTTTATTTTATATGTTTAATAAATATAAAAAATTGATTATAAAAAATGTAGTATAATTATAGTTAAGTGCACAATATTATACTTAATATAAACACTTTTAATATGCTTATCGCACTTCTAAAATAAACTTAAAAAATAAAGCTTAAATGCTAAATATTGATTAGAGAAACTTTTAAAAAATCAATTAAATTCAATACCTCACTTTATGAGTCTTTCGAATAATAATAAATATTTCCTTAAGCTTATCGGGGACCTTAAAGTCGGGCATTATCTGTTCGAAGCTATTAAAGTCCGCCTTCTCCAGCTCATCACAGGAATCCTCTGCTCCGGAATCATCTGCCAAGGCCAATCTCTCGGCAAATGAGACAATCCCGCACCAGGCACGGAAATCCAAGTCCCCGGATCCTTGGACCTCATAACCCAACATATTGAGAGTTCCCTGTACATTTTTCTCGGTGCCATGGAATTCAAGGACATCCTCCAGGGCTTGTGGCAGACTTTGCCAGACCAGAGTTCTTTCCCTGTACTTATACTCGGGCAGATCATCGTTTCCCAAGCCGGCCAACTCGCTTTCCGGTTCCTCAATCCGACTCAGATACTTCAGGAAAACCCGCTTGTAGAGCTGTTTCCGTTGCTGCGAAACCCAAACATACTTGCTGAGATAGTCCCAGGGGGTCATGTCTATAGGATTAATTCGGTTTTATAATTGGATTAATATTTAAAAAACTAATTACATACTTTTCAGCATAGATAGATCCATGGGCACATCGAATCTGGTCGCCGATTTGGATAACTTTCGAGGCATTTTGGATTTCTTTTCAGTGGGTACCTTTTCCTCCGGGGGTTTCTGCACAGTTTTCGGTTTGGGTGGCATGTACTTAATAGCCTCCCTAAGAGCTCGATTTAACTGAATAAAATATAGAATTATATATCCCAGTTATATATTCTTAAAGCTAAACCCCCTCTTACATATCTCCCAAAGGTGTTTTCAATGAGATCCACATCCAAATCGGTTTTCAATGCCTGAAATGCTTCATCGGTTAGGAAACTTCCCTTCAACAGGATCGGCTCCCGTTCACTTTCGCGTTTATCCTTGGGCAGCAAAGTCAGAGAATTTGGTATCAGACTTGGTCTGGTGCTGGGATTCAGGGAATCTGGTCCCAAAGCAGCCACCTGAGTCTCGGGATCCTCACTCAGATGGAAAGTGGTGGTGGCTGCACTCACAAAATATAAATATTTTTAATTTTAGGGTTTTAAAAAGGGAAATCAAATAATTTGATATCAAAGTTTTTCTATTTTTACTTTTTGTTTACTTAAAATATTATTTTTTAATTAATAATTATAATTTTCCACACCCACCTTGAGCCGGCTTCAACTTCTTTCGCTTTTTTCCCCTGCGCACATCCTCGTCGCTCAGGTCGTGCTCATTGATGCAGGTCTTGGGCTTGGGCTCCAGTTCATCGGAAGGATCCCCACCAGGAGCTAGATTGGCAGTGGCTAGCGAGGATTTGGGTCTCTGCTCGTTGGACTGCTGCCTCTTTGGTTTCTTGTCCTCATTGGCTCCGGCACTCTTCGGCTTCTTGTCCTCCTCCAAGCCACTTTGGGTCAACTCCGAACTGGGCTTCCAATACAGTGTCTCCTGGGAGTGGGTTCTCCTCAGATCCAGAATGATTTTCTTTCGCTTGATATTCTCATGCTTTCCCCACTCTGGAGTGATGCATCGGCGATAGAAGGATCCGGCACTGTTCCTGGTATGGATACTGGTCACCGTTGGAGTGGGAGTCATTGGACGGGAATCGGTTTCCGCATATCGACGGAACAGATCCTCCGGAATATTGTCCGCTTCGTGGGGCTGCAGTTGCTCCTCCTCCTGCGAAGATTTTTCCGGTTTTTGCTGATGCTTACCCTCGATGGCCAGGGATGTCTTAAGCTGATTAATAACATCCTTGACCCCGGAGGGAGCCGGATGATTGCAGAGTACGGAGCATCCTTTGGCAAAGGGATTGAAGAGTCCGCCAAAGGGGCGTAATGAGAGCGGCATGGGCGTGGCCTCGAATCTCAGAGACATTCGTGAAACATCCCCATGCTGATTTTTGCGCTGGAATTAGTTTTGGGTTTCACAAAAAATAATCAAAAATTAGTAAGAAAAAAAATTTTGTATCAAATATAATTTGTAGCATATACTATTAATT